>JBAIZL010000005.1:112288239-112595739 GCA_036971475.1 Prosapia bicincta
TGATAAGACTGTTGCTCAGGTGTGTTGTGTTGGTGTGAGTCTGAGGTGTATTTCTGTTCTGTGATGTGTTATTGTTCATAGAGTAGTTTTAATTATGTGCTCAAATATAGTGTTTGATTGGGAGTGTGTTTTGTCGTTTAGAATGTGTTGTGGATAGGACAACGGCAACATAAGACAGATAAATAACTCTCATAATTACATAAACAAATTACACAATAACATAAACTTCACACTGGAAACAGAATAACAGAACAAAATCAAATTCCTAGACCTAACGATAACAAAATAACAAACGCACATTCAAAATATACAGGAAACCCACCACCACAGACAGAGTTATACACAACACGTCCAATCACCCCACACAACAGAAACATGCTGCCTTCCACTCCATGATACATAGATTAATCAACATACCCATGAGCAATGAAGACAAAATAAATAAACTAAACATAATAAAACACACAGCCCATAAACACACCTTGATAGACAACATAATGAGCAAAAAACAATAACACACAAACGCAAAAATATATAACACTTACATATCACGACAACACATCACAAAAAATATCTTCCATGTTCCCCAAACTTAAATACAAAGTAGCCTTCACAACAGCCAACACAATTAAAAAAAGCCTACACAGTTCAAAAACACACCAGGATAAACATGACAGGCAGGCTTATACAAGATTACATGCAACAACTATCTCAGCTCTTACATAGGACAAACACGGAGAACATTTATCACAAGATACGAAGAACACCTAAAACAGATAAGAAAAACACAACCCAAATCAAATTTCGCCATACACATACAAAACACAATACACACAGACAGACATAGACAACAATCTCAAAATCCTAAATTACATCAATAAAAACAAAAAACTTAACACAGTAGAAAACTATGAGATATATAAACACCATAAATACTACCCACAACACATTATAAATGACAAAACACACTCGCAATCAAATACTATATTTGAACACATAATTACAACTACTCTATGAATAACACACCCCAGAACAAAAATACACCTCAGACTCACACAAACACAACACACCTGACCATCAGTCTTATCAGTAATTCACAGCATTGCGCTGACCTAGTGTGAAACACATTTGCTGAATAAATCAGTAGGTAGTGGATTTTTTGCCAAGATAATACAAAAAGTGTAATAAGGTGTAGTTAACTTTACCTACATGGGAGAAGAAATAGTTCTTCTCTCAGAATAAAACAAATTATTCAGGTGCATTACAACAAACAAAGAATTAAGATACTTCTAATTTTAAATAAAATTTTTTATTGTAGGCTAGGGAAATTACATAGAATTATACATTAATTTAATGAAATAAATATTTTGAGCTGCTTAGATGCTACGAAACATTAATTTCCTTTTCAGTGGCAGGTGTTCATGATGTTCAAGTCATGGTGCCACCCAAAGTATTATCAGGCTCTAAAGTGACTCTAAAGTGTTTGTTTGACCTTCAAGGGGCGCCACTCTATACTGTGAAATGGTATCGAGGAAGTTATGAGTTCTACAGGTATATTCCCAGGGAGCGGAAACCAGCAAAAGCATTCCCAGTTCAAGGATTGGATGTTGATGTAAGGATAAGAACTAACAACGTATTGCTATGTTCTAATTTTCAAAATTATTTATATTAATTTTGATAATCTTCGTATTTTGAATAGTGCCAGTGTAATATAATTTTAAATGAATTGTCTTTCCTAAAATAAGTTGGATAAGAATGCTTATAGCACCAACTTTTTAAAATTTTCTCCTCAATTAATATTCATTAAATATTTTTCCAGCTAAGTGGGTCTAACGCAAACCAAGTGACTTTACGAGATGTGCGTAAGTTCCTGTCAGGGCGGTTTACTTGTGAAGTTTCAGCAGATGCGCCATCTTTTACTACAAACAGTGCATCAGCAAACATGACAGTTATTGGTAAATTTCAGAAATATAGACTAAGTAATACACAAGTACATTAACTAGTTGTTTCATCCTTAATAAACAACCTTTACTTACTGATATATCTCAAAAATACAATTAACACTTGTTCAGTGCATTGTAGAATGCTGCAGACCGATCAAGGCAATCGAGTCTCAACATTGAAAAATATATTGACCGCATGCAAAACAAGTCCACTGATAAATAACAATAAGTAATATTTTTTGCTTTATGAAATTGTTAAATGTTAATAATAACTGATTAGAAGGTCTATATAAAAAATAGTACATATTGTTATACCTGTGTAGTAAAAGAAATTTTGAGTTAATTGCTTAATTAAATCAAAGTTCTTAAGATAAAGTTTGTTACAGAATTAGGTGTACGTAAACCATTACTGACACCAGATGCCAGTGTCCACTACGTTGGAACTCCTCTCCAAGTGAACTGCTCTGCTCAAGCCACAGATCCAGCTCCAAAAATATCTTTCTACATTGATGATACTAAGGTAAGTTCGCAGTTTGAAAGCTACATACTGCCTCTACTGAAGTTTTAGTGTTATGGTAGTAAAATAGCCACAGTACTAACTCAAGTGTTTTCATATTACTAAATTAATATAGATGTAACAAGTATATTATAATCTTTTCTGCTAATTTATAATTTAAAAAATGTAAAAATACTATTGTTTATTATATATGTTGTACACGCTTCTGACACCACTGAATAGCAATTGAGAAAAACCATTGTTAAATTGATATCATCCAAACACTCAGGATAGCAGTTACAATTTGAATCTTGGCTAATGTAATTATATGACTTACAACAAATACTTTTTACTTTTGCGATATTTGCCGGCAGTGGCAGCTACCCAACTTTTTTATATTTATTTGTTATAATGCTTCTTAGTTGTCAATAATTTAAAAAGATAAATGGTATACATCTCAGATCACAAGAAATTCCCATAATATCATATCGAAATTTATAATGTACCAAGCAACAATAAAATACCAAATAATTTCTCTTTTCTTTAGATTATATATATATATATGTTTGCACCAAACACCATAAAACCCAACAGTCTCTTATTGTTATATCTATGAAAGTAAGTGAAAGTCTTTACTATACATAACTTGAATGACAAGTTTTATTGAAATTTGGGAATAAATATTTAGGATGAATATAATAATTCTAGAAACTTAAGAAACAGGTATTTAAAAAAAATATTTTTATAAACAATGAATCTAACAATATGGTTTTAAGCACATTTTACTTTTCATTTAATTATTATGTCTCTCTCTAGTAAATTTTTAATTACTGAGAGTTGTGATTTTCAGACATCATTTAGACTTCTACTTTCTAATCGTGCCATAATAGTTAGCCCACAGGTGAACTGGCTTTTTACTACTTTCCTTGGACGTCTCTTGATAGTATTAGCCATTCCAGGTTATTATTACTTCTTCATGCAATATCTCCAAACAATAGCAATATTCATTGGATACAAACTCTTGAGAGTCTAGTTGTTATGTTTAACTCATACAGCGCCTATATATATATATATATATACTCTATTCACCTAAAGTCCTTCACAGGAAGCCGCAGACATCCTTTAGGGTTTATAGACTAAGTAAGGTCTAAAAGGATTTTATTCTTATTGGTATAGGTCTAACAGAATTATCTTTCGGCCTTGAACTGCTAAACTCATCAAGAAGCTGTAGAATTAATATTAGACCAAGATCATTCTATTAAATATCGAAATCTCTTTGCTGTTCGTGACGAGCTGGTTGTTAATTACTTATTACACTTTTGCTATTACTTGCGACCAGACTTTTTGTTAACTGAAGGTTGATAAATTGTTAACTTACACTTGGAGGAAACTATTTTGTCTTAAGACTTCTTCAGCCTCTGGAGCTTGGAGGCTAAAGAAGTCGTAAGACGAAAACGTTTCCTCCAAGTGTAAGTTAACAATTTAACAACCATTAGTTAACAAAAAGTTTAGTCGCAAGTAATAGCAAAAGTGTAATAAGAAATCATTCTATTATAACACTTCCGGTCATCTTTTTTCAAAATACAATAATTGAGTACAATGTAAAAATAATATTTACAGAATGTTTATTAAATATAATTTCAGTTTTTAAATTTATGTGTAAATGAATTAAACAAACACAAACAATTTGATTGCCATCCGTAATATTTGCTTGCTAGTCTGCAATATTATGGAGACAAGTTTTTGTCATTACCCAAAGGGAGCATTCCCATTTATTAATTTTCCCACACTATACAATATTAAACAATATTTACTATTTAGAAATGGTCTAGACAGAGTTGAGGTGAAACCTAGAGTGGCATGCATTATGCATATGAATCAGAATGAACCAATGAATGGGTTGACTATTAAATAATTTTAAGAACATAGGTTTTGCATCATTTTGGGTTTTTGTCTAATGTCGTTATAACAATTAGTAAAGGAACATTATTAAAAAAAGAGATATAATAGTACAATTCTTTTCCTGTATAAGAAGGGATTCTTTTACTGTGGGAAAGAGACTCCATGTAAGGTTTGGAAACAATATCTAATTTTTTAAAAAATTCATTGCCTACAAATACAATAATTACGTTGATTGTTGTAATCATCTTGAATTTACTGATTAAACTATAATTAATTATTGTGTAACTAAGTGAATACTTTTGAACTTACTTGCTAACACGTTTCGAAACAATCGTTTCATTAATGAAGCTGACACTACTCGAACTGAGTCATCAGTTAGGTTCAAAAGTATTCACTTAGTTACGCAATAATTACTTAGACACTATATTTACATTTTAATTTTTCTCTTATTATCTTGCATCATATGTTCTCAGCAGTTCAGTTAGATCCTTTTCACTTTCTCTCATTTTGAAACAAAATTTACTTTTCTTTATCTCTCCTTCCACCTTAAAAAAAATTCTATGAATCTAGAAATCATAGAAAGATTTTTCTCAAATATGATATCACGTTGATGATTATGAGCTTATTACATTTTTTAGTATTATTGGTCAATGATTCATAATATATAAATGTATTTCTTACTCAATTAATAGCCAACTTAATTTTTACCAGGTTGATAGCGAACTAGTGCAAAATGTGAGCCCTGGAGTTGCAGTATTATTAGCTCAAAACATCTCTTATGAACCTGGACCAAGGTGGCTCCGTTGTGAAGCAACTGTGCCTGGGGTTTACCATCTTAGTAGTGCTAGCGTTCCAATTTTATTGAAACATGAGAAAGGTAAACGCATGGCACGATCAATAAGGAATGTGATTAACCGATCAACTCTTTTGAATTTAATTGGTCCGGTTTTGGACGGTACCTCCAGTTCATTTAAAATTGTTGCTGCATGGGTTGAAATCATAACAACATTCTGTAAAGTGCTTGCACCACTTATTTTTTAACTCATTAAAATTAATTTAAGGGTTTATATGTTGTTTGGAAATAATTCATAAAACTTTAATGTATCAAGAAAAGTTTTAAATAATTATAGAAAGTTAAGCTTTAAACATAATAAGATTTTATTGAATTATTATGATTAAAGTATCTTTTGAAATGAATAATAATCATATTTAGCATAAACTCAAACAATATGGTTTTAAAATATCTAAATACTCATATTGTGGTGTATGGCTCATAGGATCAGAACTTATAATTGTATTGAATGCTTTGTGCTTAAATATGTTTTATTAATCATAAATCTAGTTCATCCACTACATTTATTGTAAAAGTTGTAAGAAACACTAAACCATAATTTCTTTAAATACATGCCAAACCACTAACAATGTTCTAGTTATGAAGGAATGTTCTCTACACAATCACTTATTGAAAAATATTCCTGGAAAAATGCTGGAGTAAACCATCAGTTATTAATATATTAAAAGTAGGCTGAAAATATTTAAAAATGTTTACTATGCTCTAACAACAAATTTTAAAATATTTGCTTTTGTAAAATAAATTCATACTACACAGTAACATAAATTATTGTAATATTTGATGTGCTTTGCTATGTAATTAGTTTTTGTTATATGACTATACTTAGTGTACAAATGCATAAAATAAGTATACTGATACTAAAACGTGTATAAACTCATGGATTTTGTTGTCCATGACAGTCAGTGAAACTTATGTTTAATTTACTACCCACTTGGCAAAAGAACCTTCACTTAGTGATATTTTTCAGCAGACGTGTTTCACACTAGGACAGTGGCGGCTTCTGCCCAATTACATTGGTGGGGCTCATGACAAGGGGTCTAGCCAGATTTACCAGGTGCGGAGACAATTTTGAAATTTGATATCCATTTAACTCGTTTTACATTCTAAGCACCTACAACTTTTATTAAGTTATACTTATTGATTAATATATTAATATTGCTATAACTAATAGACGTATTACCGTGTGATTTACGAAATGTTGCTAGGTTGGGTAGTTAAGTGATTGCCTATGCTAAAGCGTCGAGTACTCAACGAGTAGTGTGAATCAAGTTTTACTTTTAAAAGTATATTAGGCCACTGTGTATGCGCATCAAAAGATCTATAAATGGAAACATTGTGAGAACATTACAAATAAGCCTACAATGCTGCTCCCTAAATCATATAGAATTGTAGTAGCAGCACTGATTAGTCATTTCTCAGCGCATGCGCATGACTACGGGACTCCATCCCAGGCCACCCATAACACGCGCGTTGAGTGACATCACCGCACGGTTTTGACTGTTTCAGCTTATTCCATGCACACTCAATGCACTAGTCTGGGGCTCTCTGCTGTGAGCCCCGTGCGGAGCTTGGGGCTAATTTTGTGCGTCAACTGCTAAATATTTTATGGTTTTAACATTGCTTAAATAATTCTAAGCTCTTCTTAACCTAATTTAAGACAAATGAATATTAATTAAAAATTAATTTTTGTAATTGGGAGGGCTGCGCCCCAGAGCCCTTTTGGACAAACCGCCACTGCACTAGGACAGTTGATTCTTCAATGCTGTGCGTTACGGACAAGACTCGTGCATGACTCACAGTATTAAACAATCCACTAACCTAGTGTGAAACGCGTCTGCTGAAAAATATCTTTAATTAGTGGTTTTTTTGCCAAGTGATACCAAAAGTAGTCATTTATACAAAACACCTCAAGATGTACAACACAAAAACTGCAAGTTATGTTTAATTTTTATAGTTAATGACTTGCTGAACTTAAATTTAGAAAAAACGTACTGAGACATGTATTTAGTTATACTAATAGTGTCTCACATGTAATTGTCATTTATTATGGGCAAAAAAATTCATAAATTTTCTTGAATTTAACACTTATTAAATCAATAATTTTAAAGTTAAAATGTAGATTAAGTGTATAATTTATATTAACTAACTTTTACAATAATATTGAATTTATCTTCATCAGATAATTATTAATTTTTTTTTATTTAATTATTAATATTTCTTCTACAGTAAATAAAATTTCCCAATAAACTAATGTTTTAAATTTGTTTATGTTTTGTGTGATGTTTCATTTCTATTGAGAAATATAAATATTCTAGTATGTCTCAATATGCTGCAATTTAAGGAGTTCGCCAAGGAGCTTTAAAGTTGGCTAAAGGAGCTACTTGAAATGAAAATCCAAATCAATTTGTTCATTTTACAGCTAAAATTTATATTCATAACAAAATTTCATGATCTATGTTTGTGTGGAATAAAAATGATGTCAAGTACATTAGAAAAAATATAAGCTAAAGTTGTGGAGTTTAGAGGTATTGTATGCATTTATCACAATAATATGAAAATATGATATCGATAACATGGATAAAACCTTTTTGTATAATTTTCTTGCTAACATAAAATTATTGAAAGGAATTACCATAGTGAAATTGTCAGAGGCAGCCTATGGACAGGCTACCTACCTCTTCTAGAAGAGATAGGGCATGTCATTCTATTTAGTCTTGCAATTTCAGTCATGTTATTTCAGTTTTTATTTCCTAACCACTCAGATATCCTTAGACTGGAGTATCTTTTCTTTACATGCAGTGCTGCCTCTCCTCTAGCTGAAGCTCAAATTTCGAACTTGAATTTTATCAGGGTGTACTTTCCCCAGTTCATAAAAAAGTATCATACTGATTCCATTTGAAAGTCATAAAAACAACTATTTTTATTAGTAAATGGTCTGTTTGGATGAATATATTACATCGCAAAGTTGACTGTTGTAAGAAGCTAGTGTCTGTTTCAGCTGGTAAATATAGAAATAATTGGATCATGACTTTGCTTACCCACCCACCTTATTGCTGTATGATATAGCAAGAAAACCATTGCATTAGGAAACTTTATTATTAACAATTTTACATTCAATAAACATATTTTCCAAATTATTTACAAGAACATTCCATAGTACGTAAGTTGTATAGCATGTGGGCCTATATGACATAACTTTATTTCTTTCTAGCGTTGTCTCCTTCTCAAATGGTTTATTCTCCAATTGTAGTATATTCTTAATACATTAATTATTGAATCATGAGTATAATAATTATAGGTGGTAGCTTTACAGTATGTGACAATACTTTTTCTTTTGTCTAAGGTTAATAATATAAAAAAATATTACCAAGTTAGGGTATAAATAGTACTAACATTAATATAATTTATTTCTTTGTACAAAACTATAAATCTTAATGGACTTATAAATACAAAACACATTTAATGTTATAATTTTATGCAATAACCATATCAAATTTGTTACGTATGTTTAGTATTTTAAAAGTAAAACATGAAGAATTAAACAATATCGTCAGCATTTTGTAACTTATAATAGGAACCTAATACCCAGTATAGTTTTATATTAACACAAGTGCCAATACCTGACATTACCACAGCAAGGCAGGAATGTGACTTCTAACTAACCTACACTTCTATGTGGATGCTGCCTTCAACAATCAAAATATTTATAGCTTAATGTTTTAGTACACTGATAAACCAAGAAACGAGAAAGTGAGAAAAAACCAATAAGGCAATGCAATAACTATAGAAATAGAATTCTATATGCATGTGTGTGTGTGTGTGTGTGTGTGTGTGTGTTTTGTGTGTCTGTAGTAATATTATTGTTTTTTCATTTGCAATTTTAGGGTAAAATTATTGCACTTAACGGTGGATAAAATTACTCAAAAATAGTAATATATTAACTTCATAAAGTCAGTGCAACGGAAAAACAATGGATAATATTAAATATCAAGAATATATATATATATATATATCACGTTATCCATTATTTTTCCGTTAAAATATAATTCACTCTGAGTGATTCGACAATGGTCAAGTGACCGAAAGGTGCCTTATCACATAAGGTAAAATTATTGCACTTAGTGGTGGAAAAAATTATTTACAATTAATAATAATAACTTCATAAAGTAAGTACAACGGAAAAATAATGGATAACGTGAAATATCACGATTTTAACACCAACCAAGGTAAACAACTCTATTGCAAATATCTCAACTTAAACATCAAACTGCAGAACTGCATTGACAGGATAAATTTCAATAAAAAAATGCATGAGTGATTCGACAATGGTCAAGTGACCGAAAGTTGCCTCATCACATAAGGTAAAACTATTGCACTAAGTGGTTGAAAAAATTGTTTACAATTTTATTTACAAATTACACTTTTGTTATTATATAATTTTATATATATATATATATATATATATATATATATATATATATATATATATATATATGCTGATACGTATTCCTTCACAGATGGAAAAATATGATGAATAGGTATTATCTGGAGTACATCCGTTCATTCTGCAGTGCATAAATTCGCAGTTCCGACATTTCGCTAGAATCTCATTTAGCATTGACGAGGTGAATCCAAAAACAGTTGAAGAGCGAGTCAACTGTTGTTGGATTCACCTCATCAATGCTAGATGAGATTCTAGAGACACGTCGGAACTGCGAATTTATGCACTGCAGAATGAACGGATGTACTCCAGAAAATACCTATTCATCATATATATATATATATATATATATATATATATATATATATATATATATATATATATATATATATCTTAAAATTACCAATATTCATTCACTCATTCAATTTAGAAGAATTTGTAATACTAAAATGAATGCTTTATTCAACTGTATTGGTGATTAATAAACATTTCTTCAGCTGTAGACTTCAATCTATGCTGACAATAAATAGGGTTTTTTCTTGAAAAGAAAAATTTTAAAAATTCTACTGAAGAAATCCCCTATCTATTTTTTCCATCAGTTATTTTACAATACCACCTCTTTCAGTAAAGTTTATCAACTTAATAAATATGGTAACAAAAACAAAAATAATATAATTTTTTTTGAACTATCTGCACCCTTCTAATTTATAGTCGATGCTGCAGCTGAGTCTCTAATTATAAATTCAGACTTACAAATAATTTTAAAATAAAAATTGACTGATATTTGATAAAAATCCTATAGCTATGAAAGTAGGTAATACTATAAAAGGTTAAGTAATTTTTTTTTAGTACAAATTGAAAACTGTGTTATCATATTTTAATTACTTTTTCACTAGTTGAAGACAGTTTTGTCTTGAAAAATAATAAAGATCACAACATTACTGATATTAGTGTATCTAAATCTGAATATAAATTTTGTTTTATTTAAGAAGTTTCTGCTATTTTCTTTACTGCCATGTATACTCTGTCCCCTTTATTTAACATGGCAAATTTGTATAATAAAATCCATATTGTATTAACTGGATTAAAAATTGCAACTTGAAACTGTTTTTGATGAAAATTTTCAAAGATATTTTTTCGACTTACACAGGTAAACTATTTTATTTCATAATATTGTTTTGGAGAATTCCACATTACTCCATACGTCTAGTAAAGTATTGACTTTTTATTAGGTTAGTTTGCTATTTGCAATAGTATATGCAGACCAAAATTTTAATTTTTATATAACTTAAATGGGCCTGTTTGTATGCTGGTACCTTAATCTATTCTAGAAAATGATTCATAAACAAATAAACTACCGAGAAAGATTGGCAAGAAAATATCTAAAAAACGCCAAAAATAGAAAAGGTTAATCAAGCAAAAATAAATGACAATATTACATTATTTTCAAAAATAAATCCTTAATTGTGACAAAAAATTAAAGAAAGTATGACATCAAAACAACCATAAAATCTTCACATAATCCAAGAATATCTAACTGTCTGCTGATTTCTTTATGCGAGTTAAAACAAAGCCACACTAGATAGCAGAACAATGAGAAACATAAATATAGAGGAAATGTGTTTACTCATTCTGAGTAAAAGGAAAAATCTTTTTATTAACTGATTCTAGAAATCGCCAACCCATTCAACTTAGTCTTTAGAGCAATTTTTTTAAAAAATACCATGAAAACTTTTCTGAAACAAACCAATAGAAATACCTCTACATAAACCCATCCTTGTCTATAGCTCTGCTCAGAGAGAAGATCTTTGATGCTAATTTAATGGCATATCTGTCTGCAAGTGATAATCCTATAATTTAAACCATTACATGATAATATTGTAGTCAACACAAAACCTACCATAATAAGGCATTGTATTAAAGGCTGTCATACAATATATAAAGGTATTTTGGCCAGGACTATTCTTTAACTGCTTATTATTATCCTAGGTCCTCATTTGACAGGCTGAGTTCACCTGAGAACCAAAAATATAATTATAAATTCGTTGGCATCACTGGAGATTGTATCCTGGACCTTTAGCTAAATCATCAAGGCCTCTATCCATTAGACTACTCAGCTGCAATGAGCTAGCCTGAAACAAACTGCACGGAAATACGTATCTCCTTAGACTATATACATTAGGGCTTGTTGACCCTTCCAAATCAAGCATACTTCCATTCCTCTTCATCTTTTTTCTCTTTATTGTGACAGTTAAAATTCCTTTTTACATTTTGGAATGGTCTATACTAGTAACAATTCATGGTCCTATTATTATAAAGCATTTTATTATAATTATTTTTATTTCCAAAAATAATGGAAATTGTGAAGCTGTAAACGAGCTTGTTAATATACCAATTTAGTTGTTAAAAGTAAGTAGCCACCATCTTTAAGAGTTAGTCTTCCAGAAGGCTTTGCTATGAGGAAATGTGTCAATTGAAAGGTTGTTATTTATAGGTTCTTGAAGCTAATTTGTCATACTTAGAATGCCAGCTTTTGATGAGTTACAATGAAATTTTCTTTTTTTAAAAGGCAAAGCTTCAGCCAATTCATTGAAATGTTAATTATTGCTTACACAGAAGACACTACAAGTAAGACATGAGTCTATGAGTGGTTTCTTACTTTAAACACATTGATGGGGTATTTATTCTAACCTAAGTATTTCACTTTAAAAACAATAAGAGAAGACACTGATGAAGATCGCCACATAGCGATCCAAAACGTACTGTTTCAATAAGTTTTTACAAATTTACAAAATTTAAAGTTCGGAGTGATTAATTAAAATTCACCGAACATTATGGACTGCAAAATTCAAGAGTAAAAACAATTAATGAGTTTGTCAACTTAACTGGAGTTAAGGCGAGGTTCTTCTATAGGGATTCATTGTCAGGTATTTTGAGTTATATCTGAACAATAAGTGTATACTTTGAACAATAAATGTATACTTTTGTATACTTTGAACAATAAGTGTATACTTTTGTATAATTTGAACCATAAATGTATACTTTTGTATAATTTGAACAATAAGTGCATACGTTTATATACTTTGAGCAATAAGTGTATACTTTTGTATACTTTGAACAATGAGTGTATACTTTTATATACTTTGAACAGTAAGTGTATACTTTGGACAAGGTTTGGATACTTAAGTTCTCACTGTAAAAAAGCAAGATTTCTAATGAATGTTTCAGAATAAAACAGTTGAAAAAAGCCAATATATTTTTAAAAGTTAACTGACAAAGTTTGTAAGGGGTAAAGTCCAGAAACTAAGCAACAAACTATGGATACAATTTGTAAGTAGTTTGTAAACCAAGACGGCAAAGTAAGTAGAGTTCAATGTTGAAGTAAAGTTGGTGTTTTTGACACTCTACGAATTGTTTATTTGTTCTACATTTCTTCTTCAAATTGTTCTGAGTTTGAAGTTGCTTGATGTAATCATCTTGAATTCACTGATTAAACTAATTTTAAAAATACTGAACTAAGTAAATACGTAATTGCTTACTTGCTGACATGTTTTAAAACATTCGTTCCTTTTACGAAGTTAACCCTTTACTCTACTGTGTAGAGGGTTAGCTTCGTAAAAGGAACGAATGTTTGGAAAGCGTCAGCAAGTAAGCAATTAAGTATTTTTAAAATTAGGTTGTTCTGAATGTATCACTTTTAGTGAAACAGTAAACCAGAATTTTTAATTGGTGTGTGTTTGAAAAGGGGTATGATGAAAGTGTCCGATTTAGAGAGTAGGGTATTATTTGTTAAAAGAATTTCTGAACTCACAGGACAATGTAATATTTTCTTCCTAAAAATAGCACTACCTAATCTGATTACCATGGAACTTCATTTGTTTCTCAGACTAAAAAAGTACTAAAAGCAAAATAAATTACAAATAAACAAGTAAAAGAGTTCTATACCTGTTTCAATTAACATGTTAAATGTGGCAAAACATTTTATAATTACGCATCAAAATTGCTGAAAAAATATTATTGATCATTTACATTGAAAATGTTGTTGATGGACCCAATATGTCATCTGAAGTTAGCTAGGTATTAATTTTGGTGACGTCATTTCTGGTACATTCTTGTAGTACTTCGCCGGTGATGCCAGTTCTCGTATCTCAGGTGATGGTTGTCGACTGTCTAACTGTTAGTTTTCTCTCCAAATTGTTGCTGGATACCAACAAACCTCTTTTCCAGTCACAATAATTAGTTATAGTTATAGAAAAAGTACCACACAAAAATCTAAATACCTACAACCCTTCCTGCACCATTTACAATGTTTTTCAACGATAAAAATAAAGTTTACACACAATGTCAATAAGTAATTTATACCTAAATAGTTATAACACAGTGTTTATAATAATTTCTAAAAAATATCAAAATAAATACTATATACAACCCCACCAACACCATTTTAATACTCAGCTTTAGTCATCCATGTCCTCGTGAAACTTGTCGAAACATCGCAGTTCACACAGTACTGGTTCATCCGGGCACACAGAACAAATGTAAGAGGTTAATTTCCTTTTGCATTCTTTTACATAAACTCGGCATTTTCTTTGAACTCGGTGTCCATGAACTTTTCTTTTGTTATTATTTGAGAGGCTGTGTAAACTGTTTGGAGTAGGAGTCACCATAATGGAAGCCTGTTTGGGGGTTAGATGTCTTACAATGATGGAAATCATACAGGCTCAGTTTATTTTGGTGTGGAACAATAATCCCCAAAAAATTCCAACTTCGGCCAAAGTCATGTCTTTCCAATTTGTGATTTTTGACTTAGCAGTGTTTTGTGGACCACAACAAAATTCCAAGGCATATTTGTTTGTCTCAGCAACAATTATCTCTAAGAAAATAATGCCTATCAATAAACTTAACCAATCAGTTGGAGTATTATTACTGGGAATTGGCACTCAAAGACCAGAATTTTTCATGAAAGGTATGTCTATCATGCCAGTGGCGCCAAGTGTCTGCCGGCATGTTGGAGACACCGCGTTGGAGCTGTCAGAGCTATCTTCAGAGACATTTTCGTTGTCAGAGTAGACAATCTCCAATAATTCAACCTCATTATCTATATTCATTGTACAAAAACTATTAAACACTACTATAACACACTTCAAGCAACACTAATACGATAACACAGTCCCCAATCTGACAGCAACGGTGGAACAAACAACAAAATCACCAAAATCTTCACAAAGACTGGCACAATAACCGATAAGCGATACAATGTTTTCCAGCAATGGCTAACCTCACACTGAACCAATGAATTGAGAGTGGACGTGGGGCGTACATGAACGCCTATCGCCACGGGCACCAGTAGGGTGTATATGCACGCCCACCGCAACCAATGAGTTAATGCAAAGATCCATCTTGTAAGTTTATTTTGTTTAATTGGGGTATTTTCAATGAGATGTAATATTATTGCACAAAATTAATAATAATAAAAATTTTTGCTGGAATTATCCATTACTTTGGGGTTTTTTTTCAGACTTTGGCACCCTAAGCAACTACTAATAATTTAAACATAGATTTTTTTACCAGGATAGAATATTTGTACAATCTTAAAGTTACAAAATAAATTATCTTCCTGCAGCTATATTTTTTAAAATGTTTATGGAAACAAAGATCTAGAATGTCACTGTGAGAAAGTTAATCCTCCAATAAAGTTTCTGTCTAAATTGTGCAGTTTATGTATATTGTATTCTCCCATTCATCACCAGACTAACATTATGCGTAACACAACTTCAATAAAATATTACACCTGCAGAATTTTTAGTCCAAGAATTACAAAATTTTTAAATTAAGTATTTGGATTAGCGTCTTCAAATTTTCTACTTTCTATATTTTATAAAGTACTCCAATCAACTGGATGCCATTTTTTGTATGATTATATCTACCTTCATTTTTCCAGTCTATTCTTGAATTTTTTTCTATAGCTATATTCATTTTTTCATCTTAAATAAATAGGATTTTATTTAAGTTTCTTCAATACATTCTTTCATTTTGTTAGTAAAAATTGTAGTTACTAGGAAATAAATTTACTTGACCATTATCAATAAAGACTAAACTGCCATTACTATTGACTTAACCAGCACATTTGATATGCCCATTTTACCTTTATTGCCTACTTCTATTATACAATATTATTATGTTGTATATCTTTATTACTGTTGGTGATAACTAAAAATATATAAACATGATAAAATATGCACTAAAAAGGAAGGTATTAAGACCAATCTGGTCCACAAAGGTTTTAATAAATAAGATTACTTTCTAACCCAATTTGGTGGGTATCTACAGTATTTTGGTTTCATTTTCTTTCTCAGTTGATAAAATGTTGAAATCTTGTTGCTGTTTATGACGAACTGGTTGTTAATTACTTATTACACTTTTGCTATTAATTGCGACCAGATATTTTGTTAACTAAAGGTTGTTAAATTGTTAACTTATACTTGGAGGAAACGTTTTTGTTTTACGACTTCTTCAGGAGGCTGGAGAAGTCGTAAAACGAAAACGTTTCCTCCAAGTGTAAGTTAACAATTTAACAACCTTTAGTTAACAAAATATCTGATCGCAAGTAATAGCAAAAGTGTAATAAGATAAAATGTTATTAGAACAGCAGTTGTTATGCCTATAAGGATGATACTGAGCTGTGTCCATGCAAGGACACTGACTTACTTAGGAAAAATAACGTTCCCCCTAAAACAGTCAAGGGTAAACTCATTTAATCCTTTCTAAGCCTCCAACAAGACAAAACTGTGGATCCAGTTCAGACAAACTGGTCACCACTTTCTGTCTGAATCAATGTCTCTTGCAGGCAGAAGGAAAAAAGGAGTCAAGCAAGAAGGAATTGCAAAGTGTGCTACCAAAGAGTTGCTAGTGTTGGTAGCCATAAATCTGAAAGTAACTACGTTTTGCAATATATATTCTCTAAAGGCATTTATTTATAAATATTGTTTCAAATTCATCCAAAAGTAACTACTTTTGAAAGACATAAGGTTTTTTAGAAGAAATCATTTAACTTTTTTTTAAATAATGAGTTAGAAAATCATGTTTTTTCAAAACAAAATGTGTTCCCCTGCAACAATGAACTTATTAGACCTTAAACTGATAATATTATTTTAATACTTCCAGCTAGAATTGTTATAATATTTATTTAGTAGCGCTAATGAAATTTCTACTATAGACAACAGTTTTTTTACTTGATGCATTTCAAGGAGCTCTCAATAACTGTAAGTATTTAATGAGTTTCACAAGAGCTCCCCGAGACACAACAGTAAAGATAAAAGTTGAGAAAGCTGGGAACAGCATAGTAATATTATTAAAATAGTTGATTAGACCTTAATTTTATTACAAAAAATAATCGCATAAGATTTTGTAGTGTAAAAAATTCTGTCATAAATTTATCATAAATTTGTTGTCTGAGTAGGCAAAGTTTTTTCCTGAGAATATAAAGAATGCATCAATGTATCTGTGATCAGAAACACAACTGTAATCTCTGGTAGAATCAATCATCTTTCTTCTTTAGTGTAAAGTTTGTTTTTGTTTACACATCCCAATAACTGTCAGGTGCCAGAATCCTGAGAACTATAGCCTATAGTGTTGCAGAGTTTGTCGTTCACGCATTCTAATAACTGTCAGGCACCAAAATTACAAGAACCATAGCCTACTTCCTGTGCTGTGTGTTCAGATTTAGTTTACTTGGTCCAGTTGTAGATTTATAGCATACAGTATGTATTGTATGTTTCAACGGTCAACTGTATGTGTTAAAGCTAATAACTACAACAAAGTATAAAGTGTTTTTGTATTTAAATTTGATTTAAAATGAGTGGAAATCGTAAAGGTTTTAAAATTAAAAAAAAAAAAATTTGAAGTTTTAAAGGTAGAAAAGCGAAAAGTTTAAAATTGGAAAACCCAGATCAGTGTTATTTTAAAAAGTGAAGATTAGATTGCTTGTTATTTAGCAATCGAATTGAAAACATGAAAACATAAAGTTTAGAAAAACAGATTCAAGTGCAGTGGATAAACGTATTATTGGTTGATTCTGTGATGCTAGGTAAAAAATCTTGCTTAACAGTAGATCTCTGATCCAAGAACAAGCTCTAAAAATTTGGAAAGAAATAAATTTGGACAGCTTTAAGGCTTCAGATGGTTAGCTACAATCATTTAAAATTCGTCACAGCATAAGTTTTAAAGCAATTTGTGGAGAGAGTAACACTGTATGGTTGAGGCAACCATTTTGTGTTAAAATCATTATAATTTTGTGGATTTAATTTTTTTTAAACAATCACTTATAATACTGAAGTACTTCTGAGTGATACAGATGAAATCACAAACACTGCTATCTTTATTGCAAACCAGTAATACTCTTTAACACAATTTTTATATATTTAAAAGTATATTATATATTAAGAATTGTTTTATTTACCTTTTAAATATCAATCCATTGAATTTTCATAGTTTATATGAAAGATGTAATAGCTAAAATACACAACAATTCTTTGTTTCAGATTGTTCTTTTCTTCAAAGTCCAAGTTGGCTAACCTTTATTGGAATATTTGTGCTGAATGTACAACAATCTGCCCAGTATAAGAAAATATGGTTTGATCCCTTTTGAGACTTTCATAAATAAAATACTATTAATTTTACAAATAAGTACCTTTACAATTCACATTAGTGTTCAAATACATTAATAGATATTGATATTAATATTAAACTTACATATATTAATATCCTTATTATTACACTTTAATAATATTAATATTATATTATATATAGGTGTAATAAATATTAAACGAAGAAGTAAATTTCAAAAACTGAGTAGAAAATATATTAAAAGATTAACAATTAATTTTAAATTATACATGCTTAGAAGCAAGGAGTAAAGTTTAAATATACTGTAAATGAATCATTTATGCTTGCAGCATGTTGGTAGTATTGATATAATGAGTCGCAAGTTGAATATCTTTTAGAATTTGAATGTTTTTTTTGTCTTTACAGTGCTAAGAAATATTTAATACAAAATTTCTAAGGTGCAGCATATACAGTTAATTTAAACATTGTTGTTTGTATGACTAAATAGAAGTTTCAACTTTCAATTTGTTGAGGTTTTCTTTCTGGTTTCATTATGAGGTACTTCTTTATTAGCTTATAATATTTATAAGTTATTAAAATTGGACATATCATATAGGATAGAAGTTGTTATGAATATTTGTAAAAAAAATATATAAAATTTTGAGAATGGCTTCTTTTTGTAGTTCTCTATTTATTAACATCTTTACAATTGACTAAAGTGGTGTATAGTCGTCTTGTTCATCTCTCCTCTTCACCAATATTTTTTATTCCACTGAAAGAAAAACAATTAAAACTCTCTACAAGTACTTCTAAGTGAAATTAAGATTCTAGTTATTTTCCATTGCTTCAGATTCTACCATAGCTAATTGGATTCCACTTGCTACCCTGGTTACACCCTTCTACTTATATCTGTTTTGCCTCAATTTCACTCACCTACTTTTTTATTTTCCCAACTCAATGTGGTACCATTTCTCATTGAATTAGAATCATTTTGAGTTCTCTGTTATTTGCAAGAGCAATATTATAATCTGTATACATTAATTTGTCAAATATCACTGGTTTGCTTCAAAGTTGAATTTATATAAAATGCAATGCAACAGAAAGAAAGAAAGATATATCAATGAAACAAAACTAGAGGAAATCTGAAAAATAGAGACTATGTAGAGATGACTAGTAAACAGTAAAAGATAGGAGTTAAAGTTTGGAAGATTTTGAGCACAAGCATTACAGAGGGTGTATTAAATAAAAAAGGTAAAGAATGAAAAGTAGCTTCAAAAAGATAGTAAATTGTTATGTGTTTTGTTTAAAAAGTTCAGAGATCAAGGTGTGTCTACTCATAACCAACTTTACAGGAAACGTGTAAAGTTTTTATCATAAATTCAGTGTAGGAAACTCAAATTTTATAGGAATTTTTGTTGGTTCAACCGATGGAGAGTAAGTGCTAAATACAGTAACTGTCATGGTTTTAGTCACGTTTTTTCTGAACATATTTGCTACGACTGATTGTATACAGATATTAGAAAATGAATTATTATTGAATTTTTATCCCCTATATCATCTGTGTATTTGAAGTCTAGCCTTTAACAAGGCTCAAAACTATTTATAGCATTTTTAAAATGATTTGTCTGCAGTAGACCGTCTTACACTCTGCTCACCTTACACCACTCGCATGCAGTAACTCTAGTTTAGTTTGCTGTTTCTTAATGTAAAAAAAAGAAAATATGAATGAGACAGTTATGCTATCATAAATCCTTATCACTGATAAACTACAAAGTGATTGACTTTATCAAAATTCGAATGTTACTGGTCCGTTGACAGAACCTTATATGTGTTTGTATTAATAGAATATGACTGCTTATCCCTAATATACTACATGGCTGAGTTGACAGAACCTAGGGGAAGTGTAGTGGGAGCAACTCTATCCCTACATGCCAAGCTATGTGGTGAGAACTGTAATAGTCTGGTGTGTAATCTTGAGATAGACACACATAGACACTAAAATAATGATACACTGTGTCCTTTGTCAATCAAAGAGAGAAACTGAAGTGAGTCACAGATGTATATAGAAGTTTAGATATCCACATTTCATAGATTCACAGACGTATAGTTTACAAAAGTATGTTGTTTCTATAAACCTATAGATATTGATGAATATAACTTAGTTATTATAATATATATGTATGTATGTGTGCATGTATATATATATATATATATATATATATATATATATATGAAGTTAATATATTACTATTATAAGTAATTTTATCCACCATTAAGTGCAATAATTTTACCTTGAGTGATGAGGCACCTTTCGGTCACTTGACCATTGTCAGAATCACTCTGATTCGACAATGGTCAAGTGACCGAAAGGTGCCTCATCACTCAAGGTAAAATTAATGCACTTAATGGTGGATAAAATTACTTACAATAGTAATATATTAACTTCATAAAGTCAGTGCAACGGAAAAACAATGGATAACGTAAAATATCAAGAATATATATATATATATATATATTTATATATATATTGAAACGTCACTGCCGTCGGAGGATTATGACTAGTGTTACCTCTTACTGATTACCTCGGGAAGCTAACATTCGGCTGGATGCAGTCTGTAGGTTACCAGGAAGGCATCTCCTTTCTCAACTCGCTAGTCTGGGTCTCTGTCAATGACTCACTCTTATTTCATTTTAAGACTATACCGGAATTATCAAGCTTTGCATGCACAGCTCTTTTACTATCAGTCAGTTCTAGCGACAGCGCTATCTCGCGGCGATAATTAGAACTGTTTGCTCTCAGAACTATCTGGCGGTAAAATACTAGTTTGGCGGTATATTTTAAAAAATCATTACATATATATATATATATATATATATATATATATATATATATATATATATATATATATATATTAAAGTCTGTTAGAAGGAAATTGGATGGAGGTATCTGATGTTTAGGTTAGAGGGAAGGTGAATGAAGTTATCTGACACTGAGGTTCTCTAGACTTGGCGTAACTCCTATTTTTCAGTTTGAGAGGTTGCAATCAGGCCAAAACTTTATTTTGTGGTATAACATGATCTATCAATGTGTGTAACTATACTCATAGTTATAGTGGCATTCAATAAGATATATAGACCATCCAAGTTTAGACCTATGTACCGTGTTGAACAAAATATACATACGTTTGTTTGGATATTTTAAGGAATGATAGACCAGGATTGTGAGAAATATTTACACAAAGAGAGATAACTTCTAAGGAGACCAAAATTGTTTCAGGAGGTACAGGTATGTGTATTTGAGATAGGCAGACAGTAATCACTATGATATATGATTAAATTGTTAGTAAACACAGGGTGTTAGGTGATCAACATAAATCATCTCTAAAACAACAAATCAAGGCAGATACAAGTCTCGCAACATCTTTTATTTTGCAGGAATATAGAATATTATTACATTCACAGTTTGTATTTGATATCAATTAATTATGATACTGATTACATAATATACTTATTTAAATTACAAATAACCACTTACAATAAAAAAGCACCCAAACAAAATACATTATTTACAGGTATAAGTACTTTAATTTTACACTACATTTATTATTTGAAGGCTTGGTATGTTAGTCCCACAAAATAATATGCTTGGTTTCAAAGTCGTTCCAAAACTTTTATATATCCTAATTTTGTTATAGTCTCAACAAATTTAAACTACTGTGATGTTTCTTCATATATGGCAAATTAGCTGTCTTTTATGTTTTAACAAGCCATAAAATTGTTTTTTTTCATTCCGCCTTCATTGAAGTTTTATTGCATTAGCCTATAATTAAGATGAAGAAACATTAATTTAAAGAAAACAAATTATAAGTTAAAACTTAATTTAAAGAAAGTTTTTTTTATTTTTAAACAAATAGACTAGTCAAGAGAGAGCGAGAGAGAGAGAGAGAGAGAGAGAGAGAGAGAGAAAATCATAAACATTAATTGATAGCTGGATGCTTGGACAGTCATTTATTTAGATGACACTATCTTCTGTTCCTAGTCAACCAATATGTAGCTGATACATTTCAGATAATCTCCATCTTGTAAAACTTTTATTCCACTGAATCTGCAGCAATGACAGTTTTCCTAAACACTACATTTTACTCCTTTCAAAAAACTGTAGTTGCAGGGGAGAAATTTGGTATAATAGCATTTTGAGATTATTCACTAAGGGTTTGTTACATTGAATTTGCTATTAATGACATAAGATTGTACACAATTTCAAAAATTATTATAGTAGATATATTTTACTTTTATAATATTTCTTTTATGAATACACAAAAAATGTTATTTTAAAAACTTTAATATATTTAAATAATTTATCATGGGTTTTTCTCAATAGTGATACTAGTTAAGTAACTTTGGGGTTTTAATTGCTATTTGCTATTTAACAATTACCATAATGAATAAGATTATACTAATTTTGATATAATAGCAATTATTTTAGAAATTAGTAAAATGACTGTGATATTGTAAAACATAAAAATAAAACTTGTTGATTTTTAAAGTCAGTTATTGTAAACGTATTGTAATTTTATTCTTTCCAACTAGTAGCCTTGAATAAAATGTCTACCAAACTATATTCAGTGTTAACAAATGGAAAAAGTTTCTCAACAGGGAACTAGTTTAATTATTTTGTTATCTTTGGGGTTGTCAGGTATTAAAATATGTGACATAAATAGCTCAGATTGACAAGTAGCCATAATTGTAATGTGAAAACTTTCAACATTTGTATAGAAAGACACAAAGACTTGTGTACAGATAGAAGAATAACAAGAGGATGGGCTTTGCAGTGATGGTGTTTTATTAGTTATTGACTTCTCATTGGTAAAGAAAAACAAGAAATAAAACATAGAATAGGACAGGGACAAAGAACAATAAAAAGACTGAACAAAATATGGTGTAGCAAACAAATAACAAGAGGACAGAAAAACGAATATATAATACCATAGTAAAAAGTACCTTGACATATGGATCAAAAACGTGGGTAATGTCTCAAGCAGACAAGACCAGGATTAACCCAGAAAAAATTTACGCTCTTAGGAGATCATGTCAAATCTGTAAAAAAGAACATAAGAAAATGAAATTATTAGAGACATGATAGAGAACAAGGAGACCGTTGTAGATTCAGAGGAGACAGCTGATACAGTTTGGACACGTAAAGAGGATGTCGAAGAGAAGATTACCAAGAGTTGCTTTGGAATGGATGCCACTGGAGAGAAGAAGAAAGGGAAGACAAGACTAACAAGGGAAGAAACCATCAATAAATTTAAAAGTGAAAGAAAGTTATCGGTGGAACACGGCTACAATAGGAAAGGATGGAGGCAAAGTTTAGAAATTGGACAGTGATGGCAGATGTTATAAAACCGACATATTATATATATATATATATATATATGAAGTTATTATTATTAATTGCAAATAATTTTTTCCAGCACTACGTGCAATAATTTTACCTTATGTGATAAGGCATCTTTCGGTCACTTGGCCATTGTCGAATCACTGAATTAATTTTCTCTATTTTTCTGATGTGGATGTGTCGGTCCATGATGTTGGTATTTGTTGATGTCATACATGTTTCTTCATTGAGCCGCGTGTATAATGTTTTTGAATAGTACGTCGTCTGTATATGTTGTCTGTAGGTTCATTAATTTGTTGTGTATGTTTTTTATAAATGTGGTATTTTTTTAGTGAGTTTAGTTCTATTGGGTTATTATTTATTTTAAGTATGGTTAGGTTATTTTCGTACTTTGTTATTTCATGTTTATGTGATATTAGGTGTGCTGCAACATTTGATGCTTTTGTATTTTTATTTTTGAATGTAATGTTCTTCAAATCTTATTTTAAATGATCTGGTTGTTTTCCTATGTAAAATGTGTTGCAGTTGTTACATGTAATTTTGTAAATACCAGAGAGGTTATGTTTTTCTGTATTTCTTTTGTGGTTTGTGTTATTAAGATATTTTATGATTTTGTTATTTGGTTTGTATGTTGGAGTGAAGTATTCTTTGTTGTATATATTTGATATTTTTTTCTATTTTGTTATTGGTATATTTATATTTTAAGTAGATTTTTTTAAATATTATTTTTATGTTCAGGTTGTAGTGTTGTGATGAAGTTAGGTTTTTTTGTAAATTTATTGTATAAGTTTTTTATAAGGTGTTTGTTGTATCCATTTTCCATTATCCATAGCAATAGCTATTTTTGTAATGTTATCTAATTCTTCATTTAATTTTTGTTGATTAGTGTAATAATACTATTTATTGTGTTTTCTTTTTCGTTATTGTGTATTAGTTTGTTTTTTATTATTTCTATGGTTTCTTCTATTGGGATACTAGGGTACATGTTGGTTATGTCATAACCAATTATTTTTGTGTTGCTGTTTGTTTCTGTTTTTTATTTTATTAATTAATTTGTATCTTTTTTTTGTATTGTATGTGTTGTTGATATGTATTTTAGATCATATTATTTTATCTAGTATTTTTGCGATTAAAACAGCACCATCTTACATAATTATGTCACTAAGTCTGAAAAATACATACTAGGGCCTTTCTCTAGATGATAAATTTAATCAGCCAATTTTTTTGAATAATTCGTGAATTTGGTAACTTGCAGAAAGTTTTTGCACGTATCTCAATGAATTAACAGGGTTGACTATAATTCCATAATTTCGGCAGTACTGAACGTAATTTAAAAAAACTTTAAGAGACACAATGTAAAATATTATAAAAAATGTTTTAACATTGGAAAACACTAGTTTTATATTTGTAAGGAGATATTACGTCTTAAAATTTTTGACACTCGCATACTCTTTGATACTATTGAAAACCTGTCTTTAAAACCATCATCGCTTAACCCAACATCTCCAAGCAGAAGACACTGATGACAATTACCACATAGTGATAGAAAACGTTCTGTCTCAGTAAGTTTTTACATATTTAAAAAATTTAAAATTCGAATAGTCATAAACTAATGTTAAAGTAATTACTGTAATTAAAATTTTTGATGGAATTATTTATCTCTTTTCCTTGAAATCAAATTATGTTAATCATAATCAAATTAAGTTATCAATTGTGTAACTAAATAACTACTTTTCTTTCAAATGTGATTACCTTTTTAGACGTTTTACTCATCGAGTCCTAAAGTACCTGAAACAACAAATTTACTGTTACTGAATCAATCAATGCTTCTTCAAAAATTTAGGTTTACTAATTATATATTTGTGGTAACTTTGATTCTAAGAGCTTCAGAAAGTTACCTAAAATAAAATTATAGTGAAATCTATTGAACCATTCATTAAAATAATATCTGTTTCAAGGAATGTGGCTGTTCCATTTTCACAAAATCACAATCAATGTCCGTTTGGTCAGGCAATGACTTCCTTTTGAATATAAATAAACAACTAATTCTTCTTTTAGGAAACTTGTCTACAATTCTAATTAAATTCCTCTTGCTATTCTATTATTCTCTCAAGAAGATTGGTCCCAGAATCTATTGGGACCTGCATTATTTTCCATCTAAGACAGTTTTCTGGCTTATACAGTAGTAGTTTAAGATTTTTAATAACACCCTGATCCATCGGTTGAGTAACGCTGGTAGTATTGGGCGGAAAAAACCTTAATTTTAAGTGAGAGTAATCTTCACGAGGATGACATGTTGCATTATCCATAAATAACAAAATATGCCTGTTATCACACTTCATTGTATCATTCAAATTTTGATGCCAATTTTCCATTATTAGCTGTTGTCATCCACGTCTTCTTGTTAGCATGCCACTGAACTGATAACTGGCCTACATTTTTGAAACATCGGGGCTTCCATGATTTCCCAATTACCAAAGGTTTTTCTAATTTTCCATATGGAAAATTGCAAACTAAAACTGTAAGCCTTTCTTTTGACTGCTTATCTCCCATACATTTTTCATTCAAAAAATTTAATGTCTTATTTGGGAGAGTTCTAAAAAAACAAACCCGTCTCATCACAGTTTCCAATATTTTTGGCTTCATAACCAACTGTTAATTCACAAACTTTAGGCTTCCAATTATAAACTGTTTCCTGGTTAACTTATTTTGCTTCACCACAAATTTGATTGAAAGAAATTGAAAGTTTGGATCAAAAACTTTCAAGCAACAATTGACATAGCTTGTTCTTGTAATATTGAACCAGGGATGGAAAGATTCTTGGTTTCCGCTTGTGTAAACCATTTAAATAAAATTCTGTCAATTTCTATATTTGTGCATGTTTTTTGCCTTTTAGAATGAAGAGGTCTCTTGCCTTTCAACCAACCTTATTTATTTGTTCTTTGCTTATCAAAATTCCACAAATTTGTTTTTTACCGCATTTGTCTTTCACATTTAATTTTCCACTAAGTTCAATAGCATCGATTTTTTTTTCAAAGTTAATGTATGGAGTCCTACATTTTTTCTTGACATTTTTGCAATAATCCTACTATAGCAAAGTACACTACACACTTGATCATTTAATAAGAATGACTAAAAAATACTACAAAACAACAATTAAGAGAAACAATGAATGGTACGTACTGTTTATGCGGAAAGTAAGTCAACCTATTGGGTGCAAGATGTACTGTTCAGAATACAGTGTAGTACTGAACTTGCATTCGAACACTTAAGAGTAACAAATGCTGACTCAAAATCTTCATGTGTTATCATAAACTGTGGATATTTATACACCATCAGCTACACGTACCCAGCAGGCTGATAAGCGGGAGGGGTACAGGAGGATCAATGTGCGCGACTCTGCAAAGCATTCTCAGAATTCAATACAGTACAATCCGTCATAAACAGAAAGTGGGAGTATTGCCATAGTAAAAAGTAGATTTTAAACTGTGTCTCATATTACCTAAGTCATTGCAATCTTTATTTTTTACAGTATGTATGTTATCAGACGTTTCCGGCTTATGCAGAACTAAAATGTAGTAAATATGTATTACACATCCTTTTGTCTAATCCGCTTCCATGTTAGACAGTTTCTATTCTATGAAGGTTAATCAATAGTTGACAGTCGGGACTTTTTAAAGTTTCCGTGCTCCACCTAACACAGGCTCCGTCTAAGACAGGTTTCCCGTCTAAGACATTATATATATATATATATATATATATATATGTGTGTGTGTGTTGCAACGGACCGGCCACGCCAGAAAGCGCGTGCCGCCCCCTTTGATCACCACGCTCACTTACCTGAGCGGTCAACCCCCCGTCGACCAACTCCAAGCGCATGACCGACACCCGCGCCCGCTGCAGGGTAAGAAATTTGTTACGAGCCGTTCGTAGCCGAAGTTACGAACGCTGTGCATTGCTCGCCAAATTCTGCCAGTGGATAAATCCCTGGACTTAAAACAAAAAACCTAACTTGCTGAGAATTAACCCTTTGGGTGAGACTTCCCGGGGAGGAGTTCTTTTGAAAGGCATATAACCGGAGAAATAACCGTCTTTGTAGGATAGTGTAAGAAACTTGTTTATATGAAAACTCAATATGTTTGCAAGTTACTAAGAAAAATATTTATTTTTTAAAATTACATTTATTTATTTGAATGTGCATGGCACAGTATGCACTACATTTTACCCAGAAAATCCCTATCAATTTAAAACAATTTAACATTGGAAACATCTTACTTGCTTATATTATTATATCAGAAAAATTTACCAATTAATTATTAATTTGAAATTTGTTCACAGTCGACAAGACTATAGCAAAATGCAAAACCTTTCCCAATTGATTTTTTATTATATATTTAAATTTAACCCTTCCAATTTAAAACATTTATACATAACAAAATTAAAAACTATTTTCATAAAAAGAAACCTCAAAACAACTAACTACATGATTAAACTTTATCTCCAACTCATTTACCAAAATCTTTGAATTTAAACTATTTAATCTTTAAACAATTTAACCCTTTACTTTAAATCAAAAACAAATCTTAAATCTTTATATTAACCCTTCTTCTAACTGGGAAAGTTTTACCCTTTTGTACATTCCAACGACTTGTGATTATTAACATTATTTTACCAATTAGTTTCTAACAATCGCCTGAAATTATATTATATTCATAAATTAAAATTTATCAAACTCCTCTAAGATAGAATCCATGTTATAAACTTACAAATGCACCTATTTAACGCTATAAGCTTGTCATCTGAATTAATTAATAACTCATATTTATATTTAACAATGTTGACTCATTTACTGAAAGAAAAACCCACATTTATTTGAAAAATTAAAACCCAAAGTTTCAGCTAATTATATGATTGAATCTGATATAAAACATTATTATAGTTATTGAAAATCATTTAACACATTTACAAAACCCCTTATTTAACCCTTTTACAAAATGAATCTTTTATCCCTTTCCTTTTGTGAAATAAAATGCATTGACATTTAATTAACCTTTACAACAATGTAAACAACACAATTTCTGAAGGAAAATTGTATTTTCATAAAATTTTAATTAATATTTATCAAACAATGAATTTAGTTGATAAAACAAAACCATACTATTCAATTTAAACTTGCAATACCTTTTTATATATCTCTTTTTTGAAATACCAAAAAAAAACATCTTATTATTTATATATATATATATTGTAACATTTATAGAATGGGCTATATAATATTATTTAAGAATTGGAAGAATATATTAGAAATAACTCACACAAAATTTAAAAAAAGAAATTCATTAAAAGATTGGTTAGATTAAATTGAAACGAAATTTAGGTAAAAGCCTAGAAAGGTTATAAAACGGTTGTAACATATAAATAAGATATTTGAACTGTAAATACATAAAGAAATTTGTTGTATCAAATAAAATTTAAAACAAGATAATCTAATAATAGTTATATGTCAAACAAAATTGTAAATACTAGTAACATAGGGCATAAGTAATTACTTGAAGGAAAAAGTGAAAAACGATTGTAAACAATGAAAGGTTATGTTTGGAAAAGTCCAGTCAAAACACACACAATTCAAAATATTACAAAAGTAAAACACAAAGACACTTCACATACTAATAATAGTAATTAAATAAACACTGGAAGGTTGGTTAAGGATCGGAAAATTGAAACAGTATGCTAACAAAATTAAAACTGGTGAAAATAGTTCGTTGACATTAACAGATGTGAAAGTAAAGAAATAGGTCAAGTTGCAGTCGACTCTAGTGGGAAGGAACGGAACTTCGTTCAATTAGAGCATATGATTTTTTTTTTAAGAAGGAGGAAGCCGCCATATTAGAAAAACAAACAATTGTTTAAAATCTAAGGACGCGTAGTTAGAGTCTGGCGTGGGACGCCGAGTAAGGTAGCGAATCTGCCAGGACCAGTCAAAATTCTACTTATTAGAAACTTCGTCAAAATTATACAGATTTGTGAAGAAACTTTACAAGATTGAACAGGGATAAGTGAATTGAAAGAGTTAATAAAGTGTAAATATAATTTAAAGGAACTAAAACGAATTTAAGTGAGTAAAAAGTGAAAATTAAAGAGAACGGAATTCTACGTCTGAGCAAGCAGCCATTCGCCGTTATTTGATAACTTAAGTACCTAGCGCTATATAAAAAAATAAACTTTAGTGGACTCTTAGGATAATAGGGAAGTTTAAAATTGTACATTAGAATATCTTGTGATTAATAGTAATAAGATCATAATCCAGTTCAAATAGTTTCGCCTTTTTGCTTATTCCAAATTAAAGTTGTTCCATCAGGAAAATATTTATTAAAACTAATTTCAAAATTTAGTATTGTTTTTTTAAAATTTATTTAATTAACCTAAGAATTAAAAAAATATAGCCCATGCTATAAACCCCGAGATTGTAAGAGATCGTAAAATTAGCCAAGGGTATTAAAATTGTGTAACTATAAAATCAAAAGAAATAAGAGTTAAACCGAGTTTGTTAAAACTTGTTAAGTTATAAATTTTTGTTTTGTGTTTATTGTTTAGCTGTTAAAATAAAATTGTTCTGTTAACTGTTGAAATAAAATAATTATAATAAAGAATTTTAAATTATTCAGGAGTTTGTGTTGTAACTAGAGAAATTAATTATTTTCATTTAATAATAAAACACCGTTGTATCGCGGCACGGAAGAAATTGTTATATTTGGCGCCCAACGTGGGGCTGGATAAAATAAGAGATAAAATTTATTTAGAGAGATTTTGAAATAAAATTAATTTAGAACTTTTTATATGAAAAACATTTGAACTGGAAATAGATTTAGAAAAAATTTTGTAAAATTAAACACTGAGTTGAATAGAATCAAGGCTAGGTTTATAGTATATATAAAAATTGTTTAATTTTGTATAATAAGTTACTTACAGTTAAAAAAAGAAAAAATATGTCTGATGAGAGGGAATTATACAATTTGCGGGGAGATAGAGCTTAAAAAACGGGAAAAAGGGACAATTTTAGAAATGAAAGAAATAGAATTGGAAGGCACAGATATGCCAATAGGAAACATTGAGGTAGATGAGGCTAGGGGACTACCACCTATGCAAACCCAACAAAAAAAACAGGGAAATAATGAGAATGAAGATTTAAGGGAGATGATGAGAACTCTCATGGAAATGAGTGAAAAAGGGAGAGAGGATCTAAATAGACAATTAAATATAAATAATGAAAAAATAAATAGACAATTAAATATAAATAATGAAAAAATAAATAGACAATTAAATATAAATAATGAAAAAATAAATAGACAATTAGATAAGATAGATGAAATAAAAGGGGAAATGAAAGATATGAGTGAGGATATGAGGGAAATAAAAAAAAAATTAGAGGAAAATAGGGACAAAATGAGAGAGATGAAGGAAGATTTCAAATTCATAACACAGGAAATAAAGGAAGAAAATAGGAGAATGATAGAGGATATGAGGGAACAGTTGAGAACAGAGAATAATGCTGTAATAGGAGTTATGAGAAGAGACTTAGAAGAGAAAGATAGAGAATTAGAGGAGGAGATTAAGGAAAATTTTGAGGAAACAAATGAAATAATAGCTGATGTAATAGGAATTAATAAGAAAGAGGTAGAAAATATAACAAAGAAAAACACAGAAGAGTTAGGAGAGTTGAAATTAAAGGTGATAGGAGAAAGAAAAATAACAGATGAGCGTTTTAGGAAAGTCGAAGATGTAAGGGAGAAAATATTAGGAGAGCAGGGAAGATTAGGAGATAGAAATAAACTAGGAAATTTAGAAATATGGCAAATAAAAAATTTAACAATTCAAACCGCAACTAATAAGAAAATTGGAAATATTAATAAAATGAAAATGGTAATAGGAGAAATAGGAGGAGTTAAATAACCGTCTCAATGCTTATTGGTACAAGGCTTATTGAGAAAATTTATCAGAGGTACGGATATGTTAATGAATGTGGAGGCACAACTCGAGTGTGGAAAATGGGAGATGGAATTTAAATATGAGAATAACAGAGAAAATAGAACTTATGAAGCAGATGAAAGATACAATGGAGATGTAAACGGTGTTAAGGCAAGGACAGGCGTGGGGACAAGAAAAGAGCATGGTGCCCACAGTCAGTCGGAAAACTAAGACAATAGGAAACCCAGGAATAGAAATTAAATAGAGGAAACAAGTTTACAGGCATTAATAGACACCGGCAATAATATGACATGTATCCAGGAGAACTGGAAAAGGAAAATAATAATAAAATAGGAAGGGAGATATTAAATATAGGTGAAGGAAGCAATATGAATAAACTCTAGGTGACTATGTGTATAAGAAAACGTTAGCAGGAGATAAGTTTTAAGGGATGGTAACTATATCTACGATAATTTATTAGAAACTTCGTCGAATAATGAATAAAGATAAAATTATGTATATTTAAACTTCGTCGTATTGTAAGGGAGAATCTGCGTTGATAAATAATGGAACTTCGTCGTATATATTATATATTATAAAAGAAATATGAATCTATGATAATAAATATTAAAGCATCGTTGTAATAAAAATATGGTAATTGTGTATTTAATCTTCGTCGTATTGTAAGGGAGAATCTGCGTTGATAAATAAGTATTAAAACAAAATTTATATTCGTTGATATAGGGATAGTGTAATCGAAGGAACTATAGATATGATCAAATAGAGGATATGAAATTGCAACCTTTAAAAATATTAGATGTTAAACTTCATACAAAATAAACTGAAATGATATAAGAAAATAATTGAACTGGATGTGAGATTGGAAAGGGAGATAAAATACTAACTTAGAACTGAGAGTTAGATGAAGCTAAAAGCAAAATAAATATGAGATAAATAATAAACAAGGAATAAACAGAAATAAGGGAAAGAGAAATGTTATAACCAATTTGACCAAATCTAGACATACTATGACTCGGATAGGCTGGGATTTAAAGACACGGTATCAGAGAGTATATGTTAAATAAATATTGAATCAGACTTATGATTGGAAGGATTCCAATTGTAATAAATGTAAAAAAAAAAAAAAAAATATATATATATATAATTATGGAAGGAATTGTAAATACCAGAACATGATTTATTGTTACTATATGTTAGAATTGTTAAAGAATTGTTGATTGAATGTTAGTTATAAGTATATTGTATTGTTAGAAGATAAGTTAAGAAATATGTAGCTTGAAGTTTTCAGCTCAGTATTTGATTGTTAAAGAATTAAGATAAAATTGTGTCGTAGGAATTAAGTATAAATGGACAATTATAAAAGAAGTAAAGACAATGAACGATAAGTTAGCCAAAGTGTTGAGGTACTTACTCAATAAAAAATGTGTTCAATTAGTTATTAAATAAAGGGTACAATTAGGAAATAAATGTTAATTTAAATTTAATTAAAAAAAAATATGTATATTTAAATAAGCTTGTAGAATGTAAAGAATGTGTAATGTAGATAGTAGTAATATTTTTTTTTATTTAAATTAAATTAGGGGACATTGTAACATTTATAGAATGGGCTATATAATATTATTTAAGAATTGGAAGAATATATTAGAAATAACTCACACAAAATTTAAAAAAAGAAATTCATTAAAAGATTGGTTAGATTAAATTGAAACGAAATTTAGGTAAAAGCCTAGAAAGGTTATAAAACGGTTGTAACATATAAATAAGATATTTGAACTGTAAATACATAAAGAAATTTGTTGTATCAAATAAAATTTAAAACAAGATAATCTAATAATAGTTATATGTCAAACAAAATTGTAAATACTAGTAACATAGGGCATAAGTAATTACTTGAAGGAAAAAGTGAAAAACGATTGTAAACAATGAAAGGTTATGTTTGGAAAAGTCCAGTCAAAACACACACAATTCAAAATATTACAAAAGTAAAACACAAAGACACTTCACACACTAATAATAGTAATTAAATAAACACTGGAAGGTTGGTTAAGGATCGGAAAATTGAAACAGTATGTTAACAAAATTAAAACTGGTGAAAATAGTTCGTTGACATTAACAGATGTGAAAGTAAAGAAATAGGTCAAGTTGCAGTCGACTCTAGTGGGAAGGAACGGAACTTCGTTCAATTAGAGCATATGATTTTTTTTTTAAGAAGGAGGAAGCCGCCATATTAGAAAAACAAACAATTGTTTAAAATCTAAGGACGCGTAGTTAGAGTCTGGCGTGGGACGCCGAGTAAGGTAGCGAATCTGCCAGGACCAGTCAAAATTCTACTTATTAGAAACTTCGTCAAAATTATACAGATTTGTGAAGAAACTTTACAAGATTGAACAGGGATAAGTGAATTGAAAGAGTTAATAAAGTGTAAATATAATTTAAAGGAACTAAAACGAATTTAAGTGTGTAAAAAGTGAAAATTAAAGAGAACGGAATTCTACGTCTGAGCAAGCAGCCATTCGCCGTTATTTGATAAGTTAAGTACCTAGCGCTATATAAAAAAATAAACTTTAGTGGACTTTTAGGATAATAGGGAAGTTTAAAATTGTACATTAGAATATCTTGTGATTAATAGTAATAAGATCATAATCCAGTTCAAATAGTTTCGCCTTTTTGCTTATTCCAAATTAAAGTTGTTCCATCAGGAAAATATTTATTAAAACTAATTTCAAAATTTAGTATTGTTTTTTTAAAATTTATTTAATTAACCTAAGAATTAAAAAAATATAGCCCATGCTATAAACCCCGAGATTGTAAGAGATCGTAAAATTAGCCAAGGGTATTAAAATTGTGTAACTATAAAATCAAAAGAAATAAGAGTTAAACCGAAATTGTTAAAACTTGTTAAGTTATAAATTTTTGTTTTGTGTTTATTGTTTAACTGTTAAAATAAAATTGTTCTGTTAACTGTTGAAATAAAATAATTATAATAAAGAATTTTAAATTATTCAGGAGTTTGTGTTGTAACTAGAGAAATTAATTATTTTCATTTAATAATAAAACCCCGTTGTATCGCGGCACGGAAGAAATTGTTATAATATATATATATATAAATTAATACCAAAACAAAACAAATTATTCCTTACATCTAAAACATGAACCAAAATACCTATTATTTATATGAACAATCACTAGACCCACTTAATCCTATGAGAACTCATAGTTGATAGTTATATTTTTCTCTTTACTAAATCTCAATTTTAAAAAATCTAAAATTTATTTTAAAATTATATTATCTCCATATTTGCTTTATTATTTGTTCCTTATAACCCTTTCTTAATTTAAACCAAAATTTCTTATCTCAATGTAATTTATTTTTATTTGTTAATAAATTTACCTTATATAATTTAAAAAACAACCATTGATTTCAATCTGTATTATTTATACCCAAAAATTTATTTTATAAAAATTTGAAATTTTGATATAACCCTTTTTTAAACAAACAGAAAATATTATTTTAATTCTTATTAAAAACATTTATATTTAAAACCAAAAACGATTTATTTAAAATTGTCATTTACTAAACAACTCCTTTTAACAAAAACAAACATTTCTTTTAAAGTCCTTTCATTTCTTCAAATGCTACATAGTAATGCTTGACCTTCCAGTCAGCTGATGTAAATAAACAATCTTACTGGCGACCATCTTGAAACATAGAACTTGATTTTTACACTTTTAAAATACAACTATTTTTAAACTTTATTTTCTGTTCTTTCTACTAATTTTGTTTGTTAATAAGTTTGAACATACTTTTTTTCAATTTAATTTATTTCAAGTTTAAACCCTTTAAGAATTTATTATTTCAAAATTACATTTTTAAAATATCTTTTTAGAATTTAAATGCTATACTCTAACATGAGTCTTGCGCCATTTTGTTTCTTTTATCCCCGCCCTTAAACAAAGCCATCAGCTCCTATCTTTTAATTTAAACAATTTGGAATCTACTATTTTTAAATGAATTTAATTTAATGAACAATTTCCCCTTTTAAAATTTTATCAAAACAAAAACTCCCATCTGCAAAAAAAAACTGTACAGGTCTGACCTTAATTTTTCCGTTGGACAAAGGCTTGAGAGTCTTCCCTCTCCCTCAGGTGTTTCTATGGAACATCGAAGTGGGGGGTTGCTTTCGTGCCGGCTGCAAGTGACGCTTAGAGCTCCTTCCAAAATTGAAAAACAGAAGTCCGCCATGTTGAAAACCCTCGTCCCTTTGTTTGAAATGGCCAACGCCCTGCATTCCGCTCCTTTTCTGTTCCCACGGTGTCACCCTCTGTCTTCGCATCCTCTGCATGGGCATCTTGTGGATATTAAGCACTTGATGGTTAAATTTTGATTTGCAAGTTAAATGAAACACTGTTCTAAACACCATTTTCAAAACACTACAAGCTTTTACAAAGTTTATCGTTAATTTTCTACTTTTACTATTTCAAAATTTAAACTGTTCTTCTCTTAAAACACTTTGTCCCTATTTAAAACACTGCATACTTTCCTGTCCGTACCACAAGTAAAGTTGCATTTTTATATATTATTCCGAAACACTTTAAGACTTACGACACACCATCTATAGGTCTTAGTTATGAGCACCGCTTTCGGATAGATCTTAATCCGAAAGGGCCCCATTTATGAAACCGCACTTCCTACATTTCAGCAAAACACAACCGTCTAGCCTGCCATCGTTTTTGATCGTCGTTATTCACTAAAACAAAAGTTCATTTCTTCGCGGCTATTCCTCAAGCGAACTCCCTTGACCAACCTTCTCACGCCGTCTCTCGATGCCAAGTAACGCCTTGCCCCTCCTTTACCGTCGGGCTCCTTGTTGTAGCAATTTTCCCGCGTTTCGATCAGACCAATCAAAAATCAATATTTCTCCAACTTTGCCTACCTAGATGCGCGCGTCTGTCGTCAACACTGCTAGAGTGTGAGAAAGGAAATGACATCCAAAAGGAATTAATTTACTTGTTTTCTTTTCGGGCTGCATAACTCTTTTCCCGTGCTTCTAACGAATTTTTCTTATTCTTGTCATTGTTCTTTATTTGTTGTTCTGCATCTATGGAAATGTCGTTTGTAATTTTAGGCCGAATTTGACAATTTTCCCCTTGCAAATGCCCCCTATAAGTTACTTAAAATTTTTAACCCCTTTCTCAATGGCTTGGCCTAATGTCATAACAAAAAAAATTGAACCTGGCTTTACTTTTAACTATTTTCCCTCTTGGTGGCAATTGTGGCAGGGTTCTGCCCGTCACAGTGTGTGTGTGATATTTAACTTTGTCCATTATTTTTCTGTTGCACTAACTTTAGAAAGTTATTATTGTTAATTGTAAACAATTGTTCCACCACTAAGTGCTATAATTCGACAATGGTCAAGTGACCGAAAGGTGCCTCATCACATAAGGTAAAATTATTGCACTTAGTGGTGGAAAAAATTATTTACAAGTAATAATAATAACTTCATAAAGTCAGTGCAACGGAAAAATAATGGACAACGCGAAATATCACAATACAGTAAACTCTCGATTATCCGTGGGCGGATTAACCGGTTTGCGAATTATCCGGGGTCTGCCATTGTCTTACAAATATCCAATTTTTATTCCAATCAGATTAATGTGTGTTTAAATTTCCAAATAGTGAATTACGACGTATATACATATAAGGCTTAATAGAAGTTAAAATGAAGGGAATAGATATGTAAGTACTAATTTTAGCATTGAAAGGAAAGCATCCCAACGCGGGCCAGCGAAATAAAAGAGGGGAGCAGACTACTTTTTATAAGAGACAATGAAAAAATGCTTGGACGCCCGAAAACCTAATGTGTATCATAAGATTGTAAATAAATGTCAGCTAATCTCGGCTGTAAATAGTCTAGAACGTGACATATGCATTATCCTTGTTTGTCATATACATTATCGATCTTTTTGGCTTTGTGACACAAGTAGACACTGTGCGACAAAATGGTTCTCAAGAAACTTAGATTCGCACATTAAAGCTAAATCATTGCTCACAAAAAAAACAGACGAAAGTGACAGATTTTTTTGTTATAAAGTGAAAGTATTATGTGTAATGAAAATTACATATGTACATACATACTTACTTTTGACATATACTTATGTACGTATTGTAAATAGTTAGACATATAAATGTACATGTTATAATCCGTCAAATACATCGACATTTTAAATTATTTTCTGTATTTATTTTGTCCTCTGAAGATTATTTGTGAATTGCATTAACCGGGGTCATTATTTGTGTAACTTATGGTATAATAATCGATTATCGATCGTTTTGCATATTCTTTGTTCATAGCGGATTATCTGGGGAATTCGGTTATCCGGCGTTGCCGGGCCACCTTATTCCACGGATAATCGGGAGTTTACTGTATATATAAACTGCATTATAATAATACATACAATGTATGATTTATTATTTTAAATATACAGTAGCTCCTCATTATAGAAGACTAACTGGAGCTGAGAATTAATTGCTTGATTGAATAAACATTCGTTATAGAGCAAAAACTCATCTTAAAGGGGTTAAAATGCAAATAAAATGGAGAAAAGGGAGGAAAGGGATAAAAAGATGCTGTAAAAGGTTAAGAAATAGGTATATATTGATTAGAAACGTGTATGTTTTATTACAGCAAATAAAAATCAGCTAACACATTTATTGTAGATACTGTTTCATAAAATTAAATGACAGTGATAAAACATGTTTTTCTTATTTTACTTATGAAGTCTTCAAATTGATATTGAAAGCAATTTGAGGTTATTTTATAGAACTGAAGTCACCTTTCAAGCCAGTGAGGTTTTTTTATACAAAACATTTGTCAATACTTGATAAGTCAGTATTATCAATACAACTGATATGTCTACACTACTTACAATTCTTTTGCATCATTATTAAGGGGAATGCTACTTGCCAGGAATAACAAATGACTGTGTCAGCAGTCATGTAGAGTCACACTTGTTTACATCCCTGGCAGATGGCATGATTTGTCTACAAAGACAATTAAGTGATGTCTGGTTTAATTGGGCCCTTTATTATGAAGTTCTGCTATATTATAATTATATATAATCTGATAATTATATAATTTCAGGAAATAAAATTGTTGTAAAATAAACTCGAAGTGTTGATGATAGATAGAACAGGTACCTGTATTAAAAACATTTATAATAGAAATAAGTAAATAAAACTATACTTCACCTGTAGTAGACAGTAGAAACAATCCTGAACTAGTCCATAACAGTGTAGGTTGTAACTGAAGAGATTCTGTAAGAAGACAATGTGTTAAATACCATACTATCATGTAAAACCATTATGTAATTTTCAAAATTTAAAATAACTGCAAAGACAAAAAAAGTTAATATTAATCATGTTTATACTTGCAGAGATTATTGTTAAATAAAATCAGTTGACTGAGAGTCAGGTACAAGTATTTATTTATACGGGCAACGTTTCAATAACAGGTCAATATCGTCTTCAGGCTTTATTCCACCTGCACTCTATTAAAAAATAACGCAGAACCTTAGTATATTTATAACAGTGCATATACGCTTTCAATAACACCTTTGTCCATGTGCACTAGCGATTAACTCAAGAAAGTTTGAATGTGTGTCCTGAGAAGTATCTACTTCTTGACATCTACTTCTCAGGACACAAATAATAACTGGGGCAGATTTTAACCCCCTCAGTTACAGCTACAAGCTGTACACATATATATAGCCATTAAAATGACAATTGTTAATAGCACTCCTTAGACTACAATAATTTCAATAACCATCGTAGAAAAATGAAAAATATACCCAATAAAATGACAAGTGTTAATAGCACTCCTTAGACTACAATAATTTCAACAATTATCAAAGAAAAATGAAAAATATACCCATTAAAATGACAAGTGTTAATAGCACTCCTTAGACTGCAATAATTTCAATAAAAATCATAGAAAAATGAAAAATATACCTTGGAAACACAAAAATATTCTTTCTATTTAAGAAAATTAACTACTACTATTATTATGCGATAGGATTTCTGAATTTCAAATCAGCAAATTTGAAATAACATATTAAGTTTATAAATATTTAAACATTTCTAAGATATGTAATGATGGCAAATAAAATAATTTATTTTGATATTTTAATTTCATCTTTGCTATAAATAAAGATTTTTTATTATAGCTTTAAAAAGACAGGTCATGAAGTTTTGTGAATAAAGACCGATTAGTAAAAATGCAATTCATCATAAAACCATAGTAAATCATTCCAAAAACTATCAACATTCTAGATGTTAAACATTGATAAAAACTAATTAGTCTATTTTGGGTAAAATTTTAACTCATACTTTTTTAAATTCGTATAAAAAATGTTGCCATTCAGGATTTGTAGAAATATAGGTAAACTATTCAGAAAAAAACCAAATACACACTCATGAATAATATTCATGCATCATTTTAAAAAAATAATAAATAAACCTAATAACATTTCTAATAGTACTTTAGGCTATAATAAATCCTAGTAATGAAGAAAATTATTTAAACCATTCTATTGTCCTTCAATAATTTTTTTTACTAAATGTTTTTCGAGTATAGAGCTGACCAAACATTTGGCCTTGAGAGATCGCAGTAGCCGAGGCAGGAGGAGAGACAGTATAAATACTTGCCTACAAACATGATAAGGATTGTCAAAACACTGACTTGCTTGAGAATTCGATGATAAATTATCTTCTGCATGAAATAGCAAACAATCTTGAAATAAGTGTAGACATATCGGATGTAGAAGCTGTTGATACATAGAACATTCTGAATATGTAACATGATTCCAGAAGTGGTAGTACACGAGAAGTCTCGTGCAACCTCTCAAGGTCAAGTACATGGTTAAGTGGTCCACACTATACAAAAACAGGTATAAGAATGAAATATATAGATACATTATACAATATCAAGAGTAGTAGTTTATTACAGTAGTACAATATACTGCAATAAAAATATTGGAAGAAACCTCAATACCACAACAAAATTCAAAACTGACTAATCTACAAGTTACCTAAGATTAAATCCTTACATTTCGATGACCATGTGATCATCATCAAAGGGGTTTTATTACAAAATTACAATCTAGAATACATTAAAAACATACTAGACTGACCGAATATAGGTCAGTCTAGTTTGTAATTTATTGTATTCTAGATTGTAATTTTGTATAAGACCCCTCTGATGATGATCACGTGGTCATTGAAATGTACATAAGGGATTAATCTTAAGTAATTTGTAAATTAGTCATTTTTGAATTCTGTTGTGGTATTGCTGTTTCTTTCGATATTTTTATTGCAGTATAGATACATATTAATTATGGACAAAATTTGAAGTGAACTTACCAGTAGGTGTAGGGAGTATTGTACAAAGAGGTTCAACCTGCCCTTGAAGAACTATAGGAGTCGTTATCAGTCCATTTGTGTCGCTATTAGCACCTTTGTTGGATACATTAGATTCCTTTGTTACTTCAGTATCTAAACTTGATGGTGTATTTACACATTCATTAATACACTGCTCAACTAATGAATATCTCAAATCACTAGATTCAGGAACAGGAATTACATTTTGTTCACTTCTTGAAAAGTTATTTTGAATGACACTTACAGGAATGTACTGAATGAAATTTGAATCAGTGTCATCAGTAACACTTCTAGAATGTCCAGGGACACTCTCAGGGTCTTGAAAGCTTTCAAAAATGGAACTGACACTAGATCCCTCTTTAATATTGTTATTTACTTTGATTTCTGTCCCTTGTATACTTCCATCTGAGGTGTTATTCTTAAAAGGTAGTTGGATATTTTCAGGTACAAAAAATGTATAGCTTGAATTTTCATTGACCTAAAAAAAATTTAGATATTACTTATATATATATGAAGTTGATATATTACTATTGTAAATACTTTTATCCACCACTAAGTGCGATAATGTATTGCATTAGTGCACTGCACTAACTAAATTACTGCACTTAGTGGTGGATAAAAGTATTTACAATAGAAATATATATCAACTTCATAAAGTCAGTGCAATGGAAAAATAATGGACAACGTAAAATATCAATATTATATATATTGATATTATATTATTTATATATTTAACATTATCCATTATTACGTTGCACTGGCTTTATAAAGTTATTATATGTTAACTGTACGGTTATTCCACCATTCAGTGCAATTAATTTTTACCTTGTGATGGGGTACCTTTTGGTCACTTGGCCTTTGTCGAATCACTGAATTTTACTGATTCCTATTTTCCGGTTCGTTATGTTGGTGCTTTGTTGTTGACGTTACATAAACTTTGTCGTGAGTTCCATGCGAGATATTTTTCAATAGCTTGTAATCTGTATATGTTGTTTGTTGGTTAATTAAGTTATTGTGTTTATTTTTATAAATGTGGTATTTTTCAAGTGAGATTAGTTATATTTGATTATGATTTATATCAAGTATGGTTAGGTTATTTCTGTAATTTGTTATTGTATGGATATGTGATATTAGGTGTTCTGCTACATTTGATGCCTTTTAAGAGCATTCTTACTTCTTACTTCTTAGTACGGGCGTCCAGTATCAATCATAGCCGATGGCCCGGTGTCCAATGTACGTGGCACAAGCAAGCTGCCAGTATTTTTCAAGAGCATTCAAAAGTAATAATAAATTAATCGTACTTAATGGTGGAGTATCAGTTTACAATTACAGTATAAGAATTGCATATATAAATAAATAAATATATATATATATATATATATATATATATATATATATATATATATATATATATATACAGTACAGTCTCTCTAATCCGGTCTCCGATGATCCGGACAGCCCAAAATTTTTGTTTAGTTATAGTATTTTACAGTGCACAATCAGTCTGCCGTCCGCAAAAATATTTATTTTTATACGTCTATATTTGTTATTTTTCAAAGGGGTTTTCCTACTCTAATAGACAAATAATATAATTTATTCATTAAAATATGAATTTACCATATTATTTATTTCTTTTGCCTATTAAAGTAGGAAAAACGTCTTTGAAAAAATATATTCACATTAGATCTCCCAACACTACAACTCACATGATATCAGAGACATCTTGCGATAAACGAAAGATAAAGGACCGCTGACTAAACGGATAGATAGTCTATCCGTCTGGCGTCAGGTCAGTTGTGTTGTCGGACGGATGCTACCTTTACTGCTTCTTGCAAGATTTCTGCTCAATTTTCATTTAATTCTAGTATGATATTGATCTGTGTTTTTTATTTACGTCTCGTTCAGTGTTCAGTGAAAATGGCGACTAAACGTAAGTCAGTGACAGTGACAATGGAATAAAAACTCCAAGCTTTATTTCGTATTGATGGAGGTGAATCGCTTACTAAAATTTCAAAAGAGTTAGACGTGGGAAAACAAACTGTTTCCGATTGGAGAAAAAGCGACAGAAGCACTTTTAAAAAACAAAAAATGAAACCTTAGATGATGCTTTGTATGTGTGGTTTTGCCAACAGCGGGAACAGGATGTTCCATTATCGGGTGTAAATTTGCAAACGATCGAGCTGAAACTAAATGAAAAGTTAAAAGGAGGCCCTAATTTTACTGCCAGTGTGGGTTGGCTGTCACGGTGGAAGGAACGACACGGCATCCGTCAACTCGGAATAAGTGGTGAAATTTTGTCAGGTGACAGTGATGCCAGTGAAAAATTCAGACAAATTTGGCAAGTTTCTTACAGATGAAAACTTACAACCTTGTCAAGTGTTCAACGCTGACGAAACCGGATTAAATTATAAAATGTTCCCAAAAAAACTTTAGCCTCCAAATTAGATTCAGTAGCAAAAGGCCATAAAGTTAAGAAAGAATGTATGACTTTGCTGCCCTGCAGTAATGCTTTTGGCGATCTAAAATTTCCACTTTTGGTGATAGGGAAATCTGCAAAGCATAGGGTTTTTAAAAATGTAAATTTAAGTGTTATACCGGCCCAATACAAGTTCCAAAAATCAGCGTGGATGAAGAGTCAAATTTTTAAGGACTGAAGTTTTTTGAAAACTTTGTTCCAACAATAGAAAAGTTTTTAAAAGAGAAAAAACTCCCTCGAAAAGCTGTTATACTAATTGATAATGCCTCATGCCACCCAAATGAAGAATTGCGTCATGGTGACATTTTTGTTAAATTTCTTCCTCCTAACGTCAGCCGATGGACCAAGGAGTGTTAGAGGCGATAAAACGGCAATATAGGAAAAAGTTTAATTTTATCGCTTTTGTAACAACAAGAAGCAGATCCAGCTACACAATTTATTGAAATTCTTAAAAAAGTGACTATAAAGGATGTCATTTATATGGCTGCAGAATCGTGGGAGGAAATTCAACCGTCTACACTCCAAAAGAGCTGGAAAAAATTGTGGCCTGAAATGCCACAGGAAAGTGAAAAAACCGACAGTCAAGCTACTAATGATGACGCGGAATTTGTTCAGATTTTTCAACAATTGGAGGGTTGGGCCGAGTTGACAGACACTGATATTTCCGAGTGGATTATCAGTGATAATGACATTGGTTATCAAGTGCTCAATCGTCGCGGTGTGCACTGCAAACGCAGAAAATGACAGCTCGGAAGAGGAAGTCTACACAGACGAACCAGTCAGTTCAACTCATGATGGGGCGGCTGCAATGCTCGAGGGGTTGATGACCTACTTTGAGAAACAAACTGATACGTCAACTGCGGAGCTACTGACCTTGAAACGCCTACGAGATCGTACTGTGAAACAACGTCATTCATAGTTAAAACAAAAGAACATTACGAATTTTTTCCACTAAGTTTTTTAAAGTTTAATTTTGTTTCAGTTTCATTTTTGTTTGAGTTTTTTGTGCGTTTATACATTATAGTGTAAATAACTTTATGTGAATACATTTATTCAATGAGAAAGAGGCTTTGATATTTATTCATGTCATACGTTTTCTGTTACAATTACAGGATTTTTTGCTAAATAAGCTATGAAATACTGTACTGTATAGCTATATTTAGGCCTCAATTTCAATATGTTTCCCTGCCTAAAACACATATTGTATGCATTTGTTTGGCTTTTTCCGTCTAATCCGAACTTTCGTTGATCCGGACAGGGTCCGGTCCCATCAAGTCCGAATTAGTGAGACTGTACTGTATATATATATATATATATATATATATTTATAGGTTAGTTCTAGTAGAGCTTAAAGCTTATTTAGGAATTTTTTGGACTTGATAGGAGACTGACAGACTTACCTAAAGGCAATAGTCCAAAACTGCAATCTCTTGGAAATAAGCACATATAAAACACTTAATACACTTTTATTTGAAATATTTCGATCAACATGATCTTCTTCAGTCAAGAAAGAGAAAAACAAAACAAAAGCTTTTGTTTTGTTTTTCTCTTTCTTGACTGAAGAAGATCATGTTGATCGAAATATTTCAAATAAAAGTGTATTAAGTGTTTTATATGTGTTTTATATGTGCTTATTTCCAAGAGATTGCAGTTTTGGACTATTGCCTTTAGGTAAGTCTGTCAGTCTCCTATCAAGTCCAAAAAATTCCTATATATATATATATATATACACACACACACACACACACACATCAGTGAATAAATATTAATTGCTAAGTATTATAGGTTTAATAGTGAGTTAAAATCAATGAATTTATACATCCAAAATGAGTTCATTTGTGTACCTAAAATTTTACATACAACTCAATTACAGAAACAGTAGTTTTCATAAATTACTTATAACTTAAACCTTAGCCCTGATGGCTACATCCCTTTGCATTTTAGAGATATAATTCTGAGATTTCAACATAGTTTCTGCAGCTGATGTTTATTAAGTGGTATGAAAGCGAGAAATTGAGACTCTGTTTAGAATACAATATTGAGATCTTAAAATTCCAGGGAGCACTGAACGAATGCATAAGTTAAGAGTAAAACCATTTAACCTCATAAAAATATATTCACATATTTGGAACACAAAATGGGTTAATTCTGAATAAAAATGTTATTAATTGTTAACAACAAAGTAATTAAGTGGGTGAATACTGTCCACTTAGAACAATCAATATTTTAAAAGACAGGTGTACTGCTTTTTGGTAATTTACTTTCAAATATACAAAAATATGTATTTGTTTCAACTATATTTTGGTAACCTTTCTAGCTTAAAGACAAAATATTCAGTGTAAAATGAAGAAAAATATAAGAATTATTGACGGCGAGAAAGATGTCTTGATAATTTTCACAAGAGAAAAAAATCATGTCTAAAATCAATATGCCAAAATATCTTAAAATTACCTGACTGTTCAAGTCTTTATTGACTATAGTTGTTTCTAAAGGTTGCAGTAGTGTTAGTTCTTTATTATGTTTTGAACCTGTAACATAATACAAGAAAAGGAAATTAATGTTGTATTTATATTGAGACAATCTCTTCAATACTTTTATTAAACTTAAATTTTATATTTACTACATCAATTTTATGAAACAGAGGTTAATAAATGAGTTACTACATTGTTATTAGGCTACCAAAGTTGCTATTCTAGTCTACCTATAAGTAACTTTGTTCCTTGGCTACTTGAGTCTTTCTGTTCACATTAGAAATTAGTACTGGGAGACCGGGGATAAGACAGACATTTATTGTATATTATTTAAGTAAAATACAAGAATTTATTTATATGCACAACATAAATACATTTTAATATACAATATATCAACTTTCCAATCGTTCAAGTTGTTGGTTACCACTGGAGGAGCGTTAGAACGATTGTTCAGGACTTTTTTCCATACCTTGTTGGGGTGTATGTGGGAAAAATCCTTGGGGAAAAAGTTTGCCCGGGTCCATGCTGATTTTAGAGTATTATTAGATAGTTAATATAATTAATTCTATATTTCTTTCTATGCAACTGTCATTAGCTGTGGAGCATATGACTCTATATTATTTTTTAACACTTGGCTAAAACTCAGTAGTAACCCAAATACCTTATGTGTTAAAACTTTCTAGTGGCATGTTCCAAAAAATTAGAAACTTTCCTAAAAATTAGAAACCTATTATAAAAATACATATTATAAATTTATATGTATGTATTTATGTGTAAATATAAAATGATGTGTCACTTTTAGCAGGACAATATAAGGATGATTCTTTTATAAACATGACTGTATTCCTTTAACAATAACAATAATACAAGTTAAAATATTTGTGTGTATTTTTAAATAACTCTACTTCAATCATAACTAACATTTTTGCTTAAAAAAAATTATTTTATGATTTTAAAGTCTTCAATATTGTGGGGTATATTTAACTAAAAGAGTTTACTAACATCACAGAAAGTTTTCAAAGACAAACAAGACAATATTAATAAAAACATTTTCAAGGGAGTTTAGGAGCAAAAAAATTAATTTGTATGAACTATTTTATGAGCAAATATACATAGGCTTTTACAGAAGAGACACTATGATATGATGCTTATGTTAACAGTGTTAAATAGCAAATTATCATTGAAAGCTATATCCTGATTAATATAACACATTCTCTGGCTTAATTTGTGCTTTCACGCTAAGAAAGTTTAAGGATCTACTGGTAGGACAAGTGAAATGATCTGTTAGTTAAAATAAGGGAAAACAACTACAATAGCAATATTTTGGAACAGCAATATTTTTGTAACTGAAAAACAGTTTTTGTTCCTACAAAAACCTTTTAACACAGATAAAGCTAGCAATGTAGATTATACTAAAATTATAATTGCAGTCCTAAAGTTCTGGTGTTATTGAATTTTTGTTTTTTGTTATCTGGCAGAAATGTAACTGTTAGTTTTGTAGCGGAAGAAAATCTAATAATGTATTTTAAGATTTTTTATAAAAACTATGATAACATTAACACTTGAAATTTATTATTGGTTAGACTTTTATGAAAAAATCGTTTTTATTGTAGAATAATAATCTATTTGAAATAATCTATGTAATAGCTCCTGGACACTTAATCACGCAGATTACCAAATAATTAATATTTGGCAATTATACAATATTTTTTTATAAAAAAAGAAATATTGCGTTATAAGATTAGGTTTTACATATAAACACATCACAAATTTATTTAATAATATAATGTTTTTATTTATATTTCACTTCAGTGTGGAATTTTTCACAAACATGTTCCTACATGCAGAGCAGGATTGTCAGGCCATATCGGCCAGTAACTAGTGGGTTCTTTTCGGAGACCTGTTTTAGCTCTATCACTGCCAACTTATATTACCTGCTCTTCTTTTGCCATTTGTATAGAGTGTGGAGAGAAGAATGGCAAAGCCGCTCCTCATCAGACAGTGAGGATCTGGGACGCTTATGTTTCTTCAAAAACACCTGGTTGGCTTAACTTTATTAAAAATCTTGAAGGAAACTCTGCCCTTAAACCCTACCATAGATTCGTCAATTTGGAAAAGCAGACTTGGCAAGTAAAACTTTTTGTCTAAATACAGCCAAACACTGCACACTTTAGTGCTTCTTGACAGTGTACCTACAACGATCTGGCCCTTGTAAAATCAGCACTAAAAAACATAAATTTATCAGTCCAATCTTCTGACCAATAAGATTGTATGTGGTCAAAGGGTGTAAACCCAGAAAAATATGAGTTTCTGAGTAGCTAATGCAAAAAACATAGCCAGGCATTGCCCAGTTTCAGGGTACTGCACCAAGGTTGATGCTCGGTTAGTTGAAGCTAAAACCATTATATTTTGTCAATTTATACCTGGCAGTAGAGTGAAAAGGGTTAATTATGATATCCTAAGTTTGCATTTAGAGAAAAATATACTAAAAATCTTTAAGAAAAAGCTATTACGAAAGCTTTATACATTCTATTGTACTTATGTTGTAGTCTTACTCAAGTTTTCAGATCAACTTCAACAATAATTTTATAAGTTGCACTATGCTACATAGAGTGTAACACACTTTAGATGGTGTTACATATTAAAAAAGGAAATTTCAGAAAACGAACGAGAATGTATTCAAAAAATGTAACAATATAAAACTAGATTCAAAAATATTGTGATTTGTTAGAAATATTTTAAATCAAATCTCTGGTTGGTAGTGGCATCTGTAGGAAGAGTTTAAAAACAAATTAAGATTAAAGTAATATGCGCACACCCGATGCGCGGTAGCTAGGAGGCCTGCTTGCGACGATATTTTAATCCTCTTCTAGCCAAAATGTAGAAGGCAACGGTCGTCTCCAAGAGCGAGGAAATGTTTAGTTTTAAATTTTTAATGTAACAGTCATTTTTTTAATTTCTTGTAATCATAATGTAGAAGACAGCGCACGTCGCCAAGTACGAAGATGGAACGCTGAGTTACTGAAGCCTTTTTCAAAATCACGACCGAGGGAATCTTGTAAGGTTTTTCCAATAGAAGGATGCGAGGCTACACTTTGTTAAAACAGCTAAGTGAACGAATTCAAACTTTGGTGAACCATTTCAAAATTTAAATGCTTAAACAGTTTAACACAAAATTAATAAACTTTAAATTTTTCAATACGTATATAAATGTAATTTATGCATAATTTGGTGCATTTGTTTTCAGTTTAAATTGTAAGAATTAATTATGAAAATAACAAGCAAGCAAACTCGAAAACAGCCATTTCAGCCATTGATTGTTAATACGTAAATTTCCTCATAAGTCAAATGTTAAATGTTCACTAATCAGTAACTAACGCAATGTCTAAGAAATATTTATTTTGGTTTGTAACTTTATAATTTTTTTGGCTAAATAAAATTGGTTTGATTTGTTTTAATTGAAGTTTAAAAGAGCAATTATTTAACGAGCACACAAATCCCATACATCTTAATTTAATAAGCCTTTAGACAATAATTTAATAAGACTTTGCAGGTCATTTTCTAAAAATGTAACTATAAACTGCAATATTTAAAATCAGCTTTAACTCATAAGAATTAGAGCTACCAAAAATAAAAACCGTTACAAGAGCAAATAGAAAATCATTGGTAATTATAATTTTTTTTCCTGGCGAAAAACCAATGTAGTTATCATCACCAATCAAGAACTAACATAAAACGCAATATTTTAAATAAAACAAAATAAATTTTAAAGAAAACAAATATTACAAAACAAACAAAACTTGAACAAAGCAGCAATATGTAAAATAATTATGTAACCATAAATATATAAGAATAAGAAAAACATAACAATAAATAACAAAAAAACAACAATAAATCTATCACAATAAAAAAAATGTAGATTAGAAAATAAATGGAAATATTGAAAAAATAACAATTAAAAATATAAAACTATAAATAACAAAATAACAACAACGAACAATATAATAGTAAATAAATAACATTATTTGAAACAACAATAGTCAAAAATTTAAAAATAAATAAATCTTAATAGCACAATAACAAGAACATAAAATATATTAAATTTAAATAAATAATAAAAAATATACACAGATATTAATTAAAAGAAATATAAGAAAAAATATGAAAGCGTATATTTTTAATATTAAATTTTAAAAAATATGTTCAAGTGGTGCAAGAAAGCGATGACTTGGTCTATGGCCGAGGCATCGTCCCTTAGCACCACCTTCAAACTCCCTTTTAAATTAAAAAGGGCACGAATATTAGTTACTCTAACACAATCAACTAAAATATGTTTTATTGTGAAGATATCACCACAGTACTGGCAAATTGGTGGATCTTCACGATGCCTCAAATATCCATGAGTTGCAAAAGAGTGGCCAACGCGCAGGCGGGTAACCACCACTTCCTCCCTACGTTTTGAACGAATAGAAGACCTCCATGGACGGACGATATCTTTAATTTCCCTTAGTTTATTCTGAATCACAGTATGCCATTTGTCATTCCAATGATTTATTGTATTGCGCAATAAATGTTTCGCAAAACACACATAGTCAGATGCCATAACTAGTTGAGTAATGGGCACCAAACTTGTAGCATTCTTCGCCGCTTCATCTGCTTTTGTGTTTCCGAGTTTTCCGCAATGTCCAGGAACCCAACAGAATATTACTCCTACTCCCCCAATTGAAGCCTGTGTACAGCACACAAAATATCCCCAACCAAAGGGTTAACAGAGAAAACATCCTGAAGAGCCTGTAGAGCACTTTTGGAATCAGAACACAAAAGATAGTGGGGAGATTGAATAACAGTTAAAACTTTTAAAATGGCAAATAGTTTTGCCGTGAAAACACTGCAAGTTGAGGGCAATCCGTATGTGTACGTACATCCAGACTCATAAAATGCACACCCAACACCATTGTCCAGTTTAGACTCATCTTTGAAAATAATGTCACCATATTAGTGGAATCTGTAAATTGCCAAAAACTCCTGGTGGTACACCACATTAGGAGTATTGCTTTTGATAAAACTGGACAATGAAAAATTAAAGCGGGGTGTTTTTATTATCCATGGAGCTACCTCCACCTGGATAGCACATCGATTGTTCAAACGTAGGAAGTTCCAACTCTAGGTTATAATACCGTCCTAATACCAAACGGAGCGGTCGAACGTTCGCGTGCATTATAGTATGGTTTGTAGCTGTTATTAAACATTACATTAAATGCCGGATGTTTAGGTTTGCTTCGAAGACCAGATATACAAGATATTTGTAGCATCTGACGTCTTGAAATAGCAGTTCCCCAGCCTCGACAAGAAGACTAGGGATTGGGCTAGTTCTAAACGCACCAGTAGCAAGTCTAAGTCCAGAGTGGTGGACTGCATCGAGAGTTTTCAGAACTGTAAGTCGTGCAGATGAATATGCTTGACCACCATAATCCATGCACGATCTAACTACCGCGCGATAAAATCGAAGCATACTAGTTCTGTCTGCTCCCCAATTCGTACCACTAAGGACTCCTGCTGCATCTCATCTTCAAATCACGAACATGTGGGATCCATGAGAGTCTTTTATCAAATAAAAGACCCAAAAATTGAACACTATCAGTGGTTTGAAGTTGAATCCCATCAAAATAAACGATCGGCTCCTGGTGTTGCCTATGACGACTAAATGCTATACATTGGGTCTTCGAAGCAGAGAATTTAAAACCTGTAGCCCTAGACCATTCCTCTAATTTGCTTATTGCTAACTGCAAGAGATCTTTCCGCAGTTGCCATATTACGAGCAGGCACATAAATACAAAAGTAATCCACAAAGAGAGAACAACATACCGGTGATCGAATGCTACATGTGATACTATTTATTGCAATGGCAAATAGCGTGACGCTCAGCACGCTGCCCTGCGGTATACCATTCTCCTGCTTATAACAGTTAGAACATGTCTCTCCAAGACGAACGCGAAAAGATCTATATGAAAGGAAGTTAGCGATGAGTGCCAGGATATTCCCTTGTACACCCCATGATTTAAAGTATTAGGAATTCCTCTTTTCCATGCCATGTCATATGCCTTCTCGAGGTCGGAAAAAACAGAAATGAGTGTTTGACGCAAGAGAAAGGCATTTTGAATAGCGGATTCTAACAAAACCAATTGGTCAACTGATTGACCAATCGACCAGTGTGGTCCTTGTCTGAAACCACACTGTTTATTGCAAAGAAATTCATTGGTTTCTAGGTACCAGACAAGACGGTGGTTGACCATCTTCTCCAGTAGTTTGCACAAGTCGCTTGTTAGAGATATAGGCCTGTAACTACTGCGATTGGTTTTGTCTTTACGTGGTTTTAAAAGAGGAATTACTGTCGCTTTTGAACATGCATCGGGAAAAGACCGCTCCTCGAATAAACGATTGTATATTTGAAGGAGAACAAGTTTTGCCGATGATGGTAGATGTTTTAGCATGGAGTATACAATGGAATCAGGACCTGGTGCAGAATCCTTCTTTGACACAAGAGCTAACTCCAATTCCCCTATAGAGAAAGGAGTGTTCAAAGGAGAGTCGCCAGACAACCAAACAGTAAATGGTATTGCTTCTTCCTTCAGTTTATGTCTCTGGAATAATATATTATAGGCTGTAGTAGCAGAAAAGTTAGAAAATGATTTTGCCAGTACATTAGCAATATCACTACTGTCTGTGGTCAATCTTCCATTCGGTTGCTTCAGCGCAATGATTGGCAACGAAATGGAAGAACCACAAATTGATCTTAGTTTCCTCCATACTGTGGAGGATGGAGTTGTATGTCTAATTGTGCTAATATACAGTGCCCAAGAGTTCATCCTACTCAGCCTAAATATCCTTCATGCTTTCGCACGGAGTATTTTATATTCCTGAAGGTGGTCACTTATTGGGTTTCGCTTAAATCTCCTTAGAGCTCTTTGACGTAAACAGAGGATTTCTGTGCATTCATTGTTCCACAACGCACAGGCGGACGGTGTGTATGCACAGAGATTTTCGGAATGGTTTCTACTGCAGCATTTAAAATTGTCTTTTTAAAATTTTCAATTGCTTCATCAATAGGTGTCATATAATCCATGTTAAGTAATACAAGTTAATTTAAGTAGGCTTCCCAGTTGGCTTTTGGCAAAATCCAACGGGAATGTCGAGCATAACAGGGTGAGGAATCACATAAACTGATCTTAATAGGCACATGGTCGCTTCCATACAAATCATGAGTACCGACCATGTGCATCTAGTAGATAAATGAGGGCTCCATATCGATAGGTCAACAGCTGTCCATCCACCAGTAGATGCTGCTAAATAAGTTAGGTGAACCGTCATTTAGCAGACATAAGTTTAGTTCCGTTCTTACACTCTCCACAAGTTCACCTCGAGAGTTTCTAGTCGGAGATTTCCAAGACAAATAGTTGGCATTAAAATCTCATACCAATAAGAACGAAGTCGGTAACTGGCTTAATTAATTCACTAAATCACTGTGATGCAGATTTTCTTGTGGTGGCAAGTAGACACAACACACAGTGATTTTATACAGGACCGCTGTTTGAATGGCTACTACTTGTAAAGGGGTTATTAAGTTTAGAGTGATACAGTCACAGGCTAGGATGCCTATGCAACCTCTAGCTCGGTCTTCTGTAACGAAGTCTGATCTAAAAACTGAATACTCCCTTAAATGAAAATTATGCGATTCGTGGAGATACGTCTCCTGTAGACATATAAGCATCGGATACACATCTCGCACGAGTACTTTAAGATCTTCTATGTGACTCCTAACACCATTGACGTTCCATTGTATCACTGACTTGCTAATTGCAGACATTTATCAACTTAGCAATGGATTTATCTGACACCCGTTGGTACTCTCCATTTTTTTACCTCAAACGTTGACAGACATCCCAGGCTTAGATTCCTCCAATTCCATATCCACCTGTTCAGGGATGGAATCGGAGGAAGTTTTGGATTTAGGAGGGGAGGATTTATTAGCATGTCCTCCTTTTATATTATTACTTTTCTTGGCAGTTGCTACTGCCAGTGCCGATTTGGGTTGAATCTTAGTTTCATTTTTTTTTTGGCTTCACAATATTCTACACAAAAGTCTTATTACCAGATGATAATCTCTTCTGTGTCGAACTATCAGTACCAGTCTGAACTGGTTGCAAAAAAGCAGCGTTCCATTCCCTAACTTTTTTATTGATGCAACAGGACCTCCTGCACAGGCAGTAATAGCCTCATGGATGAGAAAAGGAGACACTTTCGATAAGTCTTTTTCTTTCTCTGTCCAAGAGAATAATAAAAATTTAGGTGATGGCAATGTCGGTGACGTTGCCACCATTATCTTCTTACTCAAATCAACTTTACTAGGATCGTCAGGAGAATCCTGGCGTGTCCTATTCAAACTCGATGCAGATGACGTATTTAAAGTTTCCATATAATGTTATTAGCCAGAAATCGTGTCGGGCATTACAGGCGAGACTATAGGAACGGGTATACCCTTGGATCACATTAAGATCATTTCCAACCTTCAGAACTCTGAGGCCTATAGCTTTTCTCCTTACCTCGACTGGATGGGCATCAGTCGAAAACTCGTAATACTGTGCACAGGCTAAAATACAGCTTCAATATCAGTAAAGAACAAAACATTCATCAAGAGACGATAGCTTTAAAAATAACAAAATTAGTAAAACTCTACGACAATGGTTAATCTAATCCAATACTAACTAAACTGAGTTATTCTGTACTAAATACTTTAACTTTATTTTAAAAATGTGGATGATTTGACTTGTTTTTATGTAAAAAACTAAAACACAATACCTTGTTATATTGAGTATAAATATACTTTGAATAATAAAAGTTCTATTTTAATATTTATATATTAACTGGTGCCCTCTGTTGTGGCTACTCCTGCAGCATATCAACTGCGTTTCTGTCTCTTTTTAACCTATAAAAGTATTTGCAATAACTGAGTACATTTACAATCTGTTATCAAACTACAGTGTAAATGTAAAATTTCCCTTAACTTTAAATTATGGCATGAAATCATCTTCAACAATCGGTTTTTATTGGAGGATATCATTTGATACAACTAATATTATAAATTCACAAACAATAAGGACATTTATGGTATCGCAGCGCTATATGAATTTTCATTGCATCTATTAGCTTACTAAAAACTAATTTGTTATTTATGGTTTATTTTTAGGTTGGATTTAGTACATTAACATTTATTTATAATTTATTTTTGGTTATTTATAAGTTTTTTTTGTTTTACTTTGATTTATTTAGGGCTTATTTATATTGATAATAAACGTTTGAGAAAGCAATATTTAATACAATTGTTATTAAAAACCCACAATTAAGATTATTTGTGAAAATTTATAACACTTCATTAACTTGAACATTTAACATTATTATTATTACTAAAACTCGGAGGGACCTTATCGGTGTAGAGCACTTAGCCTTTGTACTCTCTTCCCATCCCTACCACAGGACTAGCTTAGTGGATACCTACCTCTTTGCAGAAATCAAGTACCCACCTGATGCTAGATCTTCTGATATCCTCTGGTGTACATACCTGCCAGCCAAACCACTTTCCCCTTGTAGCTCCCAAAGCAGGACACTCACAGAGTACATGGATTGGGCTTTCCTCTTGGTCCTCATCGCATCTCTTGCACACAGGGGATCTAGATTTTCCAATTTTGTATTGGAACCCCCTCAGATTCCCATGGCCTGTAACCAGCTCTACAGTAGCTCTGAGTTGATGTCTACTTAAGGAGAGTAGTTCTTTGCCCCACAAATCTCCTGAGTAACCCCACAGTACCTTGGATTTGTTACACCCTAAGATTACATTCCATTCTTCCATGCACAACCTGTCTATATGGGCCATGATCCTCTTGCGCCCCTCCTGAGGCGGCATGCCCACTGCCCTCAGCAACGGTCCTTGGGTTACACACCCTTGTTTTGCTAAGGCGTCAGCTCTCTCATTCCCTATCCAGCCAGAATGTCCTGGAATCCAGGTTAGGTTGAGTGAATTATCTTTACTCAGCTCTGCTAGAGAAGCCATAGTCTCAGCCACCAACCTAGAGCTGGTACTAGCCTTACCTAAAGCCTTCAGAGCTGCCTGACTGTCCGAGCAAATCCAGATGGTCTTGCCCCTCCTGCCAGACCCTATTATTTCCTCAGCACATAGTTTGATCGCAAGCACCTCCCCCTGGAAGACAGAGTTGTTCCTCCAGGCGATGACAAAATCTGTCTTGGTGTCTCGGTCCACTAAATCCTGCTCCCACTCCTTCCTTCATCTTGGACCCATGGGTGAACCAGATTTCACCATGTCTGGGTCTATACTTCGCCCATGCCTCTCTTGCAGGAATAAGGATTTTGTAGTTTCCTTTTTCCCTCTTAAGAGACAGTATCTTATCCTGAGGTTCTATCCAGAGCTCCTTCAGTAAATCCCCAAATAGCTGTTTATGAAGTTTGCTACTTGTCTTCCACTGCCCGGTACAGCTTAGCCGGTATGCAATTTTCATTGCCTCCATCCTAATTTGAAGACTCAAGGATGGAAAACCAAACATAACCCTCATGGCCGCACATGGTGTGCTTCTCCTTGTAGCTGTTATGCCTCTAAGGAAGAGCCCCTGCGCGCGGTCCAGCATTCTTTTACTTGTTTCTTTCTGTGCCCTGTCCCACCAGACGATAGAGGCAAAGACCAACCTCGGCACCATAATGGCGGAATAAATCCAGTTCATCTGACGTGGACCCAAACCCCATCTCGTGCCTATTGCTCCTCTGCATTGCCAGAACGTAGCTATGGCTTTTTTGCACTTATCCTCCAAATGCTCACGCCAGAGTAGCTTTCTATCCAGAATAACTCCCAGATATTTAGCGCTCTCAAAGTAGGTTATTTTGGTATTACCAACTTCCATCATCTCCAGCGATTTAGTTTTATATTGCCTAGTGAAGATGAGTGCCACAGATTTCTCTCCTTGAATGCATAGTGCATTCTCCCTGCACAATGCTTCTGTTACCTTGAGTGCCTCTTGAAGCAGGTCTTTGAGGACCTCTTCAAATGGTCCCCTAACAAGGATAGCTAAGTCATCCGCATATTCTACCAGCTTGACACCCATTCCATTGAGTGTCCTTAGTAGGCCGTCCACGACAAGGCTCTACAGCAAAGGGGATAACACTCCACCCTGCGGGCAGCCCTCTGAGACCATCCCATTTATCGTGCACCCCATCCAGGATGCAGTACTTATCCGGTTTTCCAAGGAACTCATAATCCAATTTATAATTCCATCAGAAATCCCATGATCCATAGCTGCTCTCTTGATGGCCAGTCTAGAGGTACTATTAAAAGCCCCCTCCACATCAAGAAAAGCCCCAATACATATCCCCTTGTTGTTGATCTGACCCTTAATAAAGTCTACGACCGACAACAGCGCAGTCTCCACTGACCTACCAGTTCGGTAGGCGTGTTGGTCCTGATGAAGCGGAACATTTAACATAAAACTAAACAATTTTTTGTACGATGTATGTACAGAGACTAATACTTTATTGGGTATCTTGCACAATTCAAAATAAAGATCGAAAAAGGCAGCCACCATCACTCACAATAGAAATATGTCATGAGTTACAAGTTCAGTGTTACCATTTAACTAAACCGTTTCATTTTTACAATAATGATAAATATTTACTTAACATCATTAATTTATTAAATTTGAAACTACTATTCATTTATGTAATTCTAAGGCTACAGCAGTTTTTTCAATTCCTACTATTAGTTTACACTCTCTTTACATATATTTATTTATATATCTTCTTCAAATTTTCAATCGTTAATAAAACACTTTTTATTTGTCCACTCAAGTTCAAATACATTGTTTTAAACTTGTAGTGGATGATACTTGATGTTAATACAGTTTTTTCAAATAGTAATTTATTACTTAAATTTAATGAATTAATTTTGCTTTATATTTTGCCACTTACTGTCATTTTGTCATATGAGTATATATATTTATACTAAGTGTAATTATTTAATAAAAAGCAACTAAAATAAATTTTTAATGGCCCAAGTTGGAATTGATTTGAAATTCTTTTTCTATATTACTTGTTCAATGGCTATTTACTGAAGTTGAACAGCTGACCACTAATATGAGTCAATAGCTACAGCTGATCTGTAATAATTTTTTTTAAAAAACTTAAAATTAAAATTGTTCAAAATCTCTTCTTAGCAAACCTTTATATTACCAAACAAAGGCTCTCTTCGAAGTCTCTGTCTATTATAGTTTAGGCCGTGAATTGATTATTAATCAGTCAGTCAGGGCATCTTTACAAATCTAGATTTCAAAGAAAACATATTTTGTACAACCTGTTAACTATACCTTTGTGAATTGCGGCTTGCACTTTTCTTTGATGCCAATAATTACGAAGTCCATGTTCAGCTGGTTCTCTTTCACCTTGGGAAGATCGGATTCTTTGGTTAACCTTACATAAGAGCCCTGAGCTGCAGCCTAAAATCCAACAACATTTTTTAATAATATATTATGTGCATTAATATAATGAGGGCCTTTCACAAAGTAACCTCCATTAAGTTAGAGGACAACAAAAAACTATTATTTATATCTCACAACAACTCATCCCACTATTTTCCTACATGTTTCCAAGAAAGATTTTAACAGCTTATCTTTGAACATTTGCAGTTTAGAATTTTTTTCTGAGCTTTAGGAGACCATGCTCCATAGCGAAAAGTTTATTAGGTTAATAAAACAGGTACATGAAATTATAATAAAAACATAATTGAAACTAATTCTTAACATTTTTTTAGGACGTGTTACCTGGTGTGCAAATGGTAATGCAAACTCAACTTGAAAAAAAAAACTATGAAACCTAAACTTATTATTAGTTTCAATAGTTATGGGATACTAGCACTCAGATATAAGTGTTACCTGGATAAAAAAAGCGCATAATATATAAGAAGTACTTTTAGCCCCATACAGGACAAATCAGAAACAAAATAGTCATTAGAACATGAATCATCTCCTGACATACAAATATATTAAGAATGTATATCATATCCTATGTGGATAGGGTAGATAATAAAGATAAGTAAGTATATCTTTTTAAAAGACACAGACATTTGAAAATCATGAATTGACAGTTTCCTGATCTTATAATTTAATTTAAATTGTGAAAAATGTACAAAGACAAATAGTTTTTGATCACCAAATTATCTTCATCGGTGTATCAATCAGAGAGACTGGTGAAGATTTCTTAGTTCAATCAAAAATGTTATCTCTTAGTAGGGTTTTCATAGACTTACTTATATTATACAACTGGCAAGTTCTTGCATAAAATGTAGCCAAATGACATCATACCAACCAATAACAGCATCTTAAAATTTCTTGTCAGAATCAATGCCTTTGAATTTGTAGCTTGTTGAAATAAAAGAGCACATTTGGCCCCCAGTCCCTATAGTATATAGAGTGTTTGAAAATATCCCAGTCCAAATCACAAAGTAGGCAATCTATGTATCAAGCAATTGTGGCCAAATGACAAATATCCCAGTCAAACTCACAAAGTAGACAATTTATGTATCAGGCAAATGTGGCCAAATGACAAATATCCCAGTCGAATCCACAAAGTAGACAGTCTGTGTATCAGGCAAATGTGACCAAGCATTATTGTGCATAAGATAACATTGGTGGTCAGTAGATCAAGATGATTGTTTTGGATGTGTTATCTGAAGATGTTAAAATTTTCATAGCAGAATTCTGAGTCAATAGTCATTTAACATTAATTAAATTCTCTTTGTGATACAAATAATCAGTAGCAACTAATGTTCTGTCTGATAATGATTGATGGGATTTTTTGTTTGTGTGGTAAGAGACAGTACCTCACACCACGGATTGCTCTTTTAAAGTAAGATTAGCAAGGAACTCCCAAGACATCACAATTGTGTTCAATAGACCATATTAATCTAGAAGAAGCTAATAGAATCATACATTCATTGTTTTGTTATTCTCAGTAATAATTTTCAGTTCCTAATGAGCAACAACCCAAAATTGTACAATGAGGCAAATTGTTGTTAGAAAAAAGCTATTGAGCATACATAAATAATGTAGTATACCTAAAATATACAGTAGAAATAAAGTATCAATACAGTATACTTTACACTTAAAGCAGTGTATATATTATTACAATATGTTGATAAGCTAACAGTTCAATATGTACAAAAATAGCTAAGAGAATAGTTTGATAGTATCAAAATAGCAATGACATAAATTCAGGGTTTTTCCTGTGGCAGAATTTATATGAAAATAAACATCTGTAAAATTTAGGCAAGTGGTTATCACTCTTATAAAGTCACTCTCTTAAATATCTTTTTGGAGGTTAAATCAATTTATTGTATCAGTGTATTTATGTACATGTAATAACTGATGTACACGATGCATAGAGTAAATGTCATTCATTAGTATGCCTTATTTTAACAAAGAGGCAATTGATAATATTCCGTTTAATTCCTTATCAATTGAGGTACTGCTAATAAAATTACGTTATTTAATTTTGTTTAAAATATTTTAATATTAAGAAATAGTTTTTTGCAAATCATATTTTTTTACAATATATTCTACAGATAACATAATAACTATAAGTTTTGTACATTTTATGTTTAGTTTATTTGTTTTTTAAAAAACTGTTACCTAAATTATTGAAGTATTAAATATAGAAGTTAATGGCTTTTAGCAGTTTTGTACACTAGTTAATTTGTCGCCTCATAACATAATGTTGTGTTTTTTGATAATTTTACTACACAATAATTCAATATTATTAATAACTCCATTCCAGTCTATTTTTATTTTATGTAAAATTTTAAAAAATTAATATTGTAGGAACAATGTTTTAAAATATTATTTCTTTGTCTACTTTCAATGTTACTTATACTCACAATATTTAAGATTAAAAACATCTCACACAAACACATACACAACATACAGAAATAGCAAGATAGTAAGTACTTCTATTGATAGCAAATACTTACTAACAGAATAAATTTACACACATATTAAAATACCTGTAACTAAACGAATAAACAGGTGACAATTGGTACTTTTTCCAGCTGAGGGAGTCAACATTTCAGCAAGTACACAGCGAGCTTCTTTCTGACTCAACTTAGCTCGTGACCTCCAACTCTGAACTAATTTGACATGACTTATGACTAGTTTTGTACATCTATTCTTGCAGCATTTTAATGAAGCCAATTCTTGTACAGTGACCAGACTAGAAAGGTTTGGCTTTTTAGGAATACGAGGACCCCTAAAATGCAAACAAAAATAAAATTGTTTCTCATGCAATAAATTTCATCACAAGTTTTTAAAAATGTTTTAGTTTATTTTTATTTTTTCTAAGTGATAAAAAAAAGAATTTTACTTTTAACAAAATAGGAATTATATAACTTTCTACGTTACCCAGAAAAGAAACTGCTTTATTTTGGATTGGCAGTAAGAGGGTAGGTGTCAGAATTCACAAATTTGAGTGTACAACCAACTGTAGTGGCATATTTATTGTGTTATTTCTAATTTCTTCCCTATAAATATTTATAACTACTGCAAAAAAAAAATCAACTAGTTGTAAAGAGCTGTTAACCAGTTTTTGACAAAAAAACAAATGAAATGCGTTAGTAACTTTGTGAGGTGCATGAATGATAGACCATGAGTAAAGGTCGAGTAAGGTAGTATTTGTATTAGAATTAATCTAATGACAACATTAGATTTTATTGTGGTTGACTTAATCTTATTACTGATGAAATAGGAAAATCGACAGAAATGTTTGTGTAAACAGCCTTGTCACAATTATAAGGTACTGGCTTTGTTTCCCTCAAATTTCACGAAGTGTGTTACATGAAATATAATAAAAAAGCTACCAAGTAACCATGCACTTAACCTTGCTTTTACTACCACTTCTGAAAACGCATGTTCAATTTTGAGAATTTTCAATACATCCTGTACGTCTACACATATTTCAAGAATGTTTGTTAAAACAGAAGCTAATTTATCTAATACCAACCTGTCTCATTCAATATTTATCTCATTCAAGTCTGTATTTTGACAGTCGTTATCATGTTTGTAGGAAAGGATAACCCTCTACACCCCCCTCTCGTTTTGCCTAATGCGATCTCTCAAAGCCAACTACACGGTTACATGGTCTGTACTACACTACAAGTTTTCAATAATTTATTGTATGTGATCTACTGTCAAGATGTATTTTACAACCGTTTTTTTGGTAAACAAATGTTAAATAGCCTGTTTCATATGTGACTTAAAACTTATACAATTGACTCACATATTAGGTGAGGATTTAAGCCGCTTATGCAGAAAGTTATTTGAATAAATAAGTAATTTCTGAATTCCACGCTCACAAATCTTCAATTCCTTTTTTAATCTTTCTCTTGTTGAAAATACAAACTGTTCATACTCTGCACTGCGCCGTTTCAAATTTTTGATGCCCGTCTTGTTACTCTAAAATCAGAAAAAAAACATTCTCCTATATTCATTTTATAAATTAGTATACCTCTTTATAAGAAGGGTAACATATAATTGTAAAATATGTTAAATTCTAGAGTATAAAACTCTAATATAATTGACAAGCTTATTCTCCTACGAGTAAAACTGTAGGAGACAATATAATAATATTACAAGATTTTAAAATATACATTCCTACTCCATAACTATAAGTTCATTAGGTTAATAACACAGGCACTAGAAATTAAAATTTAACAGATCACTCACACTAATAAGTGATGTAAACTTAACATATCAACTCCATATTTAACCCCAACCTATAAAAAAAATTATGAAACTTTGACTGATAAATAATTAATTTCTATGGTTATGTGGTATTAGCATTCATATACATCTGTCGATTGGATAAAATAGGGTGTTAAGAGCGGTACCTAACCTATTACAGCTTTAGATTCTGAATTTTGTGTTTGCTGCTATATAAAACAGCTGTTGTCAATTTCACAGTTTTGTACACTAGACAGCGCTCATTTAGTTCCGTTTTCCTGGCCTCCATGTTGTCTTCTTCAATAACTGGTGCAGCTAAGATGGCCGACCACTCTACACTTCTCCTGTTCTCTCTTCTTAGGTTTTAACCCAAGAACAGCCTCATGAAACTACTTGCAAGAAGGACTTCAAGCCTCAACAGCGTCATGTTGCATAATAGTTGAAGTGTTTAACAGCTCTAAATTAGTGAAAACCGTTTTATAAGGTCTAACCTCAATCAGCCACGTATGTGCATTGTTCAGAGCTCAACCACATTGTATTTGTCCATAGTGAAGTGGATTATTGTGCAGCCGCAACCTAATGGTACTTTGTTCTTATTACCTTTTAATATGTAATTAATTATAATTAGTTGTTACAGTGAAATATAAACCGCCAGTGGATGTGATATTGAAAGACCTGTTTCAACTGCTCAGGTAAGCAGTATCTCATAAGGCAAAGAGTGTTAACTTATTGTTAAGCATTCATGTTGTAAATTGATGTCATTGCTACAATTTAACTTATTTCTCGATAGTTCCCAGGTGGTCCTCCGAGCAAACACTTTCTTTAACTTTTTTTCAATTTGTAATATTATTCCTTTAGGGTCAACCCCAATAATAGGATATATTTTACATGAAGTACTTTTAGCCAGAAGTAAAAATGGGGGTTAAAACATGAAATCTTTAATGATATATAAATATAATATGAATGTATATCTTATGTTATGAAGGTATGATGGATAATAGAGATAAGTTCATTCTGTCAAATGATACAGAGGAATTAAAAGTCCAAATTCATGAATACACGATTTACCAATTTTATGATTTTAAAATTAAATAGTGTTTGGATAACTATTACCCTTTCTTACATTCTAGGTAAATGAAAAACAATGACTTTTACAAAAGTTCAATTGTTTTAGAAAATTGAAAAGTATTTAACTTGGTAAAAAAAACATATTTTTACTAAATAAAAAATAAATTCAGTAATATTTTTTTCTATAAAGAATTTATGATTTTTTTAATGCTGTGTAGAACTTAGTTTTCTACATAAAAACAAAATAGTTTATCAAATGCTAATAAAAATATCAAAAAAAATCAAATTATCTTCTTCAAAATTCCTGTAAAAGTATTTTATACTGAATTTTTTTTACAAATTGTATCTCATTTTAGTAGATGCTTATTATTAGCTAATATTAAGAGTAAATTTTAAGTTTCAACTATTAAACTGTTCAATTATTTTATGTAATAGTTGGTATACGTACAATGTCAAAATTCTGTTCAACAAAATTCATAAATTCACAACAAAAATTCATTAAAAAGAAATTTTGTAAAATAGAAAAACCTTTATAGCATGGAAATTATCAAAGGATTTCATTATTTCTAAATTGGTTGTGTACAATTGTAAGTTAATTTGACTTTTATATGGTAAGTAGATTTAACGTTTTATTTAATTACGTGTAATTCGGCTATTTTTGTTGCTTTGTTATCTCACACCTCACGAAAAGATACAACAAATGATAATAAAACAAAAAATAAATAGACGTAACAAAAAAAAGAAAATCTTAAAAAACAACAAACCCTAAAAACTAGCCTAAAACCAAAGCAACACCCAAACCACAGCTCTAACAATACAAAATTCATAAACTTAATTTAAACACAATTCACTGAAAAAGGAAAAATAATTATAACTAATGCTTTCAAATATAACCTACCCAATTTTAACAAAAACCAAATAATAAAAACCCTAATAGTTGACACAGAATCTAACATCCATAAAATTACCCACCAAAACACTGAACCCATAAGAAACAATATTAATATTAACCTAATAAAAACAGAAAAAAAACAAAACAATATATAAACAAAAAAGGAATTATGAAACTCATAGAAAAACTAGAAAACAACGACTACGTAATATTAAAATCAGATAAAACAAACACACCAGTAATAATAGAAAATACCAAATTCATCAATTCAATGACTAACCACATAAATGAAAATAAATACGAACAAATCCCAGACCCTAAAATATAACAACTAATTAAAATACCACACAAGACTTTACCCATTCAAACCATCTGCACCAATATTAACAGGCATACCTAAAATCCACTAACTCGACACACCATTTAGACCACTAATAAATTTCAAAACAGCACTATCTTACATAATTTCAAAAATACTAGACAAAATAATAAGATCTAAAATACATATCACCAACACATACAATATAAAAAATGGATATGAATTAAATAAAATAAAAAATATAGAAAAAACAGCAACACAAAAATAATAAGTTATGACATAACCAACATGTACCCTAGTATCCCAATAGAAGAAACCATAGGAATAATAAAAAACCAACTAATACACAATAACGAAAAAGAAAACATAATAAATAATATCATTACACTAACCAAACACACATGTAACCAAAATTACTTCCAATTTAACAATAAATACTATAAACAAACAACTGGATTCCCCATGGATCACCCATATCATCAGTCATGTCAGAAATATATCTACAACTCTTTGAACAAATAATAATCAAACCTATACTAAATACACATAATATTTTACTATGGACAAGATACGTAGACGATATACTTGTAATATACCAACCTACCATTCACAACGAACACATCATAATACTAAACAAATTAAATACATACAACAAAAACATACAATTCACCGTTGAAACAGAAACAAATAGAACAATTAACTATCTTGACATTACATTAAATATAAATAATAATAAAATAGAAACTACAGTACACAGAAAACCAACTTCCAAGAACACCACAATACACTACAAATCTAGCCACCCTTGGACACACATAATTAACACTTACAGTAATATGATAAATAAAGCAATAAAATTCACACAAGATAACAAACAAAAATTATATGAAGAATTAGATAACATTACAAAAATAGCAATAGAAAATGGATACAACAACCATATAAAAAAACATATACAATAAATTTACAAAAAAATCTAACCTCAACACAACACTACAACCTCAACACAAAAATAATAAAAATAAAAAAATCTACCTTAAATATAAATACACAAATAACAAAATAGAAAAATTAACAAATATATACAACAAATAATACCGCACTCCAACATACAAACCAAACAACAAAATATCTTAATAACACAAACCACAAACCACAAAACAAATACAGAAAATCATAACCTATCAGGAATTTACAAAGTTACATGTAACGACTGCAACACATTTTACATAGGGAAAACAACCAGATCATTTAAAATAAGATTTGAAGAACATTACAGAGCATTCAATAATAAAAATACAAAAGTATCAAATGTTGCAGCACACCTAATATCACATAAACATGAAATAACAAATTATGAAATAACTCAACCATACTTGAAATAAATAATAACCCAATAGAATTAAATTCACTAGAAAAATACCACATTTATAAAAACATACACAACAATTTAATGAACCTACAAACAACACATATAGAAGACATACTATTCAAAAACATTATACACGCAACTCAAGAGAAAATGCGTGTATCGTCAACAAATCCCAACATCATGGACCGAACATCCACACCAGAAAAATAGAGAAAAATTAATCAGTGATTCGACAATGGTCAAGTGACCGAAAGGTGCCTCATCACATAAGGTAAAATTATTGCACTTAGTGTTGGATAAAAGTATTTAAAATAGTAATATATTAACTTCATAAAGTCAGTGCAACGGAAAAATAATGGACAACGTAAAATATCAAGATATATATATATATATAACTTAACTTTTGTTATAATTATAATTTATTTTTAATGTTATTTATTTACCTCACCTATCCAATGTCACACCCTCAGGTTTATAAAGAATTAACAATCTGATAAATTTCAAACATCACTTGCATTTATTTCTTTATACATTATACTAAAATTATATTAATATTTGCAGTGACAGGATTGATATCTTAACTAACATTATAATTATAAAAGGTGGACTTTGAGGCTTTAGATTTCTAATAAAATAACATAACAAAGATAATAAATTCAGTATTAAAATTTTGTAGTTGCTCTCGGGTCGCTAATACGGGAACTTTGCTTCTTAAATTAGAAATGGTGAAACTAGATTAAATTTTATAAATGGATTTGGTCTGAACTAAAATATAGATGTCTGTTGGCTATACTTATATTCAAATAATACTTATTGTTCTGAAGAGTCCCTGGAATCTTGGACTTTGTTACCTTCTGCAGTTACACTTGACACAAAAAAAACTAACTTTTATATTTCTAAAAAAAAACTTACGTCACACTTTTTAAAATTTACTTATAAAAACTCTTTACTAAATTTAACAATTTATTCTTTTTACAACACTCCCACCCTTGTTCCCACCAATTCGTCTGCCTTCTTCTCGAGTTCCCTTCAAAACTTCTCCCACGTCTCCCGATCATTTAGTTTTTATTGAAATCCCAAATCTCTCCCACTACCAATGTGTTCTTTGTAAGTGCCCACAGTTTCCATCTAATGGTACACGGTTATTTTCCCAGGCTATATCGATCAGTGGATTTTCCCGTACTAATAAGTTTGGGCCCTTCTATTGTCAAATTGCCGGCACACAGTTTATAGCTTTCCCGAAAAAGGATAATGGATGGTACCTGCTTTGTCGGCACTTTACAAAACTATTTGTGTGTTTCTTTGCTAAATCCTATAGATAATTATTTTAGCAACTAACTGAATTTACTCTAAAGCCTCGTACTTTATGTTATTATATATATATATATATATATATATATATATATATATATATATATATATATATATATATGATTATCAGTCTTTTCTTTTTCTCTTTTTTGATTGACAAAGATCATTGTGTGATCAAAATATTTCAATAGTGTGATAAGTGTTTGTATGTGTCTATTTATTTATTTCCAAGAGGTTGCAGTTTTGGACTATTGCCACTAGGTAAGTCTGTCAGTCTTCTAACTGAGTATAAAGAATCTGCGTCATCAAGGTCTTGCTCACACATTTCTATGAGCTCATTAATTAATTGCCTGCTCCTGGTTGTGTAAATCCAGCAATTCTTGAACCTCAGCATTATCCATTTCTAAATTTATTTGTCTGGCTAAACTGACACCTTCATCAATTACATCAGCAATTTCATCAGACTCTGGGACTGATTCCGCTTGAGTTTCAGTGGTGAAAAAAATAGACACACCTTTTTCCAAACCCAATTCAAAGTTTTTAGTGAAATTTTATTACAAGATTGTCCAATGATTCTCAAATTATCTAAAACATTAAATTGTTTCCCAAAATCATCAAAAGAGTGCTCGTTGTTCCGTCTCATAGCTCAATGCAGATGTGCAAATGATCTTCTTGTGTAAAAAGCTTTAAATGTTTTGATGACTCCCTGATCCATCGGTTGAAGCAAATTATTTGTGTTTGGTGGCAAAAATATCACTTTCACATGAGTGTCAAAATTAGTTAAAGTAGTAGGAGGACGGCCAGATGCATTGTCAATTAATAGGAATTACTTTAAAACGAATTTGTTTAAACCTACAGTAACGTTCGACTTGAAGTATGAAATGATGACCAAACCAGTTCTCAAAAAAAAGCTGTCACCCAAGCCTTTTGATTCGACTTCCAAATCACAGTCAAGCTAGCTTTAGAAATATTTTTTTAATGCCCTTGGATTTTCATAGCAATAAACTATCAGAGGTTGCAACTTACAGTCACCAGCTTTATTTGCGCCAACCATCACTATCAAACGGTCTTTGTCGGCCTTAAAACCTGAAAATATTTTCTCTTCATGATTTATAAAAGTTCTCTTAGGCATTTTCTTCTAGAACAGGCTAGTTTCCGCATGACTGGGACACCATGATTTAAAACCGCTTAACTTGGGAATTGCGTAAGACGCGGTAGCACAAGTCGAGGTATTACTGTATCACAAGTCGAGGTATTACTGTATCACAAGTCGAGGTATATATATCCAAAAATCTGCCCATTCAAAACAGTTGGAGTGTTGAGTATATTTTTCACCACCCCGGCGCCGCTGAGCTATGCGTAATCAAAGTTTACTGCTCTTTCCTTCCGACTGCCACTCAATCTGTCCCAAAATCTATCAATATTGTATTCAGCTGACACTAGCAAATACCCCTTCTCTTAATTTACACCTTATTAGGTCAATATGTTAATTATTTAAAAACCGCCTATTCCCCATTTCTGATATATCTAACAAGGTTCAGTCCTAATTAATTCGGAATAGCTTGACTCTACTATATATATAATGTATGTAAATTTTATTTTCTACAAAATTTGACTAAGCTAAGAAATATTAAATTTCTGCTAGGTCTACAGTATGTATAGAGGAATGTACTTACTGATATTACACATTTTTGGTCCCTCAGCCTTCTTGCTTCTTTATACAACTGAAGAAGATCCAAAGCTCTAGCTTTCCATTCATTAATACCATTATTATCTGCACAAATAAATTAATTTTTACAAGTCAAAATAGTATTTTCACTAATTATTAAATAAATATATACATATTTATTGTCATACTATTTTATTTTCCAATAATAGACTAAAAAATATCTTACCTGATAAAACAGTTTCAATATAGTTTTTTGAATTTTCTGTTATGTAATCTTGAATACATCTGCATAGTTTTGGAGTAGTTGATGGACATACAAGCCTAGCTGCATCAACATCATCAAAAGTTGATACCAATATTTCTGCAAATCTTTTCATTTCAATATTATACTCACTTTTGTCACTATCACTTGGTTTTTCCTGAAAAGTTATAACAAAAATTAATTTAAATGTCACAAAAGAACTAGAAAATAAAAACAGATCATGCAAAAAAATTAAATTGCAAAGGGGAAAACAGAAAAATTGGAATTAAATGGTAAAATTGTGTGGGTTTGGGGCAATAAATAGATCCAAAGCACAAAAATTGTTGTTAATAATGCGTTTTTCATTAATTTTTGTTATTAAATATTTGTTAATCAGCTTTATAACAATAAATTGTTGGTAAACACAAGGAGAAATAATGCAATTATATTTTGTACTAAGCATAGCAAAACATATTGTTGAAACTTTCAAAATAATTAAACATATGTAAAAAAAATTGTTTATTTCTTTAACGTTTGGCATATTATTTACTGAAGACAGTATGGTCATCACACCAATAAATTAGACCCAGATTGCTCTAAAATATCATTTAATGAGAACAATTCCATCTACCTGCAGCTTATGAATTGATAAATATACTAGATTTTGAAAAGCTCATTTAAAAAAATTCTAATTGGAAAAATATATATTTAACAGTGGTTAACATATAAACTTTAAACCAACCAAAGTACAGTAAACTCCCGATTATCCGAGGAAAAGGGTGGCCCGGCAACGCCGGATAACAAATTCCCCGGATAATCCGCTATGAACAAAAAATATGCAAAACGATCTATAATCGATTGTTATACCATAAGTTACAGAAATAATGACCCCGGTTTATGCAATTCACAAATAATCTTCAGAGGACAAAATAAATACAGAAAATAATTTAAAATGTTGATGTATTTGACGGATTATAACATCTACATTTATATGTCTAACTATTTACAATATGTACATAAGTATATGTCAAAAGTAAGTATATATGTACATATGTAATTTCCTTTACACATAATACTTTCACTTTTTAACAAAGTGCACACTTTTCACTTTTGTCTGTTTTTTTTGTGTGCATTTATTTAGCTTTAATGTACGTTCTAAGTTTCTTGAGAACCATTTTGTCGCACAGTGTCTATACTTGTGTCACGTGTGCCACAAAGCCATAAAAATCGGTAATGTATACGACAGACATGGATAATGCATAAGTCACGTCCTAGACTATTTATAGCCGAGATTAACTGACATTTGTTTACAATCTTACACATTAGGTTTTCGGGCGTCCAAGCATTTTGTCATTGTCTCTTATATAACAGTAGTCTGCTCGCCCCTTTTATTTCGCTGGCCCGCGTCGGGATGCTTCCCTTTTTAATGTAAAAATTAGTACATACATATTTACATATCTATTCCCTTCATCTTAACTTCTATTAAGCCTTATATGTATTTACGTCGTAATTCACCATTTGGAAATTTAAACACATTAATCTGATTAGAATAAAAATTGGATATTTGTAAAACAATGGCAGACCCCGGATAATCCGCAAACCGGTTAATCCGCCCACGGATAATCGGGAGTTTACTGTACTAATAAAATAAAGTTTGTTCCTACACATCTCACACAACTAATAAAAAATGCAGATAAGTATAAATAGCCACCAAATGCTTAATTTTTAATGGGCCAACTTAATACTAGGAATTTAAATATAAATAATAGAGTCTAACACATAATATACATACTTCAGTGATATGTTTCTTCGGTTTTACATTATGAGCTCTAGACATTCGCACTCCACAAGCGTTGCACAAAAGAAGGTTTTTATTTGTTATAGGATCAAAAAACCTACGACGGCATTCCTTCTTACTTAATATTGCAGCCCTTTTGAAAGGAACAAAACATGATTCACAGGCTGTTGGTTTACTTTGAATAGAATCTTTCTCGAAAGACAGATATCTGGTTTCTTCAATATTTTTGGTAAATAAATCAGGAGAAAATCTGTTTAATGGTTTGCTTTTTCTTTTACACAGACTGGGATTTGTTTCCTAAAACAAAAAAATGTTTCAAGTAGAAAATTTTAAAGTATTAATATACAGAAATATGTACATATATCGGTATACCATGTGACAATGGAAATCCCACACGCCTGAGAACTACAAGAAGCCCTTAGTCTCAGATGATGCTTGAAAATGAGGACACGTAATTGAAGTTCTTAAAAGTTGAATCGTATATATACCAAGTAAGATTCTTGTTTAAGTACATTAAAGTGAAAGCGATAAGTGAATACTAGAAAACGGTTTTGATTTATATATATATATATATATATATATATATATATATATATATATATATATATATATATCAATACAAGACTTTATGTACTTATATATATGTATATACATAAGGTAAAATTAATGCACTTAATGGTGGAAAAAATTATTTACAAGTACAGTAAACTCCAGATTATCTGTGGAATAGGGTGGCCTGGCAACGCCGGATAACGAATTCCCCGGATAATCCGCTATGAACAAAGAATATGCAAAACTATCGATAATCGATTATTATACCATAAGTTACACAAATAATGACCCCGGTTAATGCAATTCACAAATAATCTTCAGAGGACAAAATAAATACAGAAAATAATTTAAAATGTCGATGTATTTGACGGATTATAACATGTACATTTATATGTCTAACTATTTACAATACGTACATAAGTATATGACAAAAGTAAGCATGTATGTACATATGCAATTTCCTTTACACATAATACTTTAACTTTTTAACAATAAAATCTGTCACTTTCGTCTGTTTTTTTGTGAGCATTGATTTAGCTTTAATGTGCGATCTAAGTTTCTTGAGAACCATTTTGTCGCACAGTGTCTACTTGTGTCACAAAGCCATAAAGATCGATATGTATAGGACAGACATGGATAATGCATGTGCCACATCCTAGACTATTTATAGCCGAGATTAGCTGACATTTGTTTACAATCTTATGATACACATTAGGTTTTCGGGCATCCAAGCATTTTGTCATTGTCTCTTATATACAGTAGTCTGCTCGCCCCTTTTATTTCGCTGGCCCGCGTCGGAAAGCTTCCCTTTCAATCTAAAAATTAGTACGTACATATTTACATATCTATTCCATTCATCTTAACTTCTATTAAGCCTTATATGTATTTACATCCTAATTCACCGTTTGGAAATTTAAACACATGAATCTGATTGGAATAAAAATTGGATATTTGTAAAACAATGGCAGACCCCGGATAATCCGCAAACCGGTTACTCCGCCCACAGATAATCGGGAGTTTACTATAATAATAATAACTTCATAAAGTCAGTGCAACAGAAAAATAATGGACGTGAAATATCAAAATATATATATATATATATATATATATATATATATATATATATATATATATATATATAGATTTTTTGGACTAGGAGACTGACAGACTTACCTTGGTAAGAGTCCACACTGTAGTCTTGAAATAGAAACACATAAAAGCACTTAAACAATGATATATTTCAACCACACAGTGGTCTTTATCAATCGAAGAGAAAACACAAAAAGAAATATGAGAGAATGAAATAAAATAAATATAAGTTGTAATCACAGATTGTGTAGAGTAGAAATCAGATGACACAGATGCACAGATTAAAGATATATATATATATAAATTGTTTCCATGAGCATATGAGTGATTATAGTTTATATAAGTCTGTCAGAGGAAAAGAGATAAGGCTATTGGGAAAAAAAAAAAAAAAAAAAAAAAAAAAAAAAAAAAAAAAAAAAAATGGATTTATCTGATGTTGAGGTTAGGGGATTCTCTGGACTTGGTATACCACTGGTATGATAGTTCCCACCTTCTCAGTTCTGAGGGATTGCAATCAGGGGGGAGTGATTTAATTATTTTTGTGGTATAGCAGTCATCAAAAGTTGCGATGTTGTGACTCGCAGCATGTTGAGCTGTTGGTCTATCCATATTCATAATTTAACATCATGTCTGTGGCCATTCATTCTGATATTCAGACCATCCGTGGTCAGGCCTATGTACTGTGCTGAGCAAAGTTTACATTGTAGCTGGTATATGACATTTTTCGATGTACAATTATGATGACCCTGTATTTTGAAGACCATTTTTGTTGTTTGGCTGTTGAAACTATTTGCTGAGGGGTGTATTGGACACGTCTTGCATCTAGGTCTATTGCATGGGAAGGAGCCATGAGGAAGTTTGTGTGGTTTCTCTGCATCAGGGTCTAGTAGTTTAGGATGTACTAGGATGTTTTTCAAGTTGGGAGGTTGCTTGTACCAAATTTGCGGTGGATCGGTGAAAAGATTTTTGGTGTGGACGGAAGCTTGAAGAATTTTGAAGCCATCTCTCAATATCTTGTTGAGTTTATGTAGACCAGGATGGTAGTCTGTTATTAAAGACAGTTTATTTTGTTCTGTTTGTGGTTTGGGGCGAACCGAGGATTGTGCTGAATGAATTTGGTTTTCAATGAGTCTTTTTGGGTATCCTCTTCTCTGGAAGGCTGTTGATATCTTTCTATTAAAATCTTCCAATTCCCTATCATTCGAACAGATTCTCTTACCCCTGATTGCTTGACTGTATGGAATGGATCGTTTTATGTTTATTGGGTGGTTGCTGTCGAAATGGAGATATTGTAGGTGGTTTGTCGGTTTGATGTGAATTCCTGTGTTGATATTTCCATCCTGGAGTGTTACCTCTACATCCAAAAAGGTGATGGCTGATGTAGATTTCTCCCAGGTAAATTGAAGTGTGGAGAATTGTGTCAGGCTGTCTAAAAATGCCTCAAGTGTTGAAGCACCCTGTGTCCAAATTAGGAAGATGTCATCTATATATCTATACCAACATAATGGCTGGTGTGTTTGTGTCTTTAGAAAACTTTCTTCCAACAATCCCATGTACAGATTTGCGTACGATGGTGCCATTCTGGTGCCCATTGCTGTTCCCTTTATTTGAAGGTAGTTCCTTCCCTCAAACTGAAAGTTGTTCTTCTCGAGGATGAACCTGGTCAGGTTCACAAGAAAAGGTGTAGTGGGAGAAGGCTTGCCTGGGCGTTTGTTTAGAAAATTCTCTATTGCAGATAGGCCGTGTGCATGAGGGATGTTGGTATAGAGAGAGGTGACATCTATGGTGACCAAAATAGTTACCGGGGGTAGAGGTACAGATATTTGTGAGAGTCGGTCTATGAAATGATTGGTGTCCTGGGTATGTGATGGAAGGTTCTTTACTAAGGGTTGAAGGTGTGAGTCGAGGAAAGCTGAAATTCTTTCCGTTACTGAATTGCAGCCAGACCTAGATGCAAGACGTGTCCAATACACCCCTCAGCAAATAGTTTCAACAGCCAAACAACAAAAATGGTCTTCAAAATACAGGGTCATCATAATTGTACATCGAAAAATGTCATATACCAGCTACAATGTAAACTTTGCTCAGCACAGTACATAGGCCTGACCACGGATGGTCTGAATATCAGAATGAATGGCCACAGACATGATGTTAAAATTATGAATATGGATAGACCAACAGCTCAACATGCTGCGAGTCACAACATCGCAACTTTTGATGACTGCTATACCACAAAAATAATTAAATCACTCCCCCCTGATTGCAATCCCTCAGAACTGAGAAGGTGGGAACTATCATACCAGTGGTATACCAAGTCCAGAGAATCCCCTAACCTCAACATCAGATAAATCCATTTTTTTTTTTTTTTTTTTTTTTTTTTTTTTTTTTTTTTTTTTTTCCCAATAGCCTTATCTCTTTTCCTCTGACAGACTTATATAAACTATAATCACTCATATGCTCATGGAAACAATTTATATATATATATCTTTAATCTGTGTCATCTGATTTCTACTCTACACAATCTGTGATTACAACTTATATTTATTTTATTTCATTCTCTCATATTTCTTTTTGTGTTTTCTCTTCGATTGATAAAGACCACTGTGTGGTTGAAATATATCATTGTTTAAGTGCTTTTATGTGTTTCTATTTCAAGACTACAGTGTGGACTCTTACCAAGGTAAGTCTGTCAGTCTCCTAGTCCAAAAAATCTAAATAATCTTTACCAACCAAAACTAACCTAAAAAATATATATATATATATATATATTTAACGTTATCCATTATTTTTCCGTTGCACTGACTTTATGAAGTTAATATATTACTATGTAAGTAATTTTATCCACCATTAAGTGCAATAATTTTACCTTGAGTGATGAGGCACCTTTCGGTCAATTGACCATTGTCGAATCACTGATGTTTTTCTGTTGTAGATGTTCGGTCTGTGAAGTTGGTGTTTGTTGACGTTACACACACTTTTTCTTGATCTGTGTGTATGATATTTCTATACAGTATGTCTTCTGTATATGTTGTTTGTACAAACCAAACAACAAAATAATAAAATATCTTAATAACACAAACCACATAACAAATTCAGAAAAACATAACCTATCAGGAATTTACAAAATCACATGCAACAACTGTAACGCTTTTTACATAGGAAAAACAACCAGAACATTTAAAATAAGATTTGAAGAACATTATAGAGCATTCAAAAACAAAAATTCTAAAGTATCAAATGTTGCAGCACACCTAATATCCCATAAACACGAAATAACAAATTACGAAAATAACCTAACCATACTTGAAATAAATAACAACCCAATAGAACTAAACTCACTAGAAAAATACCACATTTATAAAAACATACACAACAATTTAATGAATCTACAAACAACATATACAGAAGACATACTATATAGAAATATCATACACACAGATTAAGAAAAAGTGCGCGTAACGTCAACAAACACCAACTTCACAGACCGAACATCTACAACAGAAAAACATCAGTGATTCGACAATGGTCAATTGACCGAAAGGTGCCTCATCACTCAAGGTAAAATTATTGCACTTAATGGTGGATAAAATTACTTACATAGTAATATATTAACTTCATATATATATATATATATATATATATATATATATGTATATATACATATATATATATATATATATATATATATATATATATATATATATATTGTAACATTTATAGAATGGGCTATATAATGTTCTTTAAGAATTGGAAAAATAAATTAGAAATAACTCACACAAAATTTAAAAAGAAATTCATTAAAAGATTGGTTAGATTAAATAGAAACTAATTTTAGGTAAAACCCTAGAAAGGTTATAAAACGGTTGTAACATGTAAACAAGGTATTTGAACTGTAAAATCCATGAGGAAATTTGTTATATCAAATAACCTAACAAATAAATTAAAACAAGATAATATAATAATAATTATATTTAAACAAAATTGTAAATATTAGTAACATAGGGCATAAGTAATTACTTGAAGGAGAAAGTGAAACACGATTGTAAACAATGAGATTAGAAAGGTTATGTTTGTATGAATTCAGCTCAAAACACACACATTTCGGAACTATTACAAAAGTAAAAAGTAAAGACGCTTCACACACTAATAATAATAAATAAATAAACACTGGAAGGTTTGTTAAGGATCGGAAAGTTGAAACAGTATGTTAACCAAATTAAAACGCCATTGTAAACAGTCTCGTTGTTTACAACAGCTGTAAAACAAGAAGTAGGGCAGTTGCAGTGGACTCTAGTGAGAAGAAATCGAACTAAATTATAGCAACATGTGTTTTAGAAGAAGGAGCAGCCGCCATATTTTAAACATTGTTAAAAATCTAAGGAGGCGTTAGTTTTAGATAGCGTGGGGGACGCTACGAGATCGGACCTGCCATGACCAGTCAAAATTCCATTTGAAGAAAGTCGTCAAAATTATATAGATTTGTGAAGAAACTTGGCAAGATTAAACAGGGATAAGTGAATTTAAAGAGTTAATACAGTATTGATATAATTTGATGTAACTAAAAAGAAAATAAGTGTGTTAAAAAGTAAAATTTGAAGAGAACGGAATCTTACGTAAGCGACCTGCAGAATTTCGATATTTGATAAGTTAAGTATATTAGCGCTATAAAAATAAACTTTAGTGGACTTTTAAGATTATAAGGAAGTTTAAAATTGTACATTAGAATATCTTGTGATTAATTAATAGTTAGTAATAAGAACATAATCCAGTTCAAATAGTTTCGCCTTTTTGCTTATTCCAAATTTGTAAGTTTTTCCATCAGGAAGTTATTTATTAAAACTGTTTTCTAAATTTAATCTTGTTTTTCAAAATTTATTTAATTAATAAAAGAGTTAAAAATATAGCCCATGCGTATAAACCCCGAGATATTAAGAGACCTTAAAAATAGCCTAGGGTATAAAAAACCTTGTAACTAAAAATCAAAGAAATTGAGTTTAGTATATTGTGTTAAAATTTGTTAAGTTTATTTTTGTTCTGTTTATTGTTTAAATGTTGAAATAAAATTGTTATAATAAAGAATTATGAATTGTTCCTGAGTAGTTTTTTTGTTTAAATAGAAATTAAATATCATTCAATAAAATAATAATAAGAAACCCCGTTGCGTCTTTTTTATAATTATGTTATAATTGGCGCAACAACGTGAGGCTCGATAAAATAAGAGATAAAATTTATTTAGAGAGATTTTGAAACAAAATTAATTTAGAACTTTTTATATGAAAAACATTTGAAGTGGAAATAGATTTAGAAAAAATTGTGTAAAATTAAACACTGAGTTGAATAGAGTAAAGGCTAGGTTTAGTAGTTTATAATATATATATATAAATTGTTTAATTTTGTAAAATAAGTTTACTAATAGCTAAAAAAAGAAAAAATATGTCTGATGAAAGGGAATCATACAATTTGCGGGGAGAAAAAGCTAAAAAAACAGAAAAGGGTAGGCGGAAAAGGGCGATAGAAACAGAAGGGGCTGCTCAGGGGAGATTTGTTAGTTTTCAGGAGGGGATCGAAAACAGGGAGGAAAATATTATAGGCGAGCTGGTAGTTGTAGGGGACCAGGAAAGAGGGACAGGTTTGGAAGTGCAAGAAATAGAATTGGAAGGCACAGATATGCCAATAGGAGACATTGAGGTAGAAGAAGCTAGGGGACTACCACCTATGCAAACCCAACAAAAAAAACGGGGAAATAATGAGAATGAAGATTTAAGGGAGATGATGAGAACTCTCATGGAAATGAGTGAAAAAGGGAGAGAGGATCTAGATAAAAAATTAGATATAAATAATGAAAAAATAAATAGACAATTAGATATAATGGACGAAATAAAAAAAGAATTAAATGAGTATAGAGACAAAATAAGAGAGATGAAGGAGGATCTAAAAGTAATAAAAGATGAAATACGGGAGGAAAATAGGAAAATGATAGAGGATATGAGACGACAGTGGAGGACAGAGAATAATACTGTAATAGAGGATGTGAGAAGAGACATAGAGGAGAAAGATAGAGAATTAGAGGAGGAGATTAAGGAAAATTTTGAGGAAACAAATGAAATAATAGCTGATGTGGTAGAAATTAATAAAAAAGAGATAGAGAAGGTAGAAAATATAACAAAGAAACACACAGAAGAGTTAGGAGAGTTAAAATTAAAGGTGACAGGAGAAAGAGAGATAACAGATGAGCGTTTTAGGAAAGTCGAAGATGTAAAGGAGAAAATATTAGGAGAGCAAGGAAGGTTAGGAGATAGAAATAAACTAGATAAAGTAGAAATATGGCAAATAAAAAATTTAACAATTCAAACCGCAACAAATAAGAAAATTGAAAAGATTAATAAAATGAAAATGGTAATAGGAGAAATAGGAGGAGTTAAATATCCGTCTCAAGGCTTAGTGGTACAAGGTTTATTGAGAAAATTTATCAGAGGTAAGGATATGTTAATGAATGTGGAGGCACAACTCGAGTTTGGAAAATGGGAGATGGAATTTAAATATGAGAATAACAGAGAAAATAGAAACTATGAAGCAGATGAAAGATACAATGGAGATGTAAACGGTGTTAAGGCAAGGACAGGCGTGGGGACAAGAAAAGAGCATGGTGCCAACAGTCAGTTGGAAAACTAAGACAATGGGAAACCCAGGAATAGAAATTAAATAGAGGAAACAAGTTTACAGGCATTAATAGACACAGGCAATAATATGACATGTATCCAGGAGAACTGGATATTGGAAAATAAAAATAAAATAGGAAGGGAGATATTAAATATAGGTAAAGGAAGCAGTATGAATAAACTCTAGGTGACTATGTGTATAAGAAAACGTTAGCAGGAGATAAGTTTAAGGGATGGTAACTATATCTACGATAATTTATTAGAAACTTCGTCGAATAATGAATAAAGATAAATATGAATCTATGTTAATAAATATTGAAGCATCGTTGTAATAAATAAAATATGGTAGTTGTGTATTTAAACTTCGTCGTATTGTAAGGGAGAATCTGCGTTGATAAATAATGGAACTTCGTCGTATATATTATATATTATAAAAGAAAAATGAATCTATGGTAAATAAGTATTAAAACAAAATTTATATTCGTTGATATAGGGACAGTGTAATCGAAGGAGCTATAGATATGATCAAATAGAGGATTTGGGATTGCAACCTTTAAAAATATTAGATGTTAAACTTCATACAAAATAAACTGAAATGATATAAGAAAATAATTGAACTGGATGTGAGATTGGAAGGGGAGATAAAATACTAACTTAGAACTGAGAGTTAGATGAAGCTAAAAGCAAAATAAATATGAGATAAATAATAAACAGGAATATAGCAAATACCAAAAGTAAGAAAAATTAAAAATAGATAGCAGAAATAAAACGGAATGAGTACAAGCAGGGACGCACTGCAAAGATAAAAATATGTATATTCTGGATGAGCATAACAATATAAAAAAAGGGGAAATATAATTTGGAAAAAGGGGAATTTTTAATAAAATAAAATATATAAATAACGTCGATAAATATAAGTATAAAATAATAAAGTAATATAAAATAAATGTCTACGTGAATAAGGGTGTTAAGGTGTTGATGTCGTCGATAATATGTTGAAATAAAATAAATGTCTACGTGAATAAGGGTGTTAAGGTGTTGATGTCGTCGATAATATGTTAAAATAAAATAAATGTCTACGTGAATAAGTGAAGGTAAGGTGAATTACCGTCATATATATGTAACAAAGTATATAAATATAATAGAGTTTAAAAAAATAAAAAATAAGAATAATATGAAAGTGGGGTTAAATTTAATATAGTTGTGTTCAGATAGAGTTGATAGATTTATAACTGAAGTGAGGTTGAGGCAAGGTTAAAAAAAATTATTTTTAATTGAAAAAATTTATGATGAATAGTTGGGAGGACGCGAAAAAAGGGATAGTAAATAGAATAATAAATAACAACATATAAAATTAATGAAATAATATTATGCGAGTTTTAAACTAGCATAAACCATATAAGACAAGTAGCTTGAAGTTTTCAGCTCAGTATTTGATTGTTAAAGAATTAAGATAAAATTGTGTCGTAGGAATTAAGTATAAATGGACGAAAGTGGACAGATGAATGTATAAATGACTTTTAAGGGGACAATTATAAAAGTAGTAAAGACAATGGACGATAAGTTAGCCAAAGGGTTAAGGTACTTACTCAATAAAAAATGTGTTCAATTAGTTATTAAATAAAATGTACAATTAGGAAATAAATGTTAATTTAAATTTAATTTAAAAAAAAATATGTATATTTAATCAAGCTTGTAAAATGTAAAGAATGTGTAATGTAGATAGTAGGTATATTTTTTATTATTTAAATTAAATTAGGGGACATTGTAACATTTATAGAATGGGCTATATAATGTTCTTTAAGAATTGGAAAAATAAATTAGAAATAACTCACACAAAATTTAAAAAGAAATTCATTAAAAGATTGGTTAGATTAAATAGAAACTAATTTTAGGTAAAAGCCTAGAAAGGTTATAAAACGGTTGTAACATGTAAACAAGGTATTTGAACTGTAAAATCCATGAGGAAATTTGTTATATCAAATAACCTAACAAATAAATTAAAACAAGATAATATAATAATAATTATATTTAAACAAAATTGTAAATATTAGTAACATAGGGCATAAGTAATTACTTGAAGGAGAAAGTGAAACACGATTGTAAACAATGAGATTAGAAAGGTTATGTTTGTATGAATTCAGCTCAAAACACACACATTTCGGAACTATTACAAAAGTAAAAAGTAAAGACGCTTCACACACTAATAATAATAAATAAATAAACACTGGAAGGTTTGTTAAGGATCGGAAAGTTGAAACAGTATGTTAACCAAATTAAAACGCCATTGTAAACAGTCTCGTTGTTTACAACAGCTGTAAAACAAGAAGTAGGGCAGTTGCAGTGGACTCTAGTGAGAAGAAATCGAACTAAATTATAGCAACATGTGTTTTAGAAGAAGGAGAAGCCGCCATATTTTAAACATTGTTAAAAATCTAAGGAGGCGTTAGTTTTAGATAGCGTGGGGGACGCTACGAGATCGGGGTCTGCCATGACCAGTCAAAATTCCATTTGAAGAAAGTCGTCAAAATTATATAGATTTGTGAAGAAACTTGGCAAGATTAAACAGGGATAAGTGAATTTAAAGAGTTAATACAGTATTGATATAATTTGATGTAACTAAAAAGAAAATAAGTGTGTTAAAAAGTAAAATTTGAAGAGAACGGAATCTTACGTAAGCGACCTGCAGAATTTCGATATTTGATAAGTTAAGTATATTAGCGCTATAAAAATAAACTTTAGTGGACTTTTAAGATTATAAGGAAGTTTAAAATTGTACATTAGAATATCTTGTGATTAATTAATAGTTAGTAATAAGAACATAATCCAGTTCAAATAGTTTCGCCATTTTGCTTATTCCAAATTAAAGTTTTTCCATCAGGAAGTTATTTATTAAAACTGTTTTCTAAATTTAATCTTGTTTTTCAAAATTTATTTAATTAACAAAAGAGTTAAAAATATAGCCCATGCGTATAAACCCCTAGATATTAAGAGATCTTAAAAATAGCCTAGGGTATAAAAAACCTTGTAACTAAAAATCAAAGAAATTGAGTTTAGTATATTGTGTTAAAATTTGTTAAGTTTATTTTTGTTCTGTTTATTGTTTAAATGTTGAAATAAAATTGTTATAATAAAGAATTATGAATTGTTCCTGAGTAGTTTTTTTTTGTATTAAATAGAAATATGATATCATCATTCAAATAAATAATAAAAATATATATATTTATTTATTATATATAAATATAATGTGTTAAAACCTAAAAATAACAATGAATTAATATTCATCCTCCCAATTTGAAATAATTAATTATTAATTGTAATATCATACATTCTAAATCTTCCATTGATAAGTTTCATTTTTAACAAATCCAAATTTAATATCCTACATTTTATTTAGTCTATTAGTATTATAAATTTCCCTGCTTACCTGATTTGCATCATCTGTTTGAAATAATGTACTTGAATCAACATTTCTTCTAGTTATATCTGAGGATTGATTTGTTTCCCATAAAATATCTGCAACATAACATTTACAAATTTTTGTCACAATTTTACAGTTTTAATACAATAAGTAGTAAAGCCAGTCATTAAAAAAAAATATTAAATATAAAAGAAACTATCATCAACACAGTTTTTCTGGATCATATAAGCTGGACATTTGTTGAACATTATGGTAGACATAAATGTATTTAACTTCCCAATCAAATGCAGATGGTTCTTTCAATATTTTAACCAACAATTACAGTAAGCAATACAATACACAAAGGTGAATATTTTTATATATCTTATTTAATATTATTTTTTAACATTCCAATAGAAAGGGAGTTGTTGAGTTTTTAACAGACTACAAAAAAGGAGGAGGTTCTATATTTAGCATGTTTGTTTGTTACATGATAACTTTGGAAGTGTTTAAATGATTGAGTTATTTTGCTTGCATTATAGTTACAGCCCAATCCATCTGTTTTGGAGACAATAATTTTTTTTCAAATAAAGATTATGATAATTACTATAAAATAATTAATAAGCAAAATAAACAATCACTGCATTTATTTTATGTAGTATTCTACCACATATAAAAATATCAAAGAAAAAAAAAAGTATAAAACGAATATTTTTTTAAATTTTTAGATATTAATGCATGAATTATCCTCATGAAAGCGGCTTTTTTTAATGGTCTACCCACATTAGTATAACTCAAATGAGATAAGCCAAAATAAATACACTGAAAATAAAATTGAGTTTATTTACCACCAGCAAGATATTCAATAATCCTCAGTTAAAAAAAATTCATTACTTCACTAAATATCAAGAGATAAATTCGATATATGTAGCTTTACTATTAACTTTCAATTTATTTTTTTATTAATATTTTATGTGTAGAAAATGGTTTTCTAATAATTAAAGATAGCATTATTGTATATTTGCATGAGATTTTGCATCACATGATTATTAACACGTTTTTAAACGGAAATGAAAAAGAATAATAGGAAGTAATATGTAGGATTTTAGGAAAATTCATCAAGGGAATTTCGAACATAAATTAATCAATGTATTCATCTGACGAACTGATACGTTTATCATATTCTTCAAGCGTGTGCCAATTATTTGAACAATGATCAAACAAAATGATTAGAAGGGTTTACACATTGGAAATTTGTATGGATAAATATTGGCAATTTTGCCAATATAATCAACAGCATGAAACAAAATTTGATTATAATGTGGATAGGAATTAGATATCATACCTCTAAAAAGAAGAAATGAATATTAAGTAAACAGAACCAACTTAAAAAAACAATTACTAATAAGTAAAAAAAAATTTTCAAATAAAGAAAACATAATTTATCATAAGCTTATTTACTCAGATGGTTATTACTGTAGCTGTTTATAAATATAAGAGATAATACCTCCTTAAACCTTTTGTATCATAAATTTAATAAATTTCTCATATCTATAAAATAAATGTATGGAAGAAATAATTGAATAGGCTGTGTTTATATCATAATTTGTTATTACACATATATACCAAGGTGCTTCAACATCATGTAAAAACGCTTTGTTACGTTCACTCTGACTTAAACACAGACAACGTTCACGTAGTTTAGACTCAGAATGTTAAATATGAGTCCAAGTATGAAATTCGGCGCCAACTTCAAAATTTTGTGGGTAATATGCTTATGATTTTAAAATTATTTTTTACTTTTTAGTAAGTAAAAATTATATATTTAGGTTGTTTTTTTTAAGTCGGTTCTGTTTTTTTTTTAAAATATTTGTTGTTAAAATTATTTTAATTTGGTACATTTATAAAATTATTTGATTCTTATTAGTAATAATAATTTTTTTAATTTCATATTCAGAAACAAAATATACACTAATAATAAAAATATAGAAACGATATACTTGTATTCTAAATAGGGATGGGCCGATTCCAATTCTCGATTCCAGGAATCGTCGATTCTAGGTGGTATCGAGGAATCGAGTAATAAATACAAAATAGGCCTGAATCAGTTGCACGTGTTCCGGACACCTGCAGAAAAAAGGTCCCACCAGATGTGGAGAAGGTATGCCTTACTAATCCAGAATGTTGAGGAAGAAGGTACCCCAGGGGAATGAACAGTAGAAGAAGAAGTAAACAATTATCTGGGGGAACCATTAGCCAGTCCAGATTGTAATGTTGGGAAGTATTGGGCAGTACAAAGTGCCAAATACCCTCATGAGTGCAATGACAACAAAATACCTGTCTGCCCACCCATGACAGTGTTTTCTGAAAAACTTTTCTCAACTTTAGGAGTTATATATGACAAGCAATGAGACTAGCTTGACCTACAATGTGTTCAAATGCTTGTGATTTTGAACAGAAATGTACATTACCTGCCAGACTTTTAAGTATTAAAAACTACCCTATTTGTATCAGTTTTTTACTTTTTATGTTGTTCGTTTGTTTTTAATTTTTGTTTTGTTTTGAGAGATGTAAATAGGCTTAGGTATTTTTTCAAACATCATAAAATAGTGTAAAGTTCACATTTTTAACTTTAAAATAAGTCATTACTTTTATCTGATATGTTTTTTATGCTTTTAAAAATTCCTATTGATAAATAAAGTTTGAAGGTTTTGTATAGCCTATTACATTAAAACAGAACTTTTAAAAGGTTTTGCCATATGACCAAGATGTTAACTAAATTAATTATTAGAGAACTAGCATGTAAGCTAATATAACTTGAAAGAATCGAGAATCGACTAAAGAATCAAGAACGAAAGGAAAATTTTAGAATCGGAATCGAAAATTTTAGGAATCGGCCCATCCCTAATTCTAAAGTATCTGAAACATATATTCAACTACACATGTGGATTATCAAAGCCCAATAGTTCAATAGAAAAAAAAAACATTTCCTGTGAACGAGCATTTCTTAAGAGCAAATTTTACCTTATGCCTATATCAGTTATAGAGTAGTTTATGGATTTACTTTATGGTTACACAGGTAGGTTACCAAACATATGCTATTTTCAAATTTTGTATATTACAATTTTTATTTTTTTACGTCTAATAATGGCTAGTATTTTAATTCAATCATAAATATATTATTCTAAATTTATTTTATTATATATACATTTGAGTACATGTTTCTGTCTTTTCTGAGATTACAATATTTTCCTCTGTTGACATGTTTCAGAATGACTCGGTTTTCAAAACTTAAATCGTACTTCCTACTCGTATTTATTTTATTGTTGAGAAAGTTGAAGTTGAAACTTTGAAATGACATAACCTGCTCAACTGGCTTTATAAATAAAGTATCTAAAAAAAAATCTCATTCATTCAAACCATTTTTTGCATACTACACAATTATCAGTGACTTATCAGAGTAAAAAAAAATCTAGTTTAGACAACAATTTATCACACAAGTTTTTTAAACTATTTCTTTGATTGTAAGTCCGCACAAATCGTGACATGTCAGGTATAACTTTAGTAGCAGACTAATTTGCTTAAATGACATTTGGAAAATAATTGCTCTATATATAGTCATGATATATGACTCTAACATATTTTTAAATATAGATATAATATCTCCAAATTGCAAAAAAATAGCACAGGGTGATAGCTTAGTACTTATTTTTTTAATTAAAAAAATATAGTTAACAGATATCTCTATTAGAATTTAACCCAACAAGGTCTGAATGGGACAAATTTTGCTCTCCACACTTTTAAAAATTTACAAGAGTTCAAAGTTCTTTTACTACTTTTGTTTCAAAATAACAAACGATTAATCAGCTATCCTGTTATACTTTTTTACAATAGAATTTTGGCTTAATATTTGTAGGTTAAATTCAACATTTTTGGCTTGGTCTTGTTAACTATACCTTTATGAATCGCTGCTTGTATTTTCCTTTGGTGCAAATTATTGTGAAGCCCATGTTCAACTGTTTCTCTTTCTCCCTGGGAAGATTGGATTCTTTGGTTAACCTTGCATAGTAGCCCTGAACTGCAGCCTGTAACACAATAGAAATGTGAAAGAGATAATTGTACACTTTTTACAGGGTCCAGCAAATAATTCTCCCATAATTCAAAAGGTGGTTACAAACAAACAAACAAAGATACAGAAAACAATACTTTCATTTGCGAACAACAAATACTATGCCATTTTATAAGCTCCTCCCTCATATAAATAGAATATGTAAAATATTCCACTTTACCACAAAACATGAACTAGAGTCTTTGATTACAGGTACACTTAAACCAGAGTTAAAGAATGCAGAATATAATCATAAAATAGACTAATTCTTAATTTTTCTCAACTTCACAATAAAAATGCTTTACACAAACAACTTTAAAATTTCCAGAAAACCAACATTGACAGACACATTGATATATACAGTATCAAACTACTCGCATCAATATAATTTTTTTTTTTTAATCACTGCTACATAGATCAAAAGGAGTATCAATGCCCACTCACAAAACCAAGCCTAATGCAATTAAATAACCAGCACATTGAATAAGCTACAATAACACACTAATTGACAACTTATGGCACAAAATACAGAGCAAAATAGTAGAAAAATAAGAAATTTAACACACTCCTATAGATAAAAAATTCAAAAAGGATTGTAATATTAGATAGAATTGAAAACAAAATAACAAACGTTAATACAGCATACAACCAATATAAAAAGAACTCCAAGCATCAAATATATACAACCAGACTGTAATAAAATTTATCGTTGGCAAAGGCTGAAGTTTTCAATGAAGATACAAAAAAGAAGACATAACTCAATTGAAAACGACATTGAATTACCTTTCCACAGAAAAAGTAAACATCATGTAATAGAATCGATTTTAAATAATATTTCAAATTTAAAGAATTAAATAATTTATAACAAACAGTGATTGAATTTATTAAAACCATCCTGTGGTGAAATTAATTTGAATTTATTAAAACCATCCTGTGGTGAAATTAATTTGAATTTATTAAAACCATCCTGTGGTGAAATTAATTTGAATTTATTAAAACCATCCTGTGGTGAAATTAATTAAATAAAATTCATAGAATTTTTCCAATCAATACAAAGAGTAGAGATTAAATAAATTACATAAAGTTAAGAAAAAGGTTCATTAGAAATAATTTTAACCAAGGTATAAGACACAAATTAACTCTTAAGTAAGGTAAAAACCTTGTGGTTGGTTTTTCAAAACAAAGTCCATGGATTTATCCACTAGCAGATCGAGCTCGACATACCACAGGTTCCAGGAACTGGTAAGTCGTGTGAGAGGAAATTTCTCCACGCAAAGGGCGATGGTCAGCCCGCGGCAGTGTGTGTGTTGAGACGGCCAAAAACTGTCTCAAAATATACAGTTTTACAAAAGAAGGCAAAATCGGTAAAATTATTTTAAACAATGATTTTAAAACGCAATAGTGGAAGTCAAAGTAGCGGGCCAAACCTGTTCACTGTCTGGCTGGTTTTGGCTAACAAAACGAAAGAGTGGGGCCCCCTTTTTATGAGAAAAAAGGGAGACGTGATTCAACGCTAGAACAAGACGGACATTTTAAAACAACTTAATTAAATTGTTCCAAAATATTATAAATACACACACACACACACAAATATTCTGACTGTATTTCTAATAAAAGGATACAATTAATTCAACGAATAGTTTTTACTACTTAATTTACTTGAATTTACTGTAAATTCTATTTGTAAAAAAACTGGTGTAAAATAGTAGATGTAATTTTTTTTAAAATAATAGACATATTACTAATTTTTTCTTTCTCATATACCTGTAACTAAACGAATAAACAAATGGCAATTGGTACTTTTTCCAGCTGAGGGAGTCAACATTTCAGCAAGTACACAGCGAGCTTCTTTCTGACTCAACTTAGCTCGTGACCTCCAACTCTGAACTAATTTGACATGACTTATGACTAGCTTTGTACATCTATTCTTGCAGCATTTTAATGAAGCCAATTCTTGTAAAGTGACCAAACTGGAAAGACTTGATTTTTTAGGAATACGAGGACCCCTAAAATGCAGTAACATTAAAACAAAATTATCATTAAAGTAATAAATTTCAATTTATTATTTACAAACATAAAAGTAAACACCTTTACAAAATTCAGGAATTAATAAAATATTCTTGAATGTTTAAAACATATTTCAGTTTAATTCTTAAACAAACAAAATTACAACAAAATAAAAAACTTTATTTTATTATGACAAAATAGGAATTACATTTATAGCTATATGGATTATAAGTATATCTTGTTACCTCTGGATTTATAATGTATTAAGCTATGTATGATTGAAATATAACAAAATAATTCTTGAAATGAAAAAATTGAAACAGTACAAACGAAATCTATTTAAATATTAAAAAATCTAGATATATATATACATACTTTTAAATTATACTTATCTTTTCAAACATAGTGAAATAAATAACTTCATTTTATCAGAAACCTTAATACAAAGTATTCAAATTTAAAATTAAAATAAAAACTAAACAAATTTTTTACAAATATTACGGGTTATAGCCCATTACTATTATTCAAATTGTAACACAACAGTTTTAATATAACATGTTGATAAGAGCTACAGTGTTGTCTCCCTAAATAAAAATAGTTTAAATAAATGCTGAGTTCGAACCGGCGTGAACCAAGCCTGATGACGATAACGTAGTCATTATTGAAACATTACCTGTTTAAGTAAAAAGTTGTACTTGACTTGCAAATATTCCACATTTATTCAAACAATAATCTCTGTAAGTCTAATCATGTTTAACACGTTCGCTGCGGTGGAACTTGGGGCATACCTTGTACCGGTCCTGAAATTTTTTCTTGCAATTTTTTTATTTAATTCAATGAAAAATGAGTGTTTTCAGAACAAAAATAATTTCAATGTTTTTCAGGTGATAATATGAAGTCATAATTTTTGGAAGCCAATAGGCTTCCGCAGTGCTGCTAAAACGTCCCATTGTAAGAAAAATTTTACGTATGACTATTTATTGTCATATATCGTAAATAATAATGAAATAAATAATTTATCAGAAAAAAAAATTTTGAATGCTTTTCAGCTAATATTATGACGTCACAGTTATCGGAAGCCGATAGGCTTTCACAGTACCGCTAGAAGATACCATTGTAAGAAAATTACACTTTTGCCTATTTATTGTTATATATAGTAAATTATGCAAAAATATCAGTAAATGGTATGTCTCTCATACCAATAGTGTTATAATGACACCAAGTAGGGTTGTAATTGTCTGAACCATCATCATCCGACTCACTTTCATTGTCTGTAGATATAGGCTCACCATCTAGATCGGCGGCATCATTGTCACTGGACTCATCACCGGAACTAGTCTCGGAGTAGTCACCAACATCGTTCAAAGCACTATTTACATTTAAAACCATGTCCATAGATGTACAAAAACTGCAAGTTTTATATTTTTCTGTGTTCTTGAAGACTTTTTGCATCACTACGTACAATCTCTTTTTTAAAATATTAATTATTAATTCAAATATTAATTACAATTGCCATGTTATTTTATCACACAAAAATTTAAATTAACAATTTAGTGAACAAATGAAATACAAACTGTCTGATACTTTGCATTAATTGGTAAGCGATCTTTACAATTCTTTTAAATATTAAACCGAGGGCTGGTTGATATCTGTTCCATGGAGTTGATGACAATTACCAAAATAGTGTGACAAAGAACTGTTCAACCCCTTTGTAGACATCATTGTGGCATAGAACTGTGGTTGAGAAATCTGCCATTTACAAGTTTTTCTTTTATATAAGTTAAAGACATCATTGTGGCATCTTCTCATTGGCAGAGAAATGTTACTATGTTTTTGTAGTCTGCAGGGTTTTTATGCATATTTTGCACATGTAAATTTTGAATGCAATATTCCAGATTTTGTGAATTTTTATAATGTAGTAGTGTTTGCAGCATGTCTTTAAAGTGGAGCTCTGTAATGGTAAAATAAAGTGTTATGAGTGTAACATTTTTTTATATTACTGCCAAACCTCGTTCTCCATAAACAAAAAATAGTAAGTAGTTCTAACGATCACCATGAGAAATTGGCACTTTTCAGCAGACCGATGTAAAACAGCTGATTGCGCTAAACATGTATTCTCTGGTCCCTTAATAAAATTAAAAGGATCAGGCTATGAAAAGAGTTGTCAAGTAAGAGTCGTCTAATAGAGATCCCCGAGAACAGATCTTTGGTGTCTTCCTGGTGACCAAAGGAGAATATCCCGCTGCATGCCATCTTCCTGAGAGAACCAGTGACGTAACCTAGATATAAAGACGACCAGCAACAGGTAAACGATTGAAATAATATTTCTATAGTTTTTGTTTGTATAAAATGTATTTGAGTATCCACGACCCGTGGAGGATTATTTGTCACAACTCATTATTCTAAATCCTATTTCAATATTAATGTTAATAATTTTGTTTTTTTCTTAAATCCTCTGACGGCAGTGCGCTAACAAGAGGTTTTACAAGTATTGCAGGTTATTTTTCAAATTACCACTTTTTGAGGCAATATCACAAATTGCTCTTTTTCTAAGCTGTTCCTTAATCTTGTCTGTATTCCCAGGTAAATCTACTACCGCTCCAAGAAAAAAATATTAGATTTCTGGACGTCCCTGTATTTTATTGTTTTGTGCTATACCTATACACCATATAGCTTCAATTTTTTAAATCATATTTATAAACATTGTTCGCCTACATCGATAAATGTGATTTCTATGTTAAATGCTTTTAAACCACTTGAAAAATTATAAATGTCACAATGAATCCACTAATCAATAACTTCCTATTTGCCTTGAATATATTTATTGGTCTGTTATATCTTATTTTACAACCCAGTTTTTTGTTAAAACAAAGGTTGAATAGTTTCCATTGTAGAATGATTGATACTTATTTCAAGATAAACTTATTTTTAAGCTTTAACTTAAACACTGAATGTTCTGGCTAAACATAAATTGTAAAATAACCACTATTGAAATTACAATAACGCTTTAATGTTGCTCATTGTAATCATCTTGAATTCATTATTTAAATTATAAGTAATTATTGTGTAACTAATTGAATACTTTTGAACTTATTTGCTGACCTGCTTCAAAATAATTGTTTTATTGACAAAGCCGACCCACTACTGGCGACAATTACGCAAGGTTGCTGGATATAAGATTTATGAAGCTGAATGGGGGTTTGCTTTAATCGGGCTGTTTACTATATAATGGAATAAGGTTTTAGATTCGAAGTGTGTGTGGTTGTTTACGATATGTTTTGTAATGTTTAAGTATTTAAAATTATTCTGTAGTGGTTAGGTCTTTACTATGGTTTAATATGTGAAGTATATTTAAATTAGTATGGCTGTTTGTGTATGTGTGTTGGGTGTTTTGTATATGTGTTGTGTAGCTGGATTTTGGATTTATGTTTTTATGTCGTTGAAGTGTTCTTTGAAACTTGTGTTAAATGACCTACCAGTTTCAAACCGTTGCCACAGCTTCAACATTGGCCACACTTATAGATCATTCAACACAAGATTCAAAAAACACATCAATAACATAAAAAACACAAATCCAAAATCCAGTTACACACATACAAAACCATACAAACATCTAAACACATACACAAACATTTATACTGGTTTAAATATTCTCCACATATTAAACCATGGTAAAAAAAACTAGCCACTACAGACAAATTTGAAACATCAAACATCCCACAACACAAAAACAACATATCTTAAACGACCAAACACACTTCGCATCTATCACTTTATTCCATTATAAAGTAAACAACTCGCTTAAACCAAAGCCCCCTCCACCCTCATAAATTATACATCTAGCAACCTTGAGCTACTGGCAGTAGCAGAGCGGGTTCATCGATGAAATAATTATTTTGAAACATGCCAGCAAGTGAGTTCAAAAGTATTCACTCTGTTACGCAATAATTACTTGCAAATGCTTTCATATCTTAAGGTCAAATTATTCTAAAACTGACTCACATATTAGGTGATGATTTAAGCTGTTTATGCAGGAAATTATTTGAATAAATAAGTAATTTCTGAGTTCCACGTTCACAAATCTTCAATTCCTTTTTTAATCTCTCTCTTGTTGAAAATACAAACTGTTCATATTCTGCACTGCGTCGTTTCAAATTTCTGTTACCACTTTTGTTACCCTCAAATCAGAAAACATTTTTGTAAGGTCATTTTATAAATTAAAATTTAAATACCTGAATAAAATACAATAAAATACCTGAATAAAATACAATAAAATACCTGAATTTTATTATCATTAAAACAAGTATTGATACTGAATCAATATCATTAAAAATAATCCTTAACCATTTTTTTCACAGTATTGGTATTGCAAACTATATATTGTTGCTTGATCCCTTGCGGGTCTGGTGCAGTTTCAGTTGGTAAAATATATAGAATCGGTTCTCAATGTCCTCTCATAGAAGGCAAATCCCCAATTCTCAAAACGTCAGTGATTACGTGAGTGATTTGCAGAATTCATAACCTTGGACTTCATGATTCAGTGCCTGACTGTCTATCATTGAATGACTTTCTTACAACTTAGACCACAATTAAATTCTCACTGCACACAGACAATGTAAACATAAACAATGCAAACTGATCCTTCACTAAGTTACCCACATTGCTCTGCAAGGAAAAACACTGGTGCTCTAGGTATGTCTGATCAGTCGGAAAGAATTTAACATTACAACCTAAACCTTCATTGTTGCAAAATTATCACTACTCAAAAAATAACTTGATTTTCACTATTTCTTGACTTTAATAGATGAACAAATTTGATTGTGATAGACGTAAGAACTGTTGCAAGAGAATTCTAAACATTGTTCTCTAAAATGCTGTTTTATTACAAGTAAAGAGACACATTCTCATTTGACGTAAATAAACAAAACATGAGATACTGGGCAAATGAAAACCCTTATCAATTACATTGAAGACCATTACACAACCAAAATTTCAGAGTGTGGTGTGCTGTGAGTAAGTTTTGTATTACTGACCCCTACTTATTTGAAGAAAAGGGGCAAACAGTCACATCAATCAGTGTTGAGAAGATTCTGGTTGAGAACATTCTTAGAGTCACAACTTGCCCAACTTCTGATGATGAAAGATCCACACTCCCTGTGAAAATAATGAAAATAAAAGTTGATTAGACTTAATCCCAGGAAGATGGAACCATATCATCCGGCAATCGCCCGGGGCATAATACTGCCTGGATGTTTTGCAAGAACATTCCCAGGCACTTGATTACACACTGTGGATCTCACTCCCCAGACCTCACTCCATGTGATCTTTTCTGTGGAGCTACTTGAAGACAGAGGTTTACAAATATCCCCCACAAACAATGGAAGAGCTGAAGGACAGAATTCGCCAGATAACTGCTCAAATTTCAGGTGAGGACGCAGTGACTATGAGAGATTTCAGTAATCAACTAGTTTCTAGTTGGAATTCAAATTTTGTCTTCTCAGTACATTATCACTGATTTTAGGATCATATACATTAAATTTAATAGGATAAGGAAAGAGGGGAACTTTACCTCAACCTTATTACTCAATTAGTGTAAGAGGTTTGGTGAGGGAGATAAAGATGTATGTATTAAATGTAGTTATTTTTGTAATAATTTCCTCTGAAAATTATTGAATTCCAATTGAAACATACATAAGGTTTTAAATAAAAAGTTTTATTTGTGGTTTTACTTATTTAAATTAAATATACCAGGTATGGCAAAAAATATGATCTGTTTGTAATCTAATTATTGTGTCCATCTTTTCATAAAGTGTGTGTATTTTTTTCTTATAATTCTTTTTGTCATGTGAATAGGTTATTACTGTTTTCATGTGATGTCATTAATTTTAAAATCTGGTTTCCAAACACGTTGTAGGTTATGTTGGTATTTCACGAGATTTCTAACCTAATTTTTATTTACATTTTAATATTACCTAGTTTCATTATAGTTTTATCATCTCTATAGCAAAAGTTTACAGACACACAAAAGCCCCAAAATTTAATGTTTATACGAATTAAGTTAAAGTGCCTTGACAGTATTTATAAAGTAATAGAAATGTCATCTGATGAAATAAAGTAAATAATTGAAAAATACATCAGCAAGGAGTATTATTTTAAATATTATAACCTACATATGTATTTCAGTGTTTGAGAAGTATTAAAATACATGTGAAAATAATGTTATGTTCGTATAGGCTATAAAAAATATGATATGAATCTAAACATATTAAGCTGTTACAAGAAGAAATAACTAGACGTGAAAACATCTAAAAGCGATAATTGAAAGACTACAAATAAACTTTAATAATTGATAAATAAAAATTATTTAAAAGTTAAATACAGATCGCAAACACACACAAACAGTTGTGTTAGGATGGTAGTACTTACAAGTAGTACACATTTTTCGTCTCTGAGCCTTCTTGCTTCTTTATACAAATGAAGGAGTTCCAAAGCTCTAGGTTTCCAATCATTATTGTCTACACAAACAAATTAATTTATTAAGAATATTTTTTTATAAATCAAAATTGTATGTCATTTAGAATTAAATATGCATATTTAATATCAGACTATTATATTCAAGAATAATAAACTAAGAGATTATTACATTAAAAAATATCATCTTGATATTATATGAATACAGTAGAGTCCCTATTTTTCAAAAGTGCTGTTAAATTTGACCCTATTTCTATTTCAGACTATTTTATCTATTTGAAAGGAAATTCAAATTATTTACTATTAGGCAATGCATACTCACATCCCAAAGAAGATCAACTCTGGTCTGATGAAATCTGTGTTTATTTCTACCCATAAATGTTGCGAGCCTAATCCAGCCAATGGATCAGGGTGTTCTAGGATGTATGTAAAAAATACAGATGTTACTTTTTATAATCTCTCTTGGAAGAGACTGAAAGGGAAGAAAGCAATATAGGCTTTACAAGAAAAATATAGTTAAAAAAGTTGTGTACTGGAGAGCCGAATCATGGATCAAAATTTTAAAAAATATATTAAGTAAGTCATGGAATTAAGTCCTGAATCATAATAAAACTGTTGACTGTGTCAGTAATCCACAAGAAGAAACAGATTTGACATTTCCTATCTAAAAATTTCCAGGTTGTGAAAATATCGATGCAATGTCACTGGATGTATAAGCAAGAATGTAAGGAAATAACAATAGCACATGTTACGACTATTGAAATGGTACAAGAAACTACTGATGGCGAATGAATTCTCTCATCACCATGAGGAGACAAAAAGATGAAGGTTAGAACGAAGCAATACAAGAAGGGAAAATAGTCACGGTGAAGGAACTGGTGCCTTGGAAACTGCACTACGCTATATTGAATAACAGACACCATGCCAACAGATATGTCTGCTAAGACGTCTATGCGACATCTCAGATTTAAATTGATCTGATAAGCAGATGCAGAAGATACTTTGTAACTTTGTTTAAAAAAAAATGTAGCAATCGTGATGAACAATGTGTTTTGAAGCAACATTAATTTATTTAAGCACTGTAGAGTTCTATAAACATATTTTGTGCATTGTTAATTACAGCATTAGGGTTCATTAAGACAAAGTTTTTTTTTAATGTACATGAACGTATTTCCGTGTAATCCTAGTTTTCAGTAATCCAAAGGGGTCTCGGTCCCATCTAACTTGAATTATCAAGACTACTATTTTTGCAACTTTTATTAAATTTTATTTTGAAATACTCATACCTAATGAAACAGTCTGGACACAATTTTGTGAATTTGCTGTAATGTAATCTTGAATACATCTGCATAGTTTTGGAGTAGTTGATGGACATACAAGCCTAGCTGCATCAACATCATCAAAAGTTGTTACCAATATTTCTGTGAATCTTGACATTTCAATATTATATTCATTTTTGTCACTATCAGATGGGATTTCCTAAAAAATTAGAGTAAATTTTATTTTAAAAAACTTATACCAAATTTTAAAAAATAGTGAAGAATAAACCTATTGAAAAACAAGCTGTTTTTCTTATTTGTAAAAAAAAACGTTTTCTAAAATATATTACATTCTTAGGATATCTATAAAATGACATACATAATAAGAAATGTTTTTTTTTATTACAAAAAAATTTCAGTTTCAGTACCAATATAACACTTTGCATACAGAGTCAGAAATTACTGTAGTAGCAATAACTTACTGGGCATTTTTAGAATGACTATTCATAAAAATTCATAATTTTATAATTATTGTTAAACAAAATAAACTATATTTAAAAAAAAAAACATAAAATGATTCTTTCCCAAAATGTATACTTTTTCAATTCCTTCTATTAGCTCACACTCTCCTTACATCTGCACATCTTGTACAAATTTTCAATCGTTAATAAAATACATTTTTATTCATCCTCAGATACATTTTCTTTAACCTATAGTGGATAACAATTCATGTTGATACAATTTTTCAAATATGTATTCATTAACTAAATTTGAAAAAGTTGAAATCTCAGTTGGATTCAAACTGAATAATTACATGTTTGAAATCCGGCACTTTGGCTCTGAGTCAACTTTCCATTACTAGAAAACTGTTACTTTGAATATGTATATGAAGTTTTAAGAGAAAGGTTCCTTGCAATAGTGAAGCATTACAAGACATAGATAAAATGAGAAATTATAGACCACCATCAGCTTCAGAAACTACAAAAAAGAAAACGAATAAATAGTAAGAATCAAAAATAATAGTCCAACACCATGTACTGTATAGTGAGGGAAATGGAACGTTGTATGCAAATTCGCTTTCTATTTTGCCACTTAATATTTGTTTTTGCCATTAGTATATACACATTATTATTATTTATTATTTGTAATTATAAAATAAAAAGTAACCAAGATAAAAATTTAAGTAGGAATTGACTTTATGCTTTTAAGAAAAAAATTCTATGCAATATAGTTAATCGTCCCATTTTGCTTAAAAAATTGATAACATTATTTTATGCTATATGTTATGTGGTAGAACAGCTGTTTTAATGGATAGTTTATGTTACTTTATTTATATTAATTGTAATTATTTAATAAAACGTAACTAAAATAAAATTTTTCTTTGTTGACCCAAGTAGGAATTGTTCCTGGGAATGAACAGTAATGGCTAAAAATTTTGTTAAATACCAAAACTTGATATTTTATTGGAAATAAATGTATTAAATTAGATACACAGATCCAAGATATTAAAAAAAATGTCTGTGAGGATCTGACTTATACTTGGGCTAATATAAAAAGTACTAAATTATTTAATACTGTTAAAACTACCTTTGTGAGTTACCTTATCTTCCACAGATTATATTTTGGCTCATCTGTGGCTTATATGAAGTATGCTTAATAAAATCCAATGATTTTCTCCTATGCCTCAAGGGATATTTTTAGATTAGTGATATCATTGGATAACATAGTTGGGCTTCTTGTAAAACATTGTGACCATCATAATTAGTTGATCAAAAAGTTGCTTCAAAAGTACGTTGTTTGAAGTTGTAATAATTTTTGTAAACACAAGGAGAAATAGTTGAAATTAGATTTTGTAGAAAGCATAATACAACTTTTTTTAAAGCACTGTATACAAAATAAAGTAACAGGTGATAAACAGAACAAGATGTTAGATATTCTTTAATTGAACGAATAATAGAATGAAACACCAAAATAATTCAAACATTTATTTAAAGATCATCGTATGTATGTTTTGTTAATGTCGACACATTCAGTGGTAAAATCGCAATTTGAGTTTCATTATTGGTTTAACAAGTTTTACCATAACTGCTTGAATTTATTAATACAGTTTTTTAAATGAATTTAATGTGAATATAATTTAATGTTTATAAATTATAGATAATTTAATAGTCATCAAAATAAACAAACAAGAACCAGATTAGACAACAAAATTACTTAGTGAGATCAAATTTATGTTTAACATCTAATAAACACAGAAAATGTGAATTTGATGGATTCATGCAACAAAATTCAAACTGAAGAATTAAGAATGCCCTATGCAGATTGATAAAGAGCTTTTGATCAACCAAATATGAATGAAATGGATTTGTTCTTACACATTTCATCTATTTAGAGCAACTTTATTCTCTAATTTGAACAAATTTTACGTTGTAAACACCTGTCTTATAGATACATACAGATAACCAAATGCTAAACTTTAAAGGGTTAACTTAATAAGGCTTAAAAATAAACGTTAATTAATATATTCCTTAAATAATACAAATACCTTTAATAAATTGATATACCTTAGATAATTGTTTCTTTTGCTTTGAAGAAACAGTTCTAGACATTCGCACCCCACAAGCATTACACAAAAGAATGTTTTTATTTGTTATCGGATCAAAAAACCTTCGACGACATTCCTTCTTACTTAATATTGCAGTCTTTTTGAAAGGAACAAAACATGATTCACAGGCTGTTGGTTTGGTGAAGTCTTTTTCAAAAGACTGATAACTTGTTTCATTAATGTTTTTCATAAATAAATCAGGAGAAAATCTATTTAATGGCTTACTTTTTCTTTTACGCAGACTTTCAATTACTTCCTAAAAAAAAATTTCAAAATATTAAAGCCAAAAAATTTTACAAACAAATTTTAAAATACAATGGAAATTTAAAGTATTAATTTACAAAAATAGAAAAGAGTATTAATGAGTCTTAATGTTAACACTTTAAAATTGATAACTATACCAACTCAAAAAGATAAATAAATAAAATAGATATAAATCATAAAGATATAAACACCTATAAAATGCCTCATTGCATTGATAAATCTATTAAACTACTAAGAAACACATTTAGTGAGAAATTTCAGAAAGTTAGAAGTTTTTTAATCAGGCAGTGCCCTTAAATTATATTCTTTGCGATTAACTATATTCTGTTACCTATAAAAATATTTAAATAAGAAGAAAATAATTAATTTACCTGACAACATAACAAAAAACTGAAATAACTGCACATTATTAACAATGATATTTTAATAAAATCTTTAGATTTTCCTTTAGAATAAATTTTATAAGTACATGTTAAGATTTAAAGAGCTTAACCACTGTGGTTTACAGACGAGGTCAGGTTGTCATGAAACACTATTGGTAGCAAGTATACTGACAGGGCAAGCCATCATGAATATTGTTGTTGTTTGTTTCTTTTAGAGAGTTTATTCGTTGACATGTCTTGTACAGGGGGGGGGACATAAAAGTAGCTCCGGCGAGATTGTATAATGTTTATGCCGAATCAAGGGAAATTCTCCCTATTTTTCCCTCACTGTATTTAACCTACAAATGTGAAGGTCAAAATAGCATAGCAAACATCCCGAATGCAGACTGGTTACTTGGTACAATGCAGTTGTATTCAGTAGAACAGAGAGTTTTTATCGTTGAGTGCTATGTCCAAAGGGAAATGTTTCATGAGAAATACCCAGAGTACTATTCCTGCCAAGAGAATGGGTTAAATGTTGTTACAAAAATGTTGTAGTACAAGCACAGTTGTTAATAAATCGAGAAATAAGCCTAATTTGGACTGAAGTTCTGTAGTTGTTGCTAACATCACAGCCCATATAGAACCAAGTTCGTAAGTTGACTCGGCATTGGTGTGTGACGCAAATCTTGTCAAAGAATTCTACATGCTCTTTACTGTATTTGTAAATTATTACAATAATCCAAGATATCTCATAAATAAACAGTTTTCATTTCAATTGTGTTGCATTACTTTATAACACGCTACTTTTATGTGTGCCACCCTGTACAATACTAAACCAGTGCCCAGTGCTGGACTAAGGGATATTAAGTGCCTCTTACTAAACTTACAGGGTAGAGGAAAAAAGATATTTATACCTTATAACTTGGACCTGTGTCACATTTTAAAGACAATAGAACTTTTTTTTGGATATTCTGTCAACTGGAGTGAGAAGCTCAGTATAGTTTTTACTGGGTGCCATTTAGCAGCTTATGTTTATTGGCTACTGTATTTACTGTGTGAAAATGAAACAATTTGGGTTCACCCTGCTCCTCATTTATTGGAAGAGAGTGAGTGTGAACCTAGAGAGAATGGGGATTTGATGCGACACTTACCACATCGGTTCCAACTACAAAAGTGTGATAGCAAAATTAGTGACTTTGTAAATTTTGACAATATTAGTAGTAATGGGTATACTTTATCCCCCCAATGAGAGAGCAGTATTTGTTACCCCCACCCCTTCCTAAGCCCCGCCCCTTTAGTTTGATAGGTCGGTTAGTGAAGATGGCGCCCAGGCCCCGCCCCTGGTGGGTAGTCGGTCAAGGTGGTGGAGTGGAAGGGCCATCTTGTTCTGATTGTGACGTGAGTTTGGAAAAAATATAATTCTTGGTTCGGGAATGGAACCTAGGACGTTTGGTGTGCTGGCGTGTGACGCTAGCGACTGAGCTACGAGTCGTTCAGTTGTGTGTAACTGTACGACTGGGGTACAAGTAGGTCTTGGGAATGGTGGAAATTTCGGTTGTATAAAATAAGAGTAAAACGTATATTTTAATAAAGATGAATTTATTGTCTCAAAAAATGAATAATAAAAATATATTGACAAGAACAAATACGTAATTTAAATACAATATATATATATATATATATATATATATATATATATATATATATATATATATATATATATATATATATATAAATCTAACAATTATTTAAAAAAATAATAATATTAAGACTAGAATAAATACAAATAATAAAAATATATGAGCAAGAACAAATACATAATTTAAATACAATATATATAAATCTAACAATAATTTTAAAAAATAATAATATTAAGACTAGAATAAACTCATCAATACATATTTCAAATATAATATAATTAAAATTTAGCAATGATAAAACTAAATATAAATAAGAGTAATATATATATATATATATATATATATATATATATATATATATATATATATATATATATCACGCACACCAACAGTCACACAAAAATATTTTTAGAAAATATAATACGCACACAGTAAGTAGGATAGCGAATATTGGGTTCGCGTGACTTTAAAATTCGGTGTAATATTTGTAGGTGACATCACAGCAAAATCACAGTTATGCGATATCGAAGTCGAACTACACCATCAATTACTCCTCATCAGAATTGAACTACAATATAGGTCAATTCTAGTAACGAGTCTTTGATGGTGTGGGTCGATTGCGATAGTGCATAAATGTGATGTTGCTGTGGGTGTCAGAGTACAAATATTACACACCCGATTTTAAAGTCACACAAAACCAGCATTCGCATGTATCCTTGGCTTACTGTGGGTAAAATATTTTCTAAGGAAGACAGCTCCAGCCGTCGCTGTCCTCAGTGGTGGCCATTCCATTACAACATGCCACCCCCAAGCAAACACACACACACACACACACACAAATATTATACGCACACAGTAAGTAGGTTAGCGACTGCAGGGACCGCGTGGTAATATAGGGGAAATAAAATAATTACGATTGGGATCTCAGCAATTACTCACTATCAGAATTGAACTACAATTTTCTTGAAGGTTTACGAGGAGTTATCCTAACGCCAGTGACCTTCAAGTTGTTTTAAACTCTAATACTAAGCGATAAGCAAATCGTAATAATATCTTGCACTGCGCAGTGCACATTTACAATCTACATAAGTGTTGTGTTGCGGTAGTATGCACTTGAAGTAAATACGGCTGTTGTTGTTGTTGCTAGATGAGTATTTCCCAGGCAATTCCATGACATGTGGAAATATTGAGCCTTTTCCAAACCTTTTGTGAAAATGGTGGAAAACGGTGTTAACATGTATTGCAATATGTGTTCATCAAAAGGTATACTACCTTCGTACCAGCTGATACGATGATAGCTTGCCTGTAACCATCGAGCAGACTTTTGCGATGACTCATTTAAATTATGAAATTTGTAAGGCGGTTTAAAAATGGTAACACTTTGATAGTGTTCGGACGGGCAATCGACTTTCAAGTAGGGTGTTTACCCCGACATTCAAGGTCGATTACCCGAATGAAAATGGCTCCAACCACCGCCATTCCTGTAACTGCCACTCCATGACAAAATGCAGTTCCCAATGCAAACAGCCAGTTTTAAACTCTAATATCTTGCACTGCGCAGTGCACATTTACAATCTACATAAGTGTTGTGTTGCGACGGGCAATCGACTTTCAAGTAGGGTGTTTACCCCGACATTCAAGGTCGATTACCCGAATGAAAATGGCTCCAACCACCGCCATTTCCTGTAACTGCCACGCCATGACAAAATGCAGTTCCCAATGCAAACAGCCAGTTTTAAACTCTAATACTAAGCGATAAGCAAATCGTAATAATATCTTACACTGCGTAGTGCACATTTACAATCTACATAAGTGTTGTGTTGCGGTAGTATGCACTTGAAGTAAATACGGCTGTTGTTGTTGCTAGACGAGTATTTCTCAGGCAATTCCATGACATGTGGATGGAACTGTCGCAAATATTGAGCCTTTTCCAAACCTTTTGTGAAAATGGTGGAAAACGGTGTTAACATGTTTCGCAATATGTGTTCATCAAAAGGTATACTACCTTCGTACCAGCTGATACGGTGATAGCTTGCCTGTAACCATCGAGCAGACTTTTGTGATGACTCATTTAAATTATGAAATTTATAAGGCGGTTTGAAAATGGTAACACTTTGATAGTGTTCGGCAACCACAGCCAGTTCCTTCACAACGTATTTACCTTCGTTGTCGACGAAGGCATGAAACTCCACTACTGCTTGCATGTTTGTCTGCCAAAAAAAGTTTATACAAAAATTAATAATAATAAAAAATTAATAATAAATAAATTCGTAAGATATGAAGTAATTTAAAGAGCCGCTATGGTATGAAGTAACATACGAACGTGTACCTAGCAAGAAATATATAAATCGTAGAAAGTAACGTATATATATTATTAGGCATGAAACTCAACCACTGCTTGCATGCTTCTTGTACAAAACAACTTCCTCGTACAACTTGTCTGCCTCGGGGAGAGTACTGGACACGATCTCGTCCGTGGCTAGACACTCAATGATGTAAGATCCTAGTTGTGGTTCATTATAAAACAGTTCGCTGATGCGCCGGTTTACGAGCGGTATGGTATCCATTAATAAATTCCATTCTGGTAGGCCCAAGGTGACCCTGTGTTTTCCGTCAAACAATACGATATAACGTTTACCGAAGATAGTCTTTATTGTGATATCGCCGTTAGTTAGTGTAAACTTACGTTGTTCTCCTTCAGGCAGCGGTAGTCGTGTCTTGAAATCATTAAAGTCGTTGTATGTGAAAAAACAAATTTTCTACCAGCCTGTATAAGGACGTCTAGTTCGTAGACGGTGTGCTGAAAAAGCCCGGTCGCGACAAACTTCGTACACTGGTCATTCAGAAAACACACAGACTTTAGAAATATGCCCAACGGACGAGCGGTACGGTCTACATCCATCACGTCCATGACGACAACTGAGACTAAATGCGCACAAATTGGGTAATATATCACAGGGTGTGGTCACAGATTACGTAATCTTTTTAACAACACCTGTTAGCAGGTTATAGACAATATGCGAATCGTGAATAATCAAGCAGTAACCGGAAGTATTAGGCGGAATATTGGCAGACGCCTCGATTTCAAGTCTCACATCTACAGGCCCTGATTTTATCGTATCGTTTTGTTTCGAACAATCGATTACAAAAATCGGTGCTTTCTCTTTAAAGGTAGACAAGTCTAGAAATGGTGATGGTTCGCGTGAATAATAGGACTGCTGAAATCTAACGTACATATCATACAAAATGGCGGTGTCGCCGAGAATATTATCGTAGGGAAAGTACTGAGAGTTGAGATACAATTTTACATCCGTTACCTTGCAGCTATCAAACTCTGAAGCATTTGCTTTAATCTTGTTTTTGCGATCGATTTGCAACGCGAAAATTACGTAACGAGGTTTTTCCAGTTGCGAAGATGTCTTTACAGTCTAAGAGAGTTGTTTCGTGGCCGGTAAACCGGGATATTCTATTAGTTCCCATTTCCGGTGTGGTACGTGAACGGTGACATCGCGTTCAATCATTTTCAAAAGTTTCAATTTTATCGGATCGGCTACGGAGACGTGCGGAACTCGCCAATAGATAGTATTTATTTTCAGATCAATATTTGTCGCATCCGTGCTAACTATTGCGTTTAAATTTGAAGATGAACGCAAAAGGACAAGCTCCTGTTTCACGTTGACTACAATTCTATTGTAATCCTCGAAAAATTCCATCAACATACGCAACGGTATAACTATGTTGAACTCTTTACAATCGTTATTTGTTTTACCCACTCCTAGCCAACCGCAATTTCCGAGTTTATTTTTTTCGTGTTCGCGCAAAGAAAGCAAGTTCTTAATGGTGGTCGTTATACCGACATTCCTGGTCCTGTCTATTTCGTTGCCTCCGATTTAGTATCTGATATCGTCGAAAAGAAAAGCTATAGCATTATTTATCAAAGACACGTCAGCGGCCGCTCCTCCGTCTTTTGTCGCTGTCAACGTACCTTTTATATGCAGCGTGCTCTGAAAAGGTATCGTAATGACATCTTGTTGATGAATGGGAATACGAATTTCATCGTTATTACCAAACGTAGCGGAGGAGTACGGTCGATGAGTATGGTACTCCAGCCCGTTGAGGGTGTTGTCGTACTGGGCGCTAGAGTCGATTGCCAAAAGGTTTTCCATTGTTCACTTTAAAACCCAAAGATCTGAGGAACCTAACGTTTCGCAGTGTTAACTGTGCCGTCGTCGGACGTAAACTGCCGCCCTTCTTATAGAAGCGCTCGTTAAATATTAGGCCCATCTCGACGTCTACGTAAATGTAATCGTACGGAAATGTTTTCTCCACGGAAATCTATTATATCACCGTTCTGATCTCGTAGACTTACAGTGATATTATGAATAGCGCTTACGTTGACAGGTAAATATATTACGCTCTGAGGGACTTCTACAATTTTATAACCAGGCGGTACCTGCGGATAAAATTCGTGCAACGTATGGCGTTCTATGCCGTTTTGAAACGATCCTGCGACTATATTGCAATCCACTCGTATCACGTTAACCCTGATGATATCTACAGGCCGGTCAGAAGAGTGCTTATGATTTGCCTCTAATTTCATCTTACTGAACCCCATCAGCTGGCCTATAGACATGGCCTTGTCGAAAAAGATTGCGTGCGAACATTTTATTTCCACTTTGAGAGTGTTATTATTCGGTGTCAATACTAAAACAGTATCGGGAACTAGTTTCGTTTTAATGTACCTCTCAATATCGGATATTTCGTACGATCCGGTCGGTAATGAAATCGTGTGAATGTTTTTATCATCGCCGTAATGAAAAACATTGTTTACATCCTCAACGATGTTTGGTATCGAGTTGTATGTTGCCAGATCGATGAAAGCTATTTCCCACTCGCCTTTTGATACATCAATTGGTGGGAAAAAGTCACAAGACAAAACAGCAGTGTGATCTGTTAGAACTATACTCATGACGTTAGAAACTTTAGACACAAATGACCGCAAACGACTGAGTTGTCTTTTTGATGTCTCTTGTAGTTATAGTGTACGTTAGCGTTTTCGCCAAAATACCTACTTAGCTCAATTGGCGGTCGCAGATTCCCGAAACTATCATAGTACTCTATAGAGTTTCCTCTCTTTTTGTAACATATCCAATGGGTGCCGGGGCCGGTTATACTATCCAAATTCACGATAGCCGATTCGTTTCTTAAAGGTCGTGCAGGTAATGTATCTCTCATGTATACACCTCTGAACCACGGTACTCCAATGCTAAGGCGTATCTTTCCAGTTCTATATTAGTCAACGGTCTAATGGGTATACAATCTATCGACGTTTTTTTTTCGTACAACTTTTCTTCTTCTTCCCGCTACCTTGTTTCTTGTACGGTTTCAAGTAAAGCCCTCTGCCTTGCAGACGTTTCAACAGGTGTTGAACGGTAGGCTGACGACGACGACGAAAACGACGACGTCTTTTACCGCCGCCAAATGCTGTCTTAGCTTTCATCGCTGCCGTTACGGTCAAAGCAGCGGCGCGTTCACCGAGCGATGCGTCACCCGCTTTGACTCTGCTCCAAGCTTTTCCCGCTAAGATTTCGTCGGCTACGCGTCTTCTATCTGAATCACTGTAGTTGCTGTAGGAGATATCGTGTTGTTTACAGGCTTCGTCCAACGGATTTATACCTTTATCACCGCGTGCCAACCGTATCTTCAATTTTGTTCCCGGTCCACAATAATTGTACGAAGGTAAGTGTAACTCGACTGGAAGTAAATCGATGGCCTTATTCAAAACACCAGACACTAGTCCACGTCGTGTCTTTACGACACCGCGTTTACGACTAACAGCTGTTTTCCGTTTGACACCCATTTTATTAATGATTCATAACAGTCACTACGCCTACTTATAAAATATGTCTTTCAAGATTGCATATAACTCTCGGAGTCTAGTCGTCTTCATGCATCGTATTTTCAAAACATCGAAAATGCATTTCAACTGCCGTCACAGCTTCCAGAAATTCGTTGTACACAGAAACCTGATTGTCGGCGGTGAAGAAATAAAGATTTCCGTCCATATATCTGAAACCGCCGCGCAAATCGTTTGGTAAACCGTGGTAGATTTCGGTCATAGGTCCTTGATATAAACCGGTGTACCTACATTCATCATATCTCATCACATAAGCGTTGTCGTAGAGGACAATTGTTTTACCCAGATGACTGTTGAAAATAGCGTTAACCGTCTTCATCGGTCGTCCTATCCAATCTTTCAGCGTGTACATATATCTTTTCAAAAGACTAGGATATTCTATAGCGTAAACCCATCCGTGAACAATGAGCACCACATCTCCGCTGGGTGATTGATAAACGGCGGTAACGTTTGTAAAACCAGGTCGCAAAAAGTTTAACCATTCCGAAATGATTTCGGGTTTCGGAACAACTCTCTTATTCGGATCCAAATTCAATATCCATATATACTGTCCGTGAAACAAGTACATATGTTTCATCGCTATTAAAACGGCGTCAAAGCCGCGGACAGAACATAAATCGATAGTGTTTATTTCTGTTTCGATCGTCGTAGGGCTAGAACGAGCGGTGGAGCTGAAGGTAGTAGGGGTAGTAGTGCTTGTAGTGGTAGTGCTTGTGGTGGTAGTGGTGGAGGGGGTAGTGGTGGTTGGTTTTGCACCATATAGATACTGAATATTATTAATATCATCTGAAGAAAGGTCTAAATAATACATACTGGATATATTTCGGTTAGTCGTATAGGCATACATTATCGAATCTCGTTTCTTATTATGAGACAGTCCTAGAGCGTGCCCTATTTCGTGGACCAGAACAGCGTAAAACGAGTTATGGCCATTATCGGATGTAGACATTGTAAAGTCCCACTCTTCTTCGTTATTGAAGTGTATCTCTACTTGCGATTGAAGCACATGAGGCGCAAAAGCGTGGGCAACGACTCTTCCTCTACCGTCAAATCTAGTACCGCACATTGTTCCTTCCGACAGTTTTATATGTTCAGCGTCCCCAAATAGTATAGCGATATTTGGCCTTGTCGAGTCGAGAGTAAAAGTCAAAGGGATATATCTACTCCAGAGATTGAAAGCGTGCGAAGCGATATTGAGATATTTTCTATTACCATACATATACCAAGTTAGTCCGTTGATACCCCATTTACGGTCGGTCTTAGCCTGAACAATACTACTACTACTACCGTTAGTTTCAGTATATCCACAAAATACCGTTGGCGTCGTATCGGTGATAGGGGAAGGTGACGACGACGACGTTGCGAGCGAGGAGCTCAACAAGGCGAACAGTAACATCAGCTTGAAGAACATTTCAACGACTGATATTATTTTTAAAGTGTTCCCGTATTTATTTTCGTGTATTGATATGACCTTGTCAATCTGTATCTATTTTTCGACAGGCTTCTCTCGCATTAGCGTGTCTCGTAGGCTTTGAATAGCCGTATTCAATTGCCTTTGCGAAACAGCATCGTTATCAGCTATACCATCGGCTATCCCCGATAAGCGCTTAGAGTTTAACCAGTAGTAGTCGCCCGTCTCCTCGGAATGCAGTGTATTTCTTTATCCAAGATTTAATTTCATGAAGCTGACGAACGTTAACAGCGTCGACATCGGTGAAACCGTCTCGAACATTAGTTATACATTTACCGTTTGCGTTATACATTTCACCGATCGGCAGTAGGGTGAGACAGCGTATTTTTCATTAGAAAGCCCAGTGTGACCGCATCTTGTTGGTACAAAGGTTCTTCGACCTGAGCGAGCCGCTTATTTTGAAAACTCCAAACAGTTTTGTCTTTTCGAGGCACCCTATCGGCCACGTATAATTTTGTAGCGGCGTCATTTTTATACAAAGGCGCTTTAACATTACATATGGCCACTCCGTGAGCGTCAAATTTACCCTCTGCGTTTTTCGATAAGAAATTATCTCTGACGTACTTCATGTTAATAGCGTCAGAGTCTTTCATAGGCGCCGAAACACCGCACACCCTTTGGTCGCCAAAGGAAAAACAATCGGCTAGTTTATTAGGAACCAACGATTCCAAGTAGGCTCTCGTTACGGCATTATCTTTTTCTTTCGGCTCTCCGAGACCTCCCAAAGGCAAGCCTTTTGTATGATATCTATTCTTTATTCGAGTCAAACAGTTTTGTTCGAGATACGTTTTGGACACTGCATCGCCGTCCTCAACGGGTTGACCTAGACCGCCTACAGAAAAGCCTTTAGTGTAGTATTTTCTCCTATCCTCGTCGAAACCTAAACATTTTTTCGCTATCGTACCCGCATTGACGGCATCGCTGTCCTCAATAGGATCACCAACATTGCGCAATAACTTGCCTATCGCGTCATAATGATTACCATCGGGGGTTGACCTATCCCGTGCTGATGATGATGGGGATGGGGAGCGTTAACCTGGTCCGAAAAACGTCCAAACTTATCGACGCTCATCTTATTAATGTCCTAATTTTTCTATTTCCACTGACTTTTATAAGACCCGCTTCCCTCAGCTCTTCTATAATGGAGGCAATTTCGTTCTCATGGCCCGTATGACCTACCTCTTGAGACGACAAAAGTAGTCGTAACCTGTCACAGAGCTCGTTAGGGTTGTCCCAATACGCATAACCTTTACCGCTATGCAAGCCGGTCGGAGGAAATAATCTCGATATAATTGCCTTGTACTTGGTGGAATTGCTAACACGGTTTATGGCTAAGAGCGGATTATAACTTTTCTTATGAGCATTTGTTTTTATACAGATTTATCTATATGTGTTCAGGTCGGCCTTTGTGTATAAATCTTCATTGGGTTTGCGCATAAATAACAATTCATAAAGCCCTTCGGTTCCCTTGTAAGTGTCTCCGTCGATCACGATGTCACCGTTTTCGTCGTCAAACTTTATATACTTATCACCTATCATAGCAGTACCATCCACTATTCGAGCACCGTATGTGTTATCAATTGTATTCTTATGGTCTTTAATTATTCTCAACATATAGGTCCGCGGTAGGGAATGTTTGAACAAATCGTGGACATAACGAACACTATCTTCCTGACCTGTCGGCGTTGATAGTAGCTCTTTAACAACACTACTTTGGCGCAACGGTGTTACTGAAGGTCCAGGCTCACCTGTTGATTCAGCTATTACGTCGGTATTGATGAATTTCGGAACATGGGATTGTGAAGCATCATCTTCCATGTCTTCTTCCATTTCTTCTTCTTTTTTAATTTCCATTTTCGGCTGTGGACGACGAATTTTCGAAATTTCCTTAATGATAGGGCTATACTGTTTGGTCAAAATCCGAACAGCATTTGCATCGCCGAACTTTATCTGCAGATACTTTCTCTTGATGTTCTCCCTCAAACGGGCGATCTCAGAGATAACTTGCTCCTCCTTTGGTGTCATATTGCAAAATGAACAGTAATTCGACTATCAAATAGATTTTAAGACAGTTCCAAAGATCGAAAAAACACAGCGTAACGCTTTTCACGCAATAGGTACTGTACAACCTGCGATGCGGACGCTTTCATCAATTTCGAGTTGCTCCACGATAAACCTCGGCAGTATCTGTACATGTTGTTGTCAAAATATGGTATACTTTCCACCTTCTCGGCGCTTCTAAAGACGAAGGTACGTTTTATATTTTCACGCCATTGCGGTATTTCGGCTACTATTAGATTATCATCTCTAGGCATTTCCTGCATGTACCGTTTTAGCGTCGGTATAGAGTTTTCGAAAAGATAACTATTCAAAAGTAGAAACTCATCAGTATTTGCCCCCGTGTATGTGCACCACATTTGAAGTTGTCTACGATCGACAACAGTATATTTTGATCCGTCAAAAGACAAGCCGAAATGATGACACTGATTAGGCACCATCGGCAGGGCGGCCTTTAGAAATTCGGTTGTAAACACACCTTGTGCCTTATTATTTAAAGCCTCGTAAAATTTACCTCTACTGCGTAAAGGTAGCGACGAAGGTCTAGGACCGTATTTCACATTGTAGCTAATGTCTACACAACACTTTACACTGCTGATAAGCTTGTACGCCTTGATAGGACCGACTATGGGAATTGTCCTTTCCGTGATTACTACACAACGGGACGCGTACGGCAATGAACAGCTGTACTGTAACATGTCGAGGTATACTTGCGTGTACTCTATGCCTCCGTGACTGAGAGTCAAAGTCCGATTGAAAAAATCAGGAAACGGTCGGAATCTGGATACCAAGTTTTGTGGATGCCGAACAGTTCCTTTCAGCATGTGTTCATTGTATATTATCAATTCAAATGGTACACCTCCTTTATCACATTCGTGCATGAACCTAATCCAAATGTCTCGATTATAAATTCTATTTGCGGATGTGATCATTAACAGAATTACAGGCGGTAAACTCTTGCTGTACGACCCGAACCGCTTATGTCTCCAGCAGCGTCTATTAAATACATGTCCATGTCTATTCGTACGGCTACAGTAGTTCCCGCAAAACCTCTTTTTATCGGGATAATAGAAACAACACAAATTTGATTTTGGTGTTTTGGTAGTGCCGCTATTAGCATATGGCGAAATATCATTATAAGTGTATATACGCATTATAAATCCTTTACGAAGGAATCGAACCCGATTCTGTATCGACCCTGATCTATATCGCTGTCTTTATCTATTACTATAAAACCGAATTTGTCTTTCCAGGCTGTTGCACAGAGCTTTTTGAAAGTGTTAAACGACACGTCCGTGCCTACGTGATCCGAATGAATGTGTCTTAAATTCATATCGTCCTGTTTAAATACAACAATCAGATTGGTATTGTCTCGGATTAAATGTTTGGGAATCCTACTGTACGTTTGACCGAGATAAAAAGAGTCAATTGAGCTATGTCTTCCCATACTGAAGTAATTACGTATATTATCATGTTTTTCACACTGTATATCGTCAAAAATCATAATGGAATTCGGCTCCGCTTCATGTAGATTTATGATGTTGTCGTTATCACTGTACGGAAAATAACCGATACCCGATTCTTCCATCACCTTAGACAGAAACTTATATTTCGGTTGGTGAAGTGATTTTGAAAAAATATAAATGTTGGCGAACTTCAGCCCGTTTGCCTCGAACAAAAGATTGAAAATTACATTTGTTTTGCCGCAATTTGAAGGACCACACACAATTGCTCTAATAGTGTTGGGCAATAGGGGACTGTGACGAATTCGTTTCTCCTTTTCACCTACATAAGCGTCGAAATTATGTAGCTGCATCGTATATGGAGCAATCACTACACGCATCTCGAAAGACGTAACCAGAATGAATCAATTGTGCGAAAGACTTAATATTTATTTTCGAAACATATATTCTATTGCAGTATAAAGCAATTGTGACACATTGTTTCTGCAACTAGTACTTTTCCATTGACGTCATTGCATGCTCGTGGCAGGATGCGGACAAGGTCAGTTGGGACAAAGCAATTGCGACGCATTTGTGCTACGACCAGTACTTTTCCATTGACGTCAGCGCTTGCACATGGCCGGATGCGCATGGGCGGCTGGCCGGATGTGGTACAATGTTTCACAGTATAAGTTTATTTTTATCTACCCACGAGTTGTGGGTTTTATCGAAACCTTGCCATTTCACAAGAGCCTTATCTCCTTTCCGGCGCAAAACCTTTTCCACCAAATAAACGTCGCCAACATTTGTTCGACTTAATTCTTCAGCATAAAACCCACCTTTTAATATTTCACCTCTCAAATCTTGTAAAATGTAGGTTTTAGGTGAGGACGGTACAACAGCGAACACGGTAAATACTTCTTGCGTCCAGTTTGGATAAAATCCTTTTGAAAAAACGTTTTTGTATTTGGATATTCTAACTCTATCGTCTACCTGGAATGATCGCGATTGAGGTATAGTACGACTATTTACTTTCTCGTTTATTCTAGCCAACAGCATTGCTTCATGTTTTTTTCTCACCTGACACGGTTTCATACCAATAGTACTGTGTACGGTTTTGTTGTATGACTTCACAATATCATCTAAAAAATCAGTCCGTTTATGACTACCGCGAGCCGTAAATTCTAACCACATTTTACTTTTCAAAGTTCTGTTTAACCTTTCTACGATGGAAGCTTTTTTCTCGGTGTAAGTGTGATAGTGATTAATTTTATAGGTTTTCAATAAGTTTTGAACAGATTTGTTAAACCATTCTTTACCCTGATCGGTCTGAAAATGCTTCATACTGTGTTTCTCTAGTATAGGCTTTAATGCCGAAGCTACTTCGGAACCGGTTTTAGATTTTATCGGCACCGCAAACGCAAATTTTGATAAACAGTTAATCATAGTCAATATATACTTATAGCCTTTGTTTTCCTTTGCATAGGGAATCATCTCAACTAAATCAGCTTGATAAAGATCGTTTACACCTTTCAAAGTAACACTACGTGTTTTAAAGTTTCTACGAGCCGGCTTATGAAGCTCGTTAGCAATAGCACGTCTAACGTTCATTTCAAAACTGACCACCCTGAATATACGTTTGGTACTTTTAAACCAACTGACTAGGTTTCCATCAACACCCAGGAGGTACAGTCCGAAGTCGTTCTTGTTTTCGGAAGCGTCCCCGGGAATGTGAAGCATTCCAAGGCCTATCCTCCCAGGCGGTCAGTTTTTGTCGTTCAATTTTACTTTAAATCCCATCCACACACACACATTCGGTCTTATAGACGATTAAGTCGAGACAGAGGACCATTCAACCTAGGTTTCACACACACACACACACACACGTGCAACAAATATTTTATACCTTTTGCAAAAAGGTATTTTATTCAATACAAAAACACAATCTGTCTGACATTGCCACAACAGAAGCTATGTTCTTTTGTTGCTACAACACTTAGCTATTCACACAGCCTTATAGGCGTTTAGACCGTGACAGAGGGCCCATTCATTCAGCCTAGGATCTCCACACAGCATAGGTCATACAAAAACTAAAATGGAACGTCTTGATTTCACAACATAATACCGTTCAGAATTATGGGAATCATTCTAGGCGTGGAACCTTACAGTACCCATAAGGTAGCGTATCAAAATCCCCGTTACGTTTTCTTTTCGCACCTGTGGTTCTCAACATTTTTGTTTCACACACAGTAATAACATCATGATCCTTTCTGCGACGTATACGCGGTTCAGTGACCATTATGCTATCCTCCTCTGTTTGTTCATTCAATACTAATTTCTTTAAAGAATCGAAATTCAAATAACCCGAGGTGCGGAGATTTAAAGTCAGTTCTTTAATTTTGCAAACTGTAACGGTTTTGTCATTTTCTGGACACATTACCTTGTAACCGTACGTTTTCGGACCTCCCGAAACAAATTCTGTTATATATGCAGAAGGACCATAGTATGCCAGTTCGTCTGTCATCTGTCCCAAGTAGTCTCCTGTCGATACATCCTGCGTACCGTCTTTGTGGAGATAAATTACACTATCTGTGTCGTAATAGAGGACCTGTGATCCCAACACGTCCAAATACTCATAGAGCTTAAGACGAGCATGGGCTGTAGTAAATGCAGCGAGAACGACATTTACTGTTGGTAGTACATCACAGGTGTTGTCGGTGTAGCACCAGTTCACTACGACAACGTCCTCGTTAACCTCTTGTATATTGTTTACATCAATTGACGGTGACGTTAACAAGTTGAACAGTTCATTCGGCTCTCTTACTATTGTAGTCTTTGGCTGGTTTTCACGTTGTCCAAACTTACCCCAAAAGGAGTTTAACATTAGTTTAGCCAACGACCTGGCACCAGGATTTTTTTTCAATTTTCATCGGGTCAAGTCTAACCCCCTCGTTGTCGAAATAGCTTTCGACATAGTCTATTTTGTCTTGTTCAGTACGACACCACTCTGGGTAACCTGAAGCCTCCTGCTTTATTTTTAAAAATTTATTAATATAGTCGGTAAACAGTCCGTTCCCTTTGTCAAATGAAGCCATTTCGTATTGCCAGAGCTCATACATTTCCAATATCACGTAACCTTTCTGCACAGCTTTGCGTATCTCGTCCATAGTCCATGTTCCTGTCAACGTCCGTTCGTCAAGAGAGTGAGTACAGTCTCCAGGTATAAGGTTCTCACCACATGTACGGCATAGGATGAACATCAATTTATCGTTCATCCTGACCGGTAGCACTGGATGATACAAATCCCGAGGAGGTAGGACTGTACATTTCAGGAGGCCGTCAGCAGACATTCCTGCGGCTCTACACTCATTATTACCGACGTGTATTTTCGGATGTCCTATCGGATATTCTCGGTACTTACACACCCAGGGGTACAAGGAACAAACATCAATGTACCGAATCTTCTCGTTCTCCTGACACATATGGTACGCTTTTACATTCCCCGTACGACCGCCGAAAAACGCATCTCGAGGGTTTAGTGGTGTGAGATGTATTAGAGGGTGGGAATCAAGGTATGCCATCCTTTTGTTTATTTTTTTCATCCTATAAAATTCACACTCCCACAACTCGACAACATTATAATGACGGGACAACATAGCCGTCTTAGCTTTAGTCCTGGTCAGTCGAGCACTATGAGTGTCTGACTGGTCGTTGATTAGAGGTGAATCACGCCCAAATGTGTAACAGTTTGGACATCCGTGCCAGTAACAGCGTGAAATTCATATACGGTCTTCGTTTGGTCACATAGTCCGTCGACCTTTATACCATCTACTTTAATTTCACGACCTCTACTAGCATGCTCCAGTCGATAGCCTTTCTGGTCTTCGATCCATGCGAGCCACTGTAGAGCAATGGTCGACTGCATATCTCTTCCTAACTAACTCTGTTACGGTTGTTCTGACTTTACAGGTACTTCTTCTTCTATACATGTCCATCTCCATCTCTCTTCTTAACTCTATTACTTCTGTCCCGACTTTTCAGGTACTTCATCTTCTATACATGTCCATCTCAGTCTCTCTTCCTAACTCTATTACATCTGTCCCGACTTTACAGGTACTTCTTCTTCTATACATGTCCATCTCAGTCTCTCTTCCTAACTAACTCTATTACGTCTGTCCCGACTTTATAGGTACTTCTTCTTTTATAAATGTCCATCTCCATCTCTCTTCCTAACTCTATTACGTCTGTCCCGACTTTTCAGGTACTTCTTCTTCTATATATGTTCATCTCCAACTATCTTCCTGACTAGCTCTATTACATCTGTCCCGACTTTTCAGGTACTTCTTCTACTATACATGTACATCTCCATCTCTCTTCCTAACTCTATTACTTCTGTCCCGACTTTTCAGGTACTCCTTCTTCCATAGATATCCATCTCCATCTCTCTTCCTAACTAACCCTATTTAGTTTATCCCGACGTTTCAGGTACTTCTTCTTCTATACATGTCCATCTCCATCTCTCTTCCTAACTAACTCTATTACGTCTGTCCCGACTTTTCAGGTACTTCTTCTTCTCTGGCAGTATGCCTATTGTGTTTGGCTTGAGAAAATTTCTTCTGAACGCTAGGCTACACGCGCTAGCAATAGTGACGGCCTCGAGAAACGGATCTACATTGCATTCCTGCAAGAACGAAGCACGAAACTTTATACAGGCTTGAGCTAATATATCAACATCAGAGAGGCAATATTCGAATATTTCCCTTTGAAAATTGAATACATAACCGTTGGAGACCTGTTCATCGTACCACTGTAAGAATTTTGTATTGTTCTTTTCGAACATTGAGTCAGGACAGTAGTATTCCTTTGCAGGAATAGGACCTACATAATTTTCATTGGCCACTGTGTTGAAAAGGTGGGGAAAGTAACCCTTCTTTTTTACGGGAGGTAGGTCGAACACTTCAGGGAGTTTAGACAATGCCATTGGCATATAGTTTAGAGAATCGATAAACTTTACGTTATCGATCTCCATCTTTATAATCCTAGTTCCACGCATTATCAATTCAGGTGTAAACTGAGTTTCTTCCAGAACGTATTTCAAAAGGAATTGGAAATCAAATGCCTGTCCATTATGAGCGATAACGCACACCTTTTTAAACGTTTTACGCGCATCCATTATGTAGGCCATGAACCCTTCAACTGGACTCTCTTTAAAAATACGAGTTCATGGCGTACAATTACGGCAACGTTCGCCATTTACGCATTTCCAACAGTACTGTTGAGAAATGCATAAGTTTACCCTGTGTACGTGAGTGCTATCAAGGACTTCGTCTTGGCGCGTTTCCAGGTCGAAAAATAGAAACATGAAATCTTTAACTGGAGGCTTTTGTGTATTGATTTTCATGTAACACCGATGGTTAGCCGGCTTGTACTCTAAGCACATTTTACAATAAACCTCTCCACACTGATGTGTGCTTTTACGGTCTGTAGTAAATATTACCTTCTCACACATTAGACATTTTCTAATATACTTGCAAACGCTTACGGAATGTGTGTTGTAACATTGCTGGTTCATAAATTGACGGTTACAGTCACCGCATTGAATACCACCGTTGTCGTCTAGCACACACGGTGGAGTCCGTATACATGAATAACAGGTAACTGAACATTTGTGTTTGAATAAAGTGTTGTACGGTGTCCGACATGCTTCACAGTAGAAATGACACGCAAACGCGTTAGTTAAACTGGTAATCACATTAAAATGGGACTTGTGAAATAGCAAATTTATTTTATACTTGGGATTGTTCACATTACCTTCAAAAAACACATGCCTACCTCTACTACCGTAACTGTACACCGTGATTTTATATTCAGTTAAATGATTTTGAAACGCTTGTAACTCATTCACACCCGCACCTGACTCGGTAATTTCTACATTAGCGTCAGCCATTAGTTGCTGTGCCCTAACGGTCTGACGTTTACCTTTGTTCTGTATTATAGCTTTATATTCTTTATCATTTTGCGCCCGAGCAATGCCAACCACAAGAGCACAAGGCAAGCACAAAGCATCTTTATTTTTAATTACAACGATTCCCGTTCTGCTGTGACACTCTTCGCCAAAGTTATTGTAAATCCCACGCCTACTTCGACCCCGCCCTACAGGTACTCTAACCTTGGTACACGATACCTGGAAGGTATCACCTGACATAAATCCCTCAGCGTTACTCTGGATTATTCCGCCAAAAACGTCCCAAAGAATGTCTGACGTTAATTCCGAAGCAGGTCTGAAGGCTACGTATCCAGGTGTACGATTCTTAAAGTTTATGCTAGTCATAGTAAAACCAAGTCGATCTTCGTCTGTTGTACCCCTAGTCACAGATTCAACCAACTCTTGAAGTCCCTGTCTAACCCATTCAATCTCTCCTACACCTTCAGGGGGTGTATTGAATTTAAAAACAATTTTATTCCCGTATAAACGGAATTTCTTTACAAGGTTTGCACATTAGAAAAAATATACACGGCCATAATATAGGTTTTATTTTAAGAAGTCAAATTAGAAACAGAGATAGGATAACAATCACACTTACCTCTTTGCAGTCAGAATGAGACCCGAGTATACTGTGCTAACTGTTATATAGCTAACTGTTTATTAGAAACAGAGATAGGATAACAATCACACTTACCTCTTTGCAGTCAGAATGAGACCGGAGTATACTGTCCTACCTGTAATATACGGGTTTATATAGCTACCTGTTTAGAGTGGGAGACATAGGCCAGCGATTTCTAATCCTTTCACTGCACGACACAACCGCGAGTGGGAGTGAAAGTTCAACGATTTCACACGGCACGAAACAACCTCGAGTGCGGGAAAAGGTCAATGACTTCTAAACTTTCCGTTGCGTGACACAGCCGCTTTGGGCAACTACGTCATGGGAACTACACAAAGCATGCGTGGGGAGTTGCACAGTATATAAGCCGGTACCAACATATGGAGAGCATCAGTCTTCAGCGCTTTGCAGTTAGGTGCGTTGTGTGTGTGTTTTATCTTAATTATGAATACTGCAAGTCAGCTCTCCAAAAATTCGACAGTTAACCGGTTCAATGCGGTTCCGGTTTACGAGCGAATTTTGGTGTCGTTAAAGTCGTTGGCGTTGAATAACGAATACGGCATTATCTGTGCGAAACTCGTAACAACCGTTCATGGCTCGTCTATTCAGGTTGACTTTGATGACGACGATATAAAAAAGACTACTTTTTTCCGAAACGGTATACCGCTATAGTGAAAGATTCCGATCTTCCGGAGTTGGAGAAATGCAAATTTGTCATTACACGTCATGTCGGTAAGACGGTGATAATGGAAATACGGCCGTAAATCTTATTTATTTTCAAGGGGGTGACATATTTTAATGGAGTGGTCACCACTGATTACAGCGTGGCTGGAGCTGTTTTCACTGGGACGAACTATTAGAGTTCGTCCCACGGGGAGCTGGCTTGAGCGGTTCCGGTTTACGAGCGAATTTTGGTGCCTTTAAAGTCGTTGGCGTTGAATAAAGAATACGGTATTATCTGTGCTCGTAACAACCGTTAATCTGTTCAAGTTGACTTTGATGACGATATAAAAAAGACTACTTTTTTCCGAAACGATACTGCTATAGTGAAAGATTCTTCCGGAGTTGGAGAAATTTCGGTAAGACATGGTGATAATGGAAATACGATGTTTTCACTGGGACGAACTATTAGAGTTCATCCCACGGGGGGAGCTGACTTGATTAACGAATACTCTTTTAAACAAATACTTAATTATCGATTTATTTCAGAAACTATCGATTTATTTCAGAAACACGATGACCGATAGACGAAATCAATCAGAGGTGAGTATGAAATAGCGTGTTTTTTTATTTTTTTGTTAAAGTTTTTATGTTTCGTTATTGCAATTTTTCATTGGTTTTCAGTCTAACGACACAACAAACAACGATGATTCTAGCTACGATGAAACGGGCATTTGGGAAGAATTAGACAATCATGCTAACGAAATCGATCGTAACAGACGTAGCCCATCAATATTACGAAGGGCTGCATGGACACCGTACCATAGACGCCAATCGATGGTTGATCACAGCAGGGAGACTCCTACTACGTCACAGGTAATTATAAACAATTTAGATTATTAACAGTTTCATTTTCATATCTAATAAGCTTTTTTCCTTTCAGGAAACAAACATTACGACTCCTCCTAGAACCAGAGTACCTTTGACTGATCGTAGCAACACCGACCAACCAACACCGGTGATTATTTTATTCTTAATGAACTATTACTGTTATCTTCTTATTTTCCAAACAATTTAGATTATTAACAGTTTCATTTACATATCTCATAAGCTTTTTTCTTTCAGGGAACAAACACTCCGTCTAGAACCAGAGGACCTTTGGCTGATCGTAGCAACACCGACCACCCAACACCGGTGATTATTGTATTCTTAATGAATTATTACTGTTATCTTCTTATTTTTCATTACTAAAATAAATTGTATTTTATAGGCTGCATTATTAAATCACGTTGTAAATAGACTCAGAGATCGAGCGTCTCATTCGGGTGAACTAGAGGAGGAATTGCAACACATACAAGGACACGAGCATTCTCGTATTGACTGTTTCCTTTGCTTAGGAAGTAGGACAAGATATCCTCCTCAATATTCAGTAAGTTTTATTGTACGATTATAATAGTTGTACTATCAAAGGATTATAAATGAATTTCATTTCTAATTAATTTTCTTAGACGGCTGTGGGAAATGCACGTGCAACTGCAGCTCGTAACGTATCGGCTGATGCACTGCAGATACTAAAAAGACTAGTATCAGACTTAGAGACAGCGTTTCAAAGAGACGGATATGAACAAAACTTCTACGCAGTCGGCGTATGGAGGATCATGATGAGCGATCTGGACAAACTTCTTGAAGAGGGCCGAAGAAGAGTGGCTGTCGCTGAAGCGGAGGCTATAATGGCCGATCGAATCCCTTCATTCGTAGCCGTAAGTGTTACAATTTGTAAAAACTGATATTTATGCTATTCATTTACAATAATATAAATTATCTTCTTTGTTTTGTATGTTGAAACAGAGAACATCAGAAGAGCAGAACGACGGAGACCGAAACAGCGGCTACCGTATAGCAGACTGCACTGTCTGCTTAGAAAGATCACCATGCACTGCCATCATACCCTGCGGTCACGTGTATTGCAACGAGTGTGCGGAAAGGGTGCAGAGGTGTCCCATATGCAGGAAACCTGCTGACAGACGCTACCGACTATTTCTGAACCTGGAATAATTGTTTAAATTATCGTAGTATTCGTTAATGAAGTCTTCCCTCTAAATTCAGACTTAAAATTATTGTTAGATTTATATATATATATATATTGTATTTAAATTACGTATTTGTTCTTGTCAATATATTTTTATTATTCATTTTTTGAGACAATAAATTCATCTTTATTAAAATACACGTATTACTCTTATTTTATACAACCGAAATTTCCACCATTCCCAAGACCTACTTGTACCCCAATCGTACAGTTACACACAACTGAACGACTCGTAGCTCAGTTGCTAGCGTCACACGCCAGCAAACCAAACATCCTAGGTTCCATTCCCGAACCAAGAATTATATTTTTTCCAAACTCACGTCACAACCAGAACAAGATGGCCCTTCCGCTCCACCACCTCGACCGACTACCCACCAGGGGCGGGGCCTGGGCGCCATATTCACTAACCGACCTATCAAACTAAAGGGGCGGGGCTTAGGAAGGGGTGGGGGTAACAAATACTGCTCTCTCATTGGGCGGATAAAGTATACCCATTACTACTAATATTCCCACTCTACCTGAACATTGTTCCTCTATTATAGACACCCTGACAGCCTCAATACATCTGAACTTTGTTTTCAGACATTTGTCTGCCAATAACATCACATGCAACAGCTGATAATTCATAGTACATAAATCCTTTTAAATCAGGCTCAACAATAGTATAAAGCAAACAAATATACTAAAACTAAGCTATTAGTAAAAAGGGGTTCAATATATTAATAATATTTTGTTTGAAAGAAAATTATACCTCGATGTGAGCCTTATGAAGAAGTCATGACTGTCTTATATACAAATCAAACCCAAAAAAAACAATCAAAATTTGGAATAAAAACTTATAAAGTTTGTGAAGTGAGTTCTGGATACTTTTCTATGTTCTAAATTTATAATGGGGAGGATAAAGAATCTAGTGAATTTTCAACCAGTGATTTGGTAGTTTTAGATCTTATAAAACCCTTCGTGGGCTTAGAACACACGGTTCTTTTCACTTAGGATCGATATATTTCAGCTAAATTATTTATATTTGTTGATTCCATCTTCACATGAGCCACTAGTTATCACTAAACAATTTTAAATATTTATAAACTTGCCTATAGTAGCACTTACTTATATTTGTTGAGGACGGCCGTTTCGGGAGATGTGTCCCATTGTCAACTCAGACCGTAACTGATCTCAAGGTTTACATATGTTAGGGTGTTAGGGTATCCCTATAGGATAGGTTTACGTAGATTAGGTGTTAGGTAAAATATCCCATCCCTACCCTAACCCCCTAACCTACGTAAACCTTGAGATCAGTTACGGTCTGAGTTGACAATGGGACACATCTCCCAAAACAGCCGTCCTCAACAAATATAAGTAAGTGCTACTATAGGCAAGTTTATAAACATTTAAAATTGTTTACTAAATTATTTGTTAAATTGCTAAAGAATAACACTCATACTATCGGATCTGTTTTGAAAACAAGGTTTGAAATTTCAAGAGATTTCAACGTTTAAGAAAATTAGGCAATCTGTAGTTCTTCAGAAGGAATTTCAGCTGTTATGTGGAAAGATTATAAGGATGCTGTTTTTCTTTCCACAACTCACGCTGACCTGAATTTTGGAGAAACTAAAATATGTAAGAGGATAAAGGATGTCATGTGGAAATAAATAAACCTGATGTTATTATTGATTAAAATAGCAGCATGTTTGGTGTTGATTGAATGGACCAGCAAGTTGCTAGTTTCCAAATTATGACATGATTATTCAAAGCATACGAAAAATTTTTTGTTATTAATTTGATCCTGTTATTTAATTATTTTTCAATTTATAATAAATTTAAATCCTCAACATGAAAAAGAATACACATTATAAAATAAATCTGTATCAATCAGACAGTCTAAACACAATAGAACCTCTCTTTAGTTTTTATGTCAACTAGAGTGAGAAGTTCAGTATAGTTTTTACTCAGTGTCGTCGGCAGCTTATGTTTATGTATGAAGAACTAATGTGTGAAAATGGAACTATTAAATTCTTTTTCTATTTATATTAAATTATAATCCCTGACACTGAAAGAGAAGAGACATTATACAGATTATAGAATAAACATATAAGAACAGTTACTGTCAAAAACTGATTTTCCAGAAAGAGTTTTACTGGGTATATAGGATACAACTCATTACATCTGCAAACTAAAAATCAGGGTCACTTTTCAATCTAACTTGTAGCACAGAAAAAAGTAAAATTTCCAACAAAATGATGTAATATATACTATGACAAAGGAATTAGATCTCAGACAAAATATGAGTATAAATGATGTAAAGTTGCATTGCATATAGACAAGAGTGCTTGAAACTCACACTAAAACAGATCACACTATCATACCAAAATAAAATTCTAAATTTAAAAATCAGTGTAAATATATTTAAACATTTTTTATAAATAGTGTATTTTTGTGTAGATTTCAAGTGAAAAATAATAGTGAGCGTCTAGAATCTAAAACGAATGTTAAACAGTGAGTACCCTTTAATTTGTTTTTGTTAATGAATTACAAATGATAATAATTTAACAAATAGTAAACTACATTTGAGTTTTAGCCATATCCCTCTTCTAATTACATCAATAATGGTTTATCTTTGAAAATAATTAAATTGAAATTCAAAATGCTAGTTAAAAATCATTTATTTTCAAATGCAATAACATATTTCTAAATCTTCTATAACAAATTATATTTGTTTAACACGTTCGCTGCGGCAGAACTTGGGGCATACCTTGTACAGGTCCTGAAATTTTTGTTTACAATTTTTTTATTTAATTTAATGAAAAAAGATAGTTTTTAGGAAAAAAAATAATTTCAATGCTTTTCAGGTGATAGTATGAAGTCATAATTTTTGGAAGCCAATAGGCTTCCGCAGCGTTGCTAAAAGGTCACTTTGTAAGAAAAATTTTACTTACACCGCAGCCAAGGTGTTAACTAATGCAAATTTAATACTTTACCTTTTTATCTAGTCTACAACTATTTAAATCTCACTGTTTACCTGACTTGCTTCATCCGCTTTATCTGTTTGAAGTGGTTTATTTGAATCATTTGTTTCTGTTATTTCTGAAGATGTATTTGTATTACATAAACTGTCTGCAACACAAAAATTCAACATTTTTGTTAAATTTTATAGCTTTAATATGTTAAGATAATAAAACCAGCCTTTCCTTAAAAATTATAAACACAAAAAAACTTAATATTAATTTAATTAGAACTTAGTTAGTGAGAATAATTCACAACTGTAAAAATTAAAACATTCTACTCTAATCCTCACTACACATTAGTTTATAAAACAACACACCAAAACAAACAGACTAGTTTTGACGATGATGTTGCCTTCATCAGTGCTTGGCTACTACTAAACTATAAACTAACATGTAGTGAGATTTAAAGTAAACTGTTTTAATTTTTACTGTTGACAAAAGAAATTATTGCCAATGGAGGCTACTGAAACACATCAGCCTAAAATATGTTGAACATTATTATGAAATTTATCAAATTATCTTATCAAATACAGACAGTCCTTTCTTTCAACTCTTACATAAAGCAATTACAGCAAGTAATGATCCCCAAAAGTGAATATTTTTCTTAGCCTATAACTAATATAATATTATAGGTATATTGATGTGGGAGAAATCTACATCAGCCATCACCTTTTTGAATGTAGAGGTAACACTCCAGAATGGAAATATCAACACAGGAATTCACATCAAACCGACAAACCACCTACAATATCTCCATTTCGACAGCAACCACCCAATAAACATAAAACGATCCATTCCATACAGTCAAGCAATCTAGGGCAAGAGAATCTGTTCAAATGATAGGGAATTGGAAGATTTTAATAGAAAGATATCAACAGCCTTCCAGAGAAGAGGATACCCAAAAAAACTCATTGAAAACCAAATTCATTCAGCACAATCCTCGGTTCACCATAAACCACAAACAGAACAAAATAAACTGTCTTTAATAACAGACTACCACCTGGTCTACATAAACTCAACAAGATATTGAGAGATGGCTTCAAAATTCTTCAAGCTTCCGTCCACACCAAAAATCTTTTCACCGATCCACCGCAAATTTGGTACAAGCAACCTCCCAACTAGAAAATCATCCTAATACATCCTAAACTACCAGACCCGATGCAGAGAAACCACACAAACTTCCTCATGGTTCCTTCCCATGCAATAGACCTAGATGCAAGACGTGTCCAATACACCCCTCAGCAAATAGTTTCAACAGCCAAACAACAAAAATGGTCTTCAAAATACAGGGTCATCATAATTGTACATCGAAAAATGTCATATACCAGCTACAATGTAAACTTTGCTCAGTACAGTACATAGGCCTGACCACGGATGGTCTGAATATCAGAATGAATGGCCACAGACATGATGTTAAAATTATGAATATGGATAGACCAACAACTCAACATGCTGCGAGTCACAACCTCAAAACTTTTGATGACTGCTATACCACAAAAATAATTAAATCACTCCCCCCCTGATTGCAATCCCTCAGAACTGAGAAGGTGGGAACTATCATACCAGTGGTATACCAAGTCCAGAGAATCCCCTAACCTCAACATCGGATAAATCCATTCATTTTTTTTTTTTTTTTTTTTTTTTCTAATAGCCTTAGACGTCTCCAGACTCTTTTCCCCTGACAGACTTATATAAACTATAATCACTCATATGCTTATGGAAACAATATACATATCTTTAATCTGTGCATCTGTGACATCTGATTTCTACTCTACACAATCTGTGATTACAATTTATAATTATTTTATTTCATTCTCTCATATTTCTTTTTGTGTTTTCTCTTCGATTGACAAATACCACTGTGTGATTGAAATATATCATTGTTTAAGTGCTTTTATGTGTTTCTATTTCAAGACTACAGAGTGGACTCTTACCAAGGTAAGTCTGTCAGTCTCCTAGTCCAAAAAATCTAAATAATCTTTACAAACCAAAACTAACCTAAAAATTATAGGTATATTGTTATTGCTATAAAAAAAATTAGATGGCAGATTAAGTTTTATATAAAAATATGATTAATTAAAATAAAAGAATTTCAATATACAAAATTTTAAGATGCTAAAATTAATTCAAACACTATTAAAATTATAAACATTTACTTGTTATATCCCTGTTTAAAATAAACACTTGAATTTTTTATTCAAAAACATTTCTAGCTTTTTAACAATAAAAAAAATGTACCTAATTCAACAATATACACTAATGCATCTGGTACAGCTAAGCAGCTAAACATAATTCAACAACAAGATACAGCTTTTAACATCCATGAGAATTTCTTAAAATTAAACTTTGCAAATCCAGCAATAAATAAAATTATTAACAACATAGTTGTAGCCTAACTGATAATAATTATATTTGAACCACACCTGATGTAGTGTTATTTTCTAACACATCCCAAAATCTGTGCCAAGTGTACTGACAAAAAAGGTTAATAACAAATTGTTTGAACTCTTGAATTTTGTAGTCCTTTACGTTCGGTAAATCTTTATTAATCACTTTAACATTAGTTTAAGACTATACGAACTTTAAATTTTGTAAATTTGTAAAAACTTACCGAGGCAGAATGTTTTTGATTGCTATGTGGCGAACTTCATCAGTATCTTCTGCTTGGAGATGTTGGGTTAAGCGGTGACAATTTTAAAGGCAGGTTTTCGATAGTATCAAAGAGTATCTGTGATTTGTATTGGGTTTGTTCGTTTAATATGTTTGTACTTTGTGTTTCTGTGTGTTTGTAAATTTCATATTGTTCTAGTCTGTTGAAATGTGGTCCTTTTTTGTTGATGTGTAATACTTCTAGGTTATGGCAAATGTCTGAGCATTTGTATCCTGTGTCTTTTATGTAATTGTGAAATGCTGAGTTGGTGTTCTGTTTGTGTTCCTCGACTCTTTGTTTAAAGATGCGACCTGTTTGCCCAATGTTGCATTTGTTGCAGTTTAATTTGTATACACCTGGTGCTTGTGATTTATCTTTGTTGTTGGGTCGTTTTGTATTTTATATTGTAAATTGTTATTAGTTTTGTATGTTATTTTATATCCTGTTTTTTGAAATTTGTAGGCTATTTTATTTGATGTTTTGTTTATGTACGGTATTCTGATGTATTTTTTCCCCTCTCTGTAGTGTTAATTTTAGTGGTTTTTTTTTGTAATTGTACACACAATATTATGGCACACAAAAAAACAAAGTACAAACATATTAAACGAACAAACCAATACAAATCTCTTTGATACTATCAAAAACCTACCTTTAAAACCGTCACCGCTTAACCAAACATCTCCAAGCAGAAGACACTGATAAAGTTCGCCACATAGCGATCGAAAACGTTCTGCCTCAGTAAGTTTTTACTAAATTAAAAGTTTGGATAGTTATAAACTAATGTTAAAGTGAATTGTTTGAAGTTTATATTTTGACTGTACATAGAAAATGAAGTTGTACTGATACATTTATTGTTAATTACTATTTATACCACAGCTCATAAATAATGTTATTTTATTTTCAGTTTTATCCCAGAATGAAACTCAACTGAATTGAGCAGAGAGGATTTATAGAGAATTTTGTTTGTCTCTGGTGCAAGTCCTCTGGTTTTCGAATCCTAAGAGAACAAAGGCCATATTATGACAGAACAATCAGCATAGAACTTCATTTTAATATAAAACAATTCTCTTGATTAAAATTTCTAGCCTTTCATTTTTATTGCCGTTAATATTAAGAATGGTGTTCGAGGATTATTAGTGATGTTGAATTTTGTTGAATATTAATTTCCTACTTTGCTGCAGTTGTATTTTCCTACCATGTGATTTTATTTCTTTGACTGATGTTTTTCACTCTAGAGTCATATGAGATACTTCCCTTATGGATGATTTTTCATCCCTTATGACAAATTTGTCTTAAAGTTGATCAGCTTCCTTAACCTAATTGTTTCAAAAATCATCAGCACAAGCCAATATTTTTAGTTGGAGTTTTTCAGCAAGTAGCCTGGGAACCCAAAGATAGCATAATTTTCAAACATTCTACTCACATTTAGAAACTCCGATGTTAAAGCTGAAATTGTAAATCACAGGCCCTCCCAAATTTTTCTATCCATGGTAGTGACTAAATATCTATAATCATTGTTGATGAGTTCATTACAGAAATTTATCATCCGTCCTTGAAATCACTTATTCATTTTCTTGGGGCTTACACTTTACTATATGTTAGTGAATTTCTGCTACTGAAACTGTGACTGATGTCAAAAAACTGAACGACTAAACTTATTATAGAGTTGGATGGTTGGTATATTGTTTATCATTTTGAACTGAAACTGTAAACAGCATAATGACACTATGCAACCATTAATGCAAATAGCGTAGTTTAATGAGCAATTCATACTTGGAGTAGGTATGCATGTGTGTTTCAAAGTTCATGAATAAGATATTATGTTGTAATGAATTCTTATACTTTATATAAAATACCAATTCACAAGGTTTTCCTCAAAGTGTTTAGGTTGAGTTAAATCGTAAACCCGCTGTTGTTAGCAAACTATTTGTTAACTTGATCTAAGAACTGTCTATTTCCTGATAGAATGTGCAAGGACACTTATAATTTTCCTTTCTTCATCTGAAAAACGACTATAAGTACGGATACAAATTTTCTTCTTAAATATAGAAATGTTGTAAGAACTACCTTGCTCTTATTTCTAAATGTTAGAAAGTACAGGTAAGTTAACACTCAAAGTAGCATCTATTGGGAGATCCAAAAGAACTCATAGGGAAGAAACTTTCTAAAGAGATAAGAGTGAGAAACCTACCTTATTATAAAATAACATTCATTATGTTAATATATTTTACCGCCCGCTTAAAATGTTATCCTAAGAAGACAGCGTTAAATAACAAGTACAGGAGATATTGTACAATATAAGTTCATTACAAATGTAGATGTATTAAAGGGCTGTCTCAGAGTTTCAAGGAAAGAATGAACTCTGTTGGAATATTTTATTTAATCTTTCTTTCTGCAAGTTGGCAAGGCAAATGAGTAGGAATAGTTAAGATATTGATATCTTAGTTGAAAACTCACAAATAAGAAGAGAGTTGTTTTATTTTTTAATTTATTTGTTGATAAAAAAAAATATTTACTAATTATCATGTAAATAAGATAAGTGCATATTGAAGTGAAACAATATATAAATAGTAGCCAGGCACTAAATGTTGTATTAATACTAAACTGTAACTAATTTAGAACTTACCAGAAGATGGTGGAGGTGATGCACAAAGAGGTTCAGCCTGTTCTTGCATATCTACAGAAGTAGTTAACAATTTATTTTCATTGATATTACGAGTTTCATAAGACGTATTTTGTAAAGATGTATAATCTCCAACAGATATCTGTCTTATTTCAGTCTTCAAACTTGATGGTGCACTAAAAGATTCACTGACACAATAATCAACTGGCAAAAAGCTCATATTATTTGATTCAGGTATTAAATTTGATATAATTCTGGAAGAATTACTTTGAATAACACTAACAGGTATATAATGAATACAGTTTGAACTGATGTCAACAATCCTGGTGCAATGTTCATCAATATTTCCAATATCTTCCATACAACTTGAACTAATGTTGTCAACAATCCTTTTAGAATTTCCACCAATATTTACATTATCATAATTTTTTTTATTTATGTTTGTAATTGGTTCTACATTCTCCAATCTTTGACATACAAATTTGCTGTGTGAGCCTTCCTTTGTATTGTTATATCCTTCAATGCTTGAATCTGCCATAGCTAGAGAGACAACTTCAACAGCACCAAGACTTGAATGTTCTCCAGCCTGTAAATTATTATACATGTTAATAATAATTATAAGTATAACTAATAAAATTATGAAAATTATATAGTTATATAGAAAAGTGTTTTTAACAATTTAAAGTTTCAATTACCTTTAGAAATAAGACAATTAACACAACTATTTGCTCCCAGTTACTTATCAAACTGTTGTGAAACATAGAATAAGAGCCTTTTAAAGCTCACCAAGCATTGTTTCGGTCTATAACAATGCTCACCCACATTTTTAAATTAATACAGCTTTGGGAAAACTCTGGCTGGAAACAATCCAACCTACGAGTAAGTCTAAACCTGCTCCTAAAAACTAATTTTTTTCACCTAAAATCTAACCATGGTTTGAGGAAATTCAATGACATTTACCAAATCAAAGAACATGTTCTCACTTGATTGAAAACACAGGCATGGAGTTTTTGTTAGAAGGAAAACAAAGGTTTTTACTAAATAACAACAAATGTTTACATATAGGTAGTAATTGTAGAGAAAAATAGTTTTAAAATCAAGATTCTTTGATAATAAATTACTTTACTTAATATATATTTGTTTTCTCTGACAAGTAAAAAACTACTCACTTCCTGAATTATATCTAAAACCTATAATCCTGGTTTATAAAGCAACAAATTGTTCTTTATTATTTTTACCTGGTTGTGTATCTCTTTGATTACACTGGTTTCAACAGGTTGCAGTAATGTTGGTTCTTCATTATGTATTACACCTAAAACATAATATACAGTTTATATAAATATAAAATACAAATTATATAAATTTCATTTTAATAAGAACATCAAATTATTATGAATGTTTTCTTTAAAAATACACAGTAATGTATTGAACTATTTCACAATAATATTTGTTACTAAAATATGGCAGCAACTATTTATTTATAAATGCATAATTAGTAATTAGGTAAGGCTAGGGGTTTTAGATACTGCTATAATTAATAAATCATTGGTAAATAAAATAAGTTTAAATTAAAATTATAAACATTTACATAAATGCTGGAAATTTAGCATTTATAAATGAATTTATATATCAATTTATACTAAATATTGACCATAGGATTATTTGAGTTCTATTTATCAAGTCTAAAAATTATATTCTGAAGATTTCTAATAATGTTATTAAATAATCTGTGTACCAAAAATAATTAATTATTCTAGGCTGACTTTACATTGAAGAACAACATAGAATATTTAACTCTGACAATTAATATGGAAAAATTAGAGTGTTAGGTTAATTTTGGTTATTTTGCAAACTGACGCATATAAAGTTCTTTCATTTCATTTTAAAATTAAATAATGTAAAGCTGTATTAAGTTATTTAAATCTTGTTTCAATGTTATACAATCCAATAAATCAACATAAAATACTACAAGAAGAGGACACACAAACAAATTTATAGTACGTAACAACTTACACACATTATCAGTAGAAGAATTGCAGAGAATATATATATATAAAAATTAGGAAATTTGAAAAGTGTTTAACAAACTGTATTAAGAAGAGACCGAATTGATATAGGTGACTTGGGAGCCATATAAATACGAAAAAAATTAAATTAGTATTTTCATAAGATATCATCAGGAATAAAACTAGAATAAAATTAACTCATTGAAGTTCAATTATTCTACTAAATATAAAGAATGTATAATTGACAAATTGTCAATTAGGAAAACATATTAAGATAAGAAGCAGAGGGTTCTGTACAACCCAACTGGGTAAGTAACAGATATGACTTCAAGAAACGAAGTCAAGTTTTTAGTGAGATAAACTAAATCTCTTTTACGAAAGAAATAAAAGTTGAGGAGGAAAAACAATGCATAACATCAAGCTACCACTGGGGAATAAGATGTAGTAAACAAACACTTAGTGCAAATAGTCTTTAAAATGTTATTGAGTTTAATGTAAAAAATATTAAAAAGTGTAAAAAAGGAAATGGATCATTACAGGTGCAATGTTCAAGAAATCTGACCAAATAACCAGTTGTAATCAGTTGTAATAAAAGATTTGTAATATTGTTGTGACTTCAAATTTAAAGATAAAGATCTAAGAGAGCAATGGGAAGAGTTTATGTGGGCCAAAAATTAAACTGGTATTTCAAACAAATCTTGTAACACAATCTACAAAACTTTTCACATTACAAAATATATTTATTTTCTAAACACTTCACTTTTTAAACTAAATATTACATTAAGTGGTATGTGCATTTAAAGCTGCAACAGTTTTACAAGAAGATGATGAAATTACTGGATTACCTTCCATAAACAAAATGAATGAAAATGTTAAAAAATCGCAACAATGAATTCATATCTCCTGCCATACAATCCAGGATTTGTAGAAGAGTTATTCTAACTGTTAAAGCTACAAATTTTAATTGAAAATTAAGGATTGCATAATGCTGGGATAGATTGTTTTTTGTCAAGCCATTATTTTTTTCAATGAATGTATGGAGGTCTAATGAGGTGTTGCAGCAACTAGTATTGTTCATCCTACTATATGTGCCTTTTTCATTGTAAACGCTCATTGTGTGTGAATTTCTCTCTCAATATCTGTTCTAGTAGAAAGTAAGATCATTTTTAAATCTTTCTCTGAATGTACTGCAAACATCAAAATACCACTGTACTTACTATACAGACAAAAACCAATGATCAAATTTCCTACTCTCCCCGACAAAAGAGCCAAACAACCCTTTTTACTGAACAAATCATAAGAGAACGTTACAGAAAAGATTGAATCAAATGACAAACTTGTACCATTTGTTAAATAACTGAATAGAAAAACATCACACAAAAGCGCTTAGAGCTTAAAATTAGCTCAGGTTAGGAGGAAGAATTAGAAAAGAAAGACTGGTAACATATGAAACTAAAATTGTGTGAAAACTGTATTGTGGTGAACAGTGTAGGTTTATATACATTCCATATAGTATGGACTTCACAAGTAAAGCTTAATCAGCTGATAACTAGGAATTATATTTCATTACAAAAAATAATAACAAAAGGAGTAAGTACTAGGTATTTATTTAGGGCTAAGTCAATACGAGTAAATTGCCAATAATATGACCACAGAATGTTGCAAAGAATAGAAAATTGTTGCATTGGATTGGAATAATTCAATTAAACTATTCTAACTTACTTCAACTGCCTGTAGATAAATTTCTTTGTTATGTCAGGCATTGTATATAATCATCAACATCCATTGTATTTACTGGATCTTTAAAATCCATTAAAACACACTGCTACAAGTATTATTTACTACTAGCAGAGTACCTGTCATTCATACGGGTTTGACGTATATTTGTATTGATTTATTTTTGTATTTGGGTTGAATTTAATTTACTGAAATTAAATTTTAAGAAATATATCACACTATAAAATTACCAATTACTGTCTTGAAAAACCAAGAGAAGGAAAAGCTTCAGCTTGTAACATGACATTTGTAGTATAACTAACCTTGAAAGATGAATAACAACAAACATTTACAATCACCTGCTTAAATATGTTTAAAAGTTACTTTTATAGGTGATTATCAGTTGATTAAGCCAAGTCAAGTATATAATGGAGTTTAGATAATTCGATAATTGAGTGTTAAGGGCGTTTTCAAGGCCTGTGGGCCAGTGCCCTGACAGAATTTCTAAATAAAAATAGGTCTATGTGTTAACCAGGGACCATAAGACTGTCCATGTAAATAAAATTTCAGCTCAATGGGTCCAGTAGTTTTTACATGATTCAGGAGCACACACACTCACACACACACACACCATTAGATTTTTACATAATAGTATAGATAATATTTTAATTTGAAATAATAAATTATTTCACACAAAATCTCAAGTAGATACTTATTAACTAATCAAAAAATTAATATAAATTTACTAAAATATTACTATAGTTTTAAAAAATTTAATAATTTTTTAGAATTATGTCTACAAAAATAATGATTTCAATAATTATGTATATTTGATGAATATATCTAATAGTGCACATAGATTAAATTAAAATAAAATATTGCTTTAATGTTCTGTATTACCTTCATGGGCAGAAACCTGAACCTTTCTTTGATTGTAATATTTTCGAACTACATGATCATCTGGTTTTATTTCCAATCGAGAAGATTTTATTTTGTTGGTAACTTTGCACAAAAGCCCTGAGGTGCAGCCTGAAAATATAGTCAAAAGAAATTTGAAACATTTATTTTTTTATTGATTTAATCATTTTTAGGCTATCATCTCTTGTAAAATCCTTCACAGGTTGATTTAATTATTATATTATTATATTTTCTTTTGCATGATTCAACAAAACAAATCATATAAACAAAATTTTTAAAGGTAATTCCTACTTAGGTTAACAAAGAAAAATTTTAGTTAGTTACTTTTTATGAAATTATTAAAATATTTATAAATAAAGTAACATAGCATATGTGTTAAAATAGCTGTTTTATCACATAACCTATAACATAAAATCAGATGTTTTAAGAAATAATATGTTATCACTAGAGACCGGATTATATGCAATATAAAAAGCTAGAAATATGCATGAAAAATGCTTAAAATATGCATGAAAACCTTATTATATGAGTGCCATATAATAATAAATTATTAAATAATTAATAATTTTTTTAGATATTTTATTTCTAAATCAACAATAATCAAATCACAATCACTTAATCAGTATTTGTATTATTTATGTATTAATTATTACCTGAATTAAAACATTCTATATTTTGCTACTATTGTAAACATAAACGATCAGGTACTGTTCCAAATGTTTGGTAGTAAAGTTGTGTCTTCGATCACTCAAAATATTTTTATAAACAGAAAAGGACCGTTCTACGACAACTGAAGTAACGGGGCAGTATTTGAATTCGGGTGCTATTTTGACACTTATTACTTCTGGCAAAAGCTTGCCCGTTCCATTTATAAAACTATTAATTTGACACAATGGTTCAAAGCCTGTGTTACTGTTCAAAATATTTGTAAACTTTTCTTTAAGTTTGCTTGGGAATTCCTCAGGCAATGAGGAGTTCAGTAGACGGACTTTATCCATTAACTGGATAGATTCAGTCAATGCCAAACCTTGAGTTTCAAGCTTTTTAATACTTGCAGGTATATAGAAAAATTGAGTTGTAATCACAGCAATGTTTTTTTTTTAATACTGGAATCGTTAAATGCTTCCTTGCACTGACAAACTGCCAAAGCCTCTGCACTATCAAAGTCGTTTACTAAACCTTTGATGGTCTCGAAATGTTCATTGTAAAACAAGACAGCTTCGACCCACGTACCCCAACGAGTTACTATTGGTTCGGGAGGTAAAGGCGCATTTGGTAGTTTTTCTTTGTAGGCCTTGTTGCGAGAAGGTGCCTTAAGAAACAATTTCTTTGTTGATAAGATCAGTTTATTTACATTCCCAAACATGGATCGTACTTCTTCAGCGAGGCGATGTACTCCGTGAGAAAAGCACATCACATGAATCAAATTGGGATAAAATACTTGAAGGGGTTTTCATGCCTTGATCATGTAGGGAGCAGCGTCTTAGAGAAAAACGAACACCCTTTCATCTGCAGAAGATTCTGGAAATATTTGTTTAATACCCTCATTCACAAATCTGGCGATTGTAGAATCATTTGTCTTTTCTAGTTCTTTGCAGGCCACCAAATATCAAGTAGAAGGCTCTTGTTTTAATGCACCAATAATTAAATTTGCCATGTAACAGCCACAAGTATCTGTAGTTTCGTCAGCTGAAATCCAAATAATGTTGTCATTGAGTTAATTGCGTATTTCTTCCAGAACATGTAGGTAAATTGTCAGTATGTAATTTTTGTGTAATGTTGATTCATTTGGTATACTCTGATTTAAGCAATATTTGCGCAGAAAACCTTTGAGAGTAGGGTTTGTAAGTTTGTGAAGAGGAATATTACTTGCAAAGAATGCTTCACATAGATCCATGTTAAAGCGATTTTTTTGGTTGCCTTTGCAGGTTAAATCACAGTCACAGCTACTTGCCGCTGTTAAAAGTTGTTGTTGTTGTTGTTGTGGGCCTTTCTTCTGCATTTCTGCGATATGAAGAGTTGTGTTGTCATGCTGGTCTATTTGAAACTTTTTTGTGCACAAAACGTTTTTCTCACAAACTCGACAATATAAAATACTGCCGTCATATGTAAATGTTCCAGGATAGTCAGCTATTCACTAAACGACATTTTTTTTCTGGGGGGGGGGGGTATGGTACACTACACTACACGTAAACTAAATGTAAACTGAAACAATGAAACATTGGACACAGTGAATCAACTTGTGGTGACACGTGCGGTACGACAGTGGTGGGGATCAAGCGAGGTAGGGCAGCACAGGCGCCCGCGCCCCACTCTGCTCACTCCTGTTCAGTTGGCAAGCACAAGTCGCGGTTACTCAAGTGCGGTGAGAATACTACACTGTATCGAAATGACTTCCAAACCTTGATTTTTGCATTAAATATGCATTATCAATACTTTTTAGTTAAAATATGCTAAAACGGTAAAAAGTGGCTAGATATGCAACATGCAAATGCAAATAATCCAGTGATTAGTTATTACTCATTTTAAACCAAATGGGATGAAATAACTATATTGCATACCTTGCCCCTTTTGTAAAAATTTTTCTCCCATATAAAACTAAAACTAACTCATTAAATGTAATTAATGAATTAATACTGTATTAACCTCAAGTGTCCTCCACTACAAATTTTTAAAAAATGTATTTGAACGTGGTTAATAAAAAGTATTTTATTAACGACTGAAAATTTGAACAAGATTTATAAAAGGAGAGTGTGAACTAATTGAAAAATGAAGTTTATCATGGACTGGTCACCTAAAGCAGAGGTGTTAAATGGAAAAGAATTTTGAAATTATGAGCTAGGAAATATTCCAATTCTGCAACCAATTCAGTTACTGTTGATGGAAAATACAGGTAGTTTTTGACAAAACAGTTTTTTTTGTTCTTGGATTTTAAAATTCTTAACCAAAGTTGTGTTTGGTGAACTTCATCTTAATTTCACTGGTGTAGTCAAAGAATCCTGTGATGCTGAAGAAAATACAAGAAAATGAATACAGTGACAAAATTTTAGTAAGTTGAAAGGAAATTATCGACATCAAATGAAATTTTGCTTGGAAAAAATCTATACGAAATTGATATTTGAGGTATTTTTTTCAATTATAAGCAGAAGATTCATCATGCATTTTATTTCTTAAGGTAAACTAACAACAAAGAAATTTATTTCGTCATCCTGTAAAGGTGGTAAGATACAAACAGACAAAAACTGCCTGAAAAAATATTTTTGTTACAAAACAATTTTTATACATAATGTCCCTTGATTGATTACAGTTCTATGGCATTTACAATTTGGCAAATGGGTGTCCCTCTGGAACACCTCTATTCTGCCAATTTTACCTGTTTCTGACTAAAAATTAAATTAGAGATACAATATTTTGCTGATTCTGAAGGTAGTGGAAAATGTGATGAGGCAACTGGGAAGAACAGATTATATCTGTCTCAGTAATGCACATCGCTTAAGCTTCCCGCACTGGCATGCACTATAAACTGACATCTCGGATCACATGTTTTCTACTTGTTAGAAGCTTTCTGCTAACTTATTTCCCTCCTTGTAGACTGGGACACTTCTGTTCTCTCTCTCTGTTGTTCTGTTTAGTCTCCTCTCAATATCAAAATGATATCTATGATATCTAACTTTTTATTTAGCGAACATTCATAAATTAAGTACAAAATAGGCATTATTCATTATTACTTCACAAATTACAGTGATTTAATTAAGATAACAATGATTTTATTTTTTAACCTTTGTTTATGCGGCCACTTCTAGCTGTTTCATTTTAACTGTATATTCATTTAGTGAAACTTGTTATATATTTTCTTGTATTTAGTTATAATTATAATTTTTAGAAAGTTGGTATTGTAACAATTTTAAAGAATAAGCGTTTGAATGACCAGGTGAACAATTTTTTTTATTTTTTATTTTAAATTTAATTGTATAGTACAAATCAAATCAATGCTACACAATGGTCCTTAGGCAGGTTTGTCCATTTCTACAGTAACTTCATACTTATTTTAATGACATCAAAACAAATGTAAAATTGGATGAAGTTTTTGTGTTGTACATCTTGAAGTTTTTCTTATAATTACAATTTTGGTATCAACTTGGCAAAAAACCACTACTTACTGATATTTTTCAACAGACGAGTTTTGCACTTGGTAAGTTCATTGTTCAATGCTGCGAGTCACGGACAAGAATGTTGCTCAGGTATGTTGTGTTGGTGTGAGTCTGTGATGTATTGGTGTTCTGTGTTGTATTATTGTTCATAGAGTAGTTGTTAATTATTTGTTTAGATATAGTATTTAATTGTGTGTTTTGTCGTTTAGAATCTGTTGTAGATAGTTTTTATGGTGAATATATATATATATATATATATATATATATATATATATATATATATATATATATATATATATAAATGAAGTTAATATATTACTATGTGAGTAATTTTATCCACCATTAAGTGCAATAATTTTACCTTGAGTGATGAGGCACCTTTCGGTCGTTGACCATTGTCGAATCACTGATTTTTCTCTGCTGTGGATGCTCGGTACGTGATATATATATATATCAAAGTTTCCTGTTCCGTTTAGTTTATTGCTTTTGTTGATGTAGTGTAGCATATTTACATTAATGTCTATGTTGGTGTGCCAGTGTAGTGTTTTTTATATGTGTATCTTGAAATTTGATTTGGGCTGTGTCTTTTTCATGTCATTTATGTATCTTGTGGTAAAGTTTCTTCCTGTTTGTCCTATGCAAAAACTAGGGTAATCGTTGCATGTAATCTTGTATACTCCTGCCCTGTCTAGTTTATTTTAGTGTGTTTTTGTACTATGTAGGTGTTTTTTAGTTGTGTTGGATGTTTGAAATACTTTTATATACGCTTGAAAGAGTGCATAGGCTGTGATTGTGCAACAGAAACTTTTTTACTCAGCCGCACGTATATTAAAACATTCAAGCATATATAAAACCATTTAAAACATGCAACACAATTAAAAAAACATCTACACTGTACAAAAACACACCAGAATAAACATGACAGGGCAGGCGTATTCAAGATTACATGCAACAACTGCCTCAGCTTTTACATAGGACAAACAAGGAGAACATTTACCACAAGATACAAAAAATACATAAAAGACACAAAATAGACAGCCCAAATCAATTTTCAAGTTGATACCAAAAGTGTAATATTAAAATTACTATGGTAAGTGTTGTGTATTTGATTAACAAACTTTACAATCTTTATTAAACAGTAGACTGCTTAAGACAGGCTCTAATTGGCTATAAATATTAAACAAATAGTTATTCATTCTATAAAACTAATTCTACTCGTCCATTTCTTAGTTATTGTTTGTTTTTTTTCAACTTGGAATGTATCACTCTTTATTTCTTACAATTACGTAACATTCATGGTTATTGTTCGAGTTTTTTCTTGTAATTTAATTTCTAATTTTACTTAAGTTTTTCTGGTTCAAGTAACCTCTGCTTTAGGTTCCTATTAAATAACCATTGCTAATGGAACAAATAGCCTTTAATTTAACTCCATTAAATTCCGGTAAATACTTTCCAAAAATGTTTGATCATTTACATGAATAGTGAAACAAATTTGTAGGTATGACTACATAAAGATATTACTTTGAAGGAAAATAAAGTAAGAATACTTACATATTTTCAATAAACCATAACTGACAAGTTCTGGACATTTTTTGACCAAACTTATTTTACTATTTTAGTAAAAACTAATTGCAATAAATTTTCAAGTAATATTAAACAATAAGTGAATAAATTACACTAGACCAAATGAGTTATGGCCCAGTTTTTAAATCCATTTTCATTTTACTTTTTCACTAAATGATCATAAGTGTAATAAAATTTATTTTGCAGTAATTTTTATTCTGTCGGTATGTAAATAACGAAGGCAATTTTTTTTTAATGCTTCATATTCAAGTAATTTTAAAGCAAGACTCAAGAACAAACAGACTTTTTATTTTTGTTTTTACTTTTGCTAAAACTTTATAGGTTATGTTTAATATATATATATATATTTTAGTTAATTTCATTTGTGTATCTTCACTGAGGATGACGACAAATTAGTCGTTGAAACACGTTTGAAATTTAAAAAATTGTATATTTGAGAGTTGTACCATATTTTTATTCTTTAATTATAACTTTCACTCACAAGCCAGCTCGAATATTATTTACAAGACTCAAGACTTCAATTGTAATGGTAATCTTCAAGGTATGCAAGTTATTTTAACATTATTGTTGCATATAATAAAAAATCCACCAAGTCAAAGTTTCAACAGATATTTCTTATTCTTTCAATAATGACAACTACTTACAAAATATCATCTCCTTTTATAAAAATTGTTTATTATTACCAATTACCTATATTGTTTAGAAAATATAAAAATTAATTACTGACCAGGATATTTGTTATATTTATCTCGTCCTCGTGATGCTTATTTGATGAGAGATTCCATTAAACTCCCAAAACAAAACCTTTTTCCACATATTTATTAATAGACTGATACAATTAAAAAACTTACTAATTACTTCTATCTTAAAAATTATAATGGTATGAACAATTTTTGTATATATACCTGTAACTAGGCCTATAAATCTATGACACATTGACGGCAATGTATTTTTTCCAGATGAAGGTGTCAACATTTCAACAAGGACAGATCGAGTGTCTTTCATGCTCAACTTAGCTCGTGACCTCCAGCTTTCAAGCAGCTTGTTGTGACTTATAGCTAGTTTTGTACATCTATTCTCACAGCACTTTATAGTTACTAAATTTTGTATATGTTTTGGCTTTCTGGGAATGCGTGAACTCCTAAGAAATAGATAACAATGACAAACATTAATGCAATAAATTGTCTTTATTTTTTTTTAAATATTCTTAATTAGGTACAAATTTTTCTACAAATTTAGTAAAATATTATGTGTGTTTAGTATAAATTTAATTATTATTTGTTCAAAGTGTTTTAGCTATATTTCTGACATGACTGATGATATGGGTGATCCCATGGGGAGTCCAGTTGTTTTTTATAGTATTTATTGTTAAATTGGAAGTAATTTTGGTTACATATGTGTTTGGTTAGTTTAATAATACTATTAATTGTGTTTTCTTTTTCGTTATTGTGTATTAGTTTGTTTTTTATTATTTCTATGGTTTCTTCTATTGGGATACTAGCATACATGTTGGTTATGTCATAACTAATTTTTTTCGTGTTGCTGTTTGTTTCTATGTTTTTTATTTTATTAATTAATTTGTATCCATTTTTTATATTGTATGTGTTGTTGATTTGTATTTTAGATATTATTATTTTGTCTAGTATTTTTGCGATTATGTAAGATGGTGCTGTTTTGAAATTTATTAGTGGTCTAAATAGTGTGTTGAGTTTTTGTGTAAAAGTCATGTGTGGTTTTTTCATTTATTGTTATAGTTTATGGTATTTCTGTGTGTGACTACTAGGTTTTTTATTGTGTTAAGGTATTTGTTATTTGGGTCTCGGATTTGTTCGTATTTATTTTCTTTTATGTGGTTAGTCAATGAACTGATGTATTTGGTATTTTCAATTATTATTAGGTTAATTTTATTATTAATGTTGTTTCTTATGAGTTCAGTGTTTTGGTGGGTAATTTAATGGATGTTAGATTCTGTGTCAACTATTAGGTTTTTTATTATTTGGTTTTTGTTAAAATTGGGTAGGTTACATGTATATTTGAAAGCATTTGTTATTATTCTTTTTTTCTTTTTCAGTGAATTGTGTTGTAGTTAGGTTTATAAATTTTTTGTTGTTAGAGGTGTGGTTTGGGTGTTGGTTTGGTTTTAGGCTAGTTTTTAGGTTATGCTGTTTTTTTTAGATTTTCGATTTTTTTGTTATGTCTATTTATTTTGTGTTTTATTATGATTTGTTATATCTTTTCGTGTATTATAGATGTGAGATTATCAAAGGTTTCCATAACTTCTATATTGGTTGTGTACAGTTGTCGGTTAATTTGGCTTTTTTATGGTAAGCAGATTTAATGTATTCTTTAATTATGTGTAATTCGGCTATTTTTGTTGCTTTGTTTATGACTGTATTTTCTTTATTTCTTATGTGTAGTTTAGCGTATTTTGGTGTGATGTTAGTGATATGCATTTTTTATTGAAATTTATTCTGTTAATAAATTTTTGGAGTTTGATGTTAAGGATAAGATATTTCCAGTAGAGTTGTTTACCCTGGTTGGTGTTAAAATCGTGATATTTCACGCTGTCCATTATTTTTCCGTTGCACTGACTTTATGATCTAAAAATTGAAACTATACTAAACACACATAATATTTTACTATGGACAAGATACGTAGATCATATACTTGTAATATTCGAACCTACCATTCACAACAAACACATCATAATACTAAACAAATTAAATACATACTACAAAATCATACAATTCACCGTCAAAACAGAAACAAACAGAACAATTAACTATCTTGACATTACATTAAATATAAACAATAATAAAACAGAAACTACAGTACACAGATAACCAACTTCCAACAACACCACAATAGGAAAAACAACCAGATCATTTAAAATAAGATTTGAAGAACATTACAGAGCATTCAAAAATAAAAATACAAAAGCATCAAATGTTGCAGCACACCTAGTATCACATAAACATGAAATAACAAATTATGAAAATAACCTAACCGTACTTGAAATAAATAATAACCCAATAGAACTAAACTCACTAGAAAAATACCACATTCATAAAAACATACACAACAATTTAATGAACCTACACACAACATTTGCAGACAACGTACTATTCAAAAACATTATACACGTGGCTCAAGAAGAAATATGTTTGACGTCAACAAATACCAACATCACGGACCGAACATCCACACCAGAAAAATAGAGAAAATTAATTCAGTGATTCCACAATGGTCAAGTGACCGAAAGTTGCCTCATCACATAAGGTAAAATTATTGCACTTAGTGGTGGAAAAAATTATTGACAATAATAATATCTTCAAACAGTCAGTGCAACGGAAAAATAATGAACAACTTGAAATATCACGATATATATATTGTAATAATTGGTAATTTTTGCTTTTATACAAGTCTTAATAAAATTTATAATTTAAAAGAAATAACAATTCAATGCTGCTTTTTGTTACAATAAACTTTTAATATCTTAAAATGACATTCCTTGTTATCTTTTACAAAGTCACTTACTAATTAAAAAATTCTTATTTCCTCTACAAAGAATTACAAAAATTAAGCTTTATTAGCCTAAGTCTAAAATTTTTTATGGCAGCAAGAAGTTTAGTTATAAAATTTAATATGAATTGAAATTGATTTAATTATTTCAATTTGAGCTTGAGCTCTCTTTATCTCGGGTTAAATAGGTGGGTTTTCTAAATTTTGACTAATAAATTTTGAGTTGGCACTTTCAAAAAAATATCTAAATTACAATTCTTACAAGTTAAAATTTTTACAAGTTATTTTAGTTCCTAATTAAATAATTTCCTGAATAATGTCTTCTTAATTGATCAGTTCAATGGTTTGGCTTATTGTTACTCTGTAATTATGATTTAAATACGATACTGCACTTTCCGCACCAATTAAAAAATAAAATTTTTACAGCCAATTCTGAATACGTCTTCCTCGTTCCGATGCTTTGTTCCAACTACTTACTGACGCTACCTTTGTTAGAAAAAAATGGCCAAATCGTGAATTTCCGCTATTTTTTCGTTTATTCCTTGTAAGTACAGCTTTACGGATGTCATGTTCTTCTTCTTTACGGATACACTTCTTCTTCTTAACAACTGCACTTAAATTTCTTTGCATTTAAATCCAAAACTGTTTTATATTATATCTCCACGAGAAATATTTAAAACGAACATCTTTTGCCGGTCAATGCGCACGCAACTCCACAAATCCGTTACATCGTGTTTACTACAGAACACTCACTAGCTTGCCGTGTGAAAGTTTTAAGTGTATTTTTACATAGTTCTATTTAAATTGTTACCTATCAATTATTTCTAATACATATTCTTATAAATATTGATTTGTGTGTTTTTTTTTCTTTTATATAAAATCTTGTGATTAGATCTAAAATGTGGCCGTGTGCATTTTCTACACAAGTGAAATTAGGTTATGTTTACAATTCGTTCCTGGTATATTTTAGTAATTTTTACATACTGAATTTATTTTTATATATTTATCTTATTTTGGTAAGTGCCTTTTATATGTATACTACTTCAAAATGTTACATAGTCCCCAAATTTAGATAAAAAAAAATTTTGATTCCAAAATTCCCTTTTTTTTTTTTATCTCAATTTTCACATTTTGGGAGTAAACTCTTACTCTATCCTTCTTGCTTGTTTGCTGCCATCTAATTACATATGATATACTTTACTCCTAACAATACAATAAATTAACAATTAACATTTAATCAACAATACTCTTACTCTTAACATCTCGTACATTAATCATTTTCTGATTCTTAGAATCTATTTTATAAACTTTTTCTTTTTCTTTCTTTATTTTAATTTTAATAGAATGGAATCCTTCCAATCATAAGTCTTTTTATTTATCTATATAATCTATCTTCTGACACAGTGTTCTTTTTTTTTTTAAATTTTAGCCTAACCGAGTCATAGCATGTCTAGGTTGTTTGTAGGTTAGGTTCTTGTTCTTATTCATTCATCCCTTCCTATTTTATTTCTTTTTTTTTTCTTACATATTTTTTTTTTTTTTATATTTTTTTTTTTAAGTGTTTGTTTAATTATTAAGTCATTTCTGGTCTATTGTCATTTCCGGTTTATTTGTTATCTATCCCTCCTACATTCGCTTCCTTCTCCTAATACTTTTATACCCTGAGTCATTCCTGTTGTTACCATCTTATTATCCCTTGTTATTTTCCTTTCTCTCGACTTCTCCCTTTATTTAATTAATTTGTTCTATCTGAAATTTATCTGATTCTCCCTGGTGTGCCTCCCTTGGTTCATAAAATTTCTTTAACAAGCTAATATGGAAAATTCCTCTAATTTTATTGCTTCTAGCATCTTTGATTTCATAAGTCGCTTTGCCATATTTCTTGGTGATCACATAAGGTCCATCATATACATAAAATAATTTTGCCATCTCACCTCTTATACCCTGTGGTTGCCAATTTTCTTTTACTAATACCTTGTCCCCAACATTTAATTCTTCTATTTTATGAGTTTTATTAAATTTCTCTGCTCTCTTATGAGCCTTCTCCTTAATTCTACTCCTAGCAATTTCTAAATGTCTTTCTAAATTTATTAATTTTGAACTCCAGCCAAAATTTTTTATTTCCTTTTGCCAAAACCTTTCATCCTGAATTCCTAGTTGTAGCTGGTTAGGTGTGTATCCTGTAGTCTCATGAGGAATTTCATTAATTGCCTGGTTAATAACCTCTACATATTTTCCCCATTCTCTATGGTTATGATGACAATATATTCTCAAACATCTAATGATCTCCTTATTCACCCTCTCAACGATATTGCTTTGTGGCCTCCTTATTGGAGAAAATATTGGTTTCATTTTTCTATTTTTTATATACTCCAGCCATTTCTTATTATTAAACTGGGTTCCATGATCAGTCTGTATTCTTTCTACTCTCCCGAAATTTTCTATATAATTTTCTAAACATTTAATTGCCTCCCCTGTGGTTGCCTTTTTCAATTTATAGATTTGAACGAATTTTGTAAATACATCTAACATTACTAATAAATACTTATAGCCTCCTACAGTTCTTTGAAATGGTCCTATAAAATCAATTGACAATTGCTCCTTTGGTTTTTCCACTTGGATCCCTTTCATCTCTCCAAAATTACCTTGGGTTACATTTTTAGCTCTTTGACAAATATTACATGTTTTAATAATTCCCCTAATGCTTTTTCCCATCTTCTTCCAAGTGAAGCTCTCTGATAATATGGTATGACATTTCTTAGCTCCTGCATGCAGGTAATATTCATGACAAGTACCCACTATTTCTTTAATCATTCCCTTTGGTACTACTATTTTCCAACTTTCCCTATTTCTTTTGTATACTAAGTTATTAATAATTTTATAATTTTGAAGATAATTTTGAATGTTTTCTTTTATTTCTCTAACTTCCAAATCTTCTACTTGTAATTTACTAACTTCTTTAAATTTTGTACACATTTCCATATCCATAACTCTTTCTATATAATTTATTTGTAATTCTGAATTTTGGTCTCTTCTTTCAAACTTATTTTTGTCACAAGGGTTCCTGCTCAATAGGTCTGCAACTACATTTTCTTTTCCTTTACAGTGTTCAATAGTATAATCATATTCTTGCATTAGTAATATCCATCTATGCAATCTTGAATTTAAAATTTTACAAGTCTTAATAAAAGTTAAGGCCTGATGGTCAGTCTGGATCACAATTTTTCTTCCTAGGATGATCTGTCTTGCTTTCTGCAGACAAAACAATATAGCAAGTAATTCCTTCTCAGTGGTATAATATTTAACTTCACTTCCTTTTAATGTGCGGCTCATAAACATTACTGCCTTTTTCTCCCCCTTTTCATCAATCTGATAGATGTGTCCTCCTATGGCATATTCACTGGCATCTGTTTGTAGGTAAAATGTTTTCTGGTAATCTGGGTGAGTAAGTACATTTGTTTCCAAAAATTTTTTCTTCAACTTAATAAAATTTCGCTCCTCCTCTTCTGTCCAAATAAATTTGTTTCTATTAGATAATAATTTTAATAATGGTTGTACAAATTCTGAATATTTTTCTATAAATTTATTATAATAATTAGCCATTCCAATAAAACCTTTTAACTGTCGAGGATTTTTAGGTGAGGGAAATTCTAATATAGCTCTAACCTTCTCTTCATCCATTTTTACTCCATTTGTAGTCAATCTATATCCTAAGAATGAAATATCTTTTCTACAGAACTCTGATTTATCAAATTTAATGGTCATGTTGTTTTTTAAAAAAATTTGGAAGATCTTTTCTAGGTGTTTTTTATGCTCCTCAAATGTCTCAGACATACAGACTATATCATCTACATATATTAAGGTGAAATCTTCTAATTCCTCCCTCATAATACTGTCCATAGCTCTTGCCAATGCTGCTAGAGATGTTTTCAATCCATAGGGTGTAACAACAAACTGGTATGTTTTCCCTCTATGTTGGAATGCAGTATATTTTCTTGACTCCTTTTCCAATTCAACCTGCCAGAAACTGTTAGTGAGGTCCATGGTACTCAACCAATTAACTCTCTTTGCTCTGTGTAGAATCTCATTTATTCCTCTATAGCAATCATAATCCGGAATTATAATTTCATTTAGTTTTCTTGCATCTAAACATAATCTAACTTTCCCATTGGTTTTGATGACTGGGACTATTGGATTAATATATGGACTAGTACTTCTTTCAATTATACCTAACCTCAACATTTTCTCTATCTCTTCTTGTACCTGATCTTGGTACTTTGTAGGAATTGGGTAATTTCTTTGGTAAAATGGTACATCTTCCCTAACTTTAATCTTATGTTTATATGCAGTGCATAAACCGGGCTGGTCTGAAAATACTTCTTTATACTTTTCTATTAAATCACTCATCTCCTGTCTTTGTTCCTCAGTTACCTCTTCATTCCCTATTCTTTCAAAAATATCCTCTTTTTTTATCTCTCCCTCCTCTTGTACAATTTTAATATAATTTTTACTCTGGTTTCCAAAAGTTTCAAATTCTTCCCATTTTTCCATATCATTCATTCCTTCCTGTTCATCACAACTCAATTCCTCCTCCATCTCATTTTCAAAATTATTCATCTCCCCTTTAAATTTTGTCTGCCCATCTACACTCATTTTTGATTTATGTAATTTGTTTTCATATTTAAACTCCATTTCCCATTTTCCAAAATCAAGTTGTGCCTCCACATCCATCAACATATCCGTACCTATAATAAATTTTCTCAATAAGCCTGGCACCACTAGGCATTGAAACGGATATTTTACCCCTCCTATTTCTCCTATTACCATGATCATTTTGTTTATCTTTTTAGTTTTCTTATTTGTTGCAGTCCGAATGGTTAAATTTTTTATTGGTAAGATTTCTATTTTTCCTATTTTATTTTTATTCTCTAACATCCATTTCTCCTGGATACATGTTACGTTACTGCCTGTGTCTATTAATGCTATTAAACTTGTATCTTCCATCTTAATCTCTATCTCTGGGTTTATTATTTTTTTTTCAATTCCTAAATTATAATTTCTCTCCTCATCTTCTTGTTCTAAAAATTTTCTACTGATTAATACATTATTTATAGTTAACTTAATTTTATCGCAGGAGCTTTTATCAAATTTTATCACTGGCAACCTCATTTGTTCTGTTTGATGCTCCTTTTCCTGATCCAAGGCGACGATACCAGTGTTCTCTAGTTTTCCGTTTGACTATGTGCACCATCCTCCTTCCTTGTCCCCACACATCTCCTTGTCTCTATCTGATTTATTTCCTTCTGGATCCTGTCATTTGTTCTGTAATTCCTGTCTCCTCTATTTTCTCGATTATTTTCCTGCCCTGGTCTTGGTTCAATATTCCCCCTCATATGATTATCTATTCTTCTGTTAAAAAACTGGACATATGGCCGTCCTTCACTTCTATATTCATTCCTTCTATACAATTCTCCTGGTCCTGGAAATCTTCTATTTCCCTGCTGTCTCATCCCTTCCTCACCCCTTCTGGGTGGAAATCTATTTCCATTCTGTTCCTCTCTAGGGGTAGGCCTATTCCATGGTCCCCTGTTTCTCTGTCTTATTTCCTTATTTCTCTCCTCTATATCCTCCTCATTTAGCATCCTTTCCATCTCTCGGATCGTTTTTATATTTTGTACTCTTCTTGACAACTGTATCCTTTCATTAAAATGCCGGCTTAATCTCCGGACTATCTCTTCCTCATTTTGCGGTGGTGTCATGTTCTTTAAAACTATGACTCTTTCTATGAAATAATCTGCTCTGGCTCTTCCATTTCCCTCTATATACCTTTCATTTTCTATTCTCTCTTTGATGCCTTCCTGTATTTCTTTGGCCCAGTATCTTTCTAAAAACCTATCTTGTAAATCCGCGAAATTTTCCACCTCCTCTCTGATTGATTTCCACCATCTTGCCGCTCCTACTTCCAAGGCTCTATCTATGATTCCTCTCCATTCATTTTCAAATCCTTCCCCTGTCCTACATCCAAATTTTCTCTCCACATACCTATCCAGTCTTTTTAGGAACTCCATAGGGTTACCATTCCTACCATTAAATTTTGGCATCTCCTCCTGATTCCCGCATGACACCTGTATTATCCTTAGGCCTTCTCCTCCTTTATTTTCTTCCACCTTCTTTTCTACCTTTTCCATTCTCTGGGTCAATTCCCCTTGTTTCTCATTATTCCTCCTTCCTTCTGTTTCCAATCGGTCAATTCTATCATTATTATTGTTTTTCTCAATCGCTATCTCCCTATTTAAAACTCTTAACTCTTCCCTGTTCTGTATTGTCATTCTTTCTACCTTCTCTATCTCTTTCTTATTAATTTCTGTCACATCAGCTATTATTTCTTTTGTTTCCTCTAAATTCTCCTTAATCTTCTCCTCTAAGTCTCTTCTCATAACTCCTATTTCAGCATTATTCTCTGTTCTCAACTGTTCCCTCATATCCTCTATCATTCTCCTATTTTCTTCCTTTAGGCTTTCGAATTTCTTATCCATTTCCAACCTACTTGAGGCAAATCCTCTGTTCATCTCTTCTTTCATCTCCTTATTTTCCTCCTTTATATTCTCTTTTAATTCCTTTTTTAATTCTCTCATATCCTCCTTCATTTCCTCTCTCCCTTTTAGACTCATTTCCATGAGAGATCTCATCATTTCCCTCAATTCTTCATTCTCATTATTTCCCTTTTTCTGTTGGGTTTGCATCAGTGGTAATCCCCTAGCCTCATCTACTTGGGTTTCCACCTCACTCTCTTCTATAGGCATATCTGTGCCTTCCGTTTCTGTCTCTTGTATTTCTAGGCTTGTCCCTTCTTCCAATTCTATTAGGCCTATTGTAGCTTCTTCCTCTTTTTCATCTATTTTTTCTTTTAATGTCACATATTTTCCTTTTGCAGCTTCCTCAATTGCTGTACCCTTCCTAGACCTACTATGTTTGTTGTATTCCTCTAATTTTTTTGTTTTTTTCGCTTTCTCCCTCCTTAAATTATATGTACCTGTTTCAGATTCCATATTTTTTTTTTTTTTTTTTTTTTTTTTTTTTATCTAAAATTTCAAAATTCCCCTTTATTCTATTTAAATTTTGAAAATTAAAAAAATTATTGACTTATGGTTGCAAAGTCCTGAAAAGTAAACAATATTAATACAAATATTTAATTAATAATCTTATCTAAAGTGCCTTAAGGTTAATTCTTAAATTTTTTTTATAATCGAGCCCCACGTTTGTGTGCCAAATGTAATAATTGGTAATTTTTGCTTTTATACAAGTCTTAATAAAATTTATAATTTAAAAGAAATAACAATTCAATGCTGCTTTTTGTTACAATAAACTTTTAATATCTTAAAATGACATTCCTTGTTATCTTTTACAAAGTCACTTACTAATTAAAAAATTCTTATTTCCTCTACAAAGAATTACAAAAATTAAGCTTTATTAGCCTAAGTCTAAAATTTTTTATGGCAGCAAGAAGTTTAGTTATAAAATTTAATATGAATTGAAATTGATTTAATTATTTCAATTTGAGCTTGAGCTCTCTTTATCTCGGGTTAAATAGGTGGGTTTTCTAAATTTTGACTAATAAATTTTGAGTTGGCACTTTCAAAAAAATATCTAAATTACAATTCTTACAAGTTAAAATTTTTACAAGTTATTTTAGTTCCTAATTAAATAATTTCCTGAATAATGTCTTCTTAATTGATCAGTTCAATGGTTTGGCTTATTGTTACTCTGTAATTATGATTTAAATACGATACTGCACTTTCCGCACCAATTAAAAAATAAAATTTTTACAGCCAATTCTGAATACGTCTTCCTCGTTCCGATGCTTTGTTCCAACTACTTACTGACGCTACCTTTGTTAGAAAAAAATGGCCAAATCGTGAATTTCCGCTATTTTTTCATTTATTCCTTGTAAGTACAGCTTTACGGATGTCATGTTCTTCTTCTTTACGGATACACTTCTTCTTCTTAACAACTGCACTTAAATTTCTTTGCATTTAAATCCAAAACTGTTTTATATCATATCTCCACGAGAAATATTTAAAACGAACATCTTTTGCCGGTCAATGCGCACGCAACTCCACAAATCCGTTACATCGTGTTTACTACAGAACACTCACTAGCTTGCCGTGTGAAAGTTTTAAGTGTATTTTTACATAGTTCTATTTAAATTGTTACCTATCAATTATTTCTAATACATATTCTTATAAATATTGATTTGTGTGTTTTTTTTTCTTTTATATAAAATCTTGTGATTAGATCTAAAATGTGGCCGTGTGCATTTTCTACACAAGTGAAATTAGGTTATGTTTACAATTCGTTCCTGGTATATTTTAGTAATTTTTACATACTGAATTTATTTTTATATATTTATCTTATTTTGGTAAGTGCCTTTTATATGTATACTACTTCAAAATGTTACAATATATATATATATATATATATATATATATATATATATATATATAGATTTTTTGGACTAGGAGACTGACAGACTTACCTTGGTAAGAGTCCACTCTGTAGTCTTGAAATAGTAACACATAAAGGCACTTAAACAATGATATATTTCGACCACACAGTGGTCTTTATCAATCGAAGAGAAAACACAAAAGAAATATGAGAGAATGAAATAAAATAATTGTAATCACAGATTGTGTAGAGTAGAAATCAGATGTCACAGATGCACAGATTAAAGATATATATATTGTTTCCATGAACATATGAGTGATTATAGTTTATATAAGTCCGTCAGGGGAAAAGAGATAAGGCTAGTTGGGAAAAAAAAAAAAAAAAAAAAAAAAAAAAAAAAAAAAAAAAAAAAAAAAAAAAAAAGTGAATGGATTTATCTGATGTTGAGGTTAGGGGATTCTCTGGACTTGGTATACCACTGGTATGATAGTTCCCACCTTCTCAGTTCTGAGGGATTGCAATCAGGGGGGAGTGATTTAATTATTTTTGTGGTATAGCAGTCATCAAAAGTTGTGATGTTGTGACTCGCAGCATGTTGAGCTGTTGGTCTATCCATATTCATAATTTTAACATCATGTCTGTGGCCATTCATTCTGATATTCAGACCATCCGTGGTCAGGCCTATGTACTGTGCTGAGCAAAGATTACATTGTAGCTGGTATATGACATTTTTCGATGTACAATTATGATGACCCTGTATTTTGAAGACCATTTTTGTTGTTTGGCTGTTGAAACTATTTGCTGAGGGGTGTATTGGACACGTCTTGCATCTAGGTCTATTACATGGGAAGGAGCCATGAGGAAGTTTGTGTGGTTTCTCTGCATCAGGGTCTGGTAGTTTAGGATGTACTAGGATGTTTTTCAAGTTGGGAGGTTGCTTGTACCAAATTTGTGGTGGATCGGTGAAAAGATTTTTGGTGTGGACGGAAGCTTGAAGAATTTTGAAGCCATCTCTCAATATCTTGTTGAGTTTATGTAGACCAGGATGGTAGTCTGTTATTAAAGACAGTTTATTTTGTTCTGTTTGTGGTTTATGGTGAACCGAGGATTGTGCTGAATGAATTTGGTTTTCAATGAGTTTTTTTGGGTATCCTCTTCTCTGGAAGGCTGTTGATATCTTTCTATTAAAATCTTCCAATTCCCTATCATTCGAACAGATTCTCTTACCCCTGATTGCTTGACTGTATGGAATGGATCGTTTTATGTTTATTGGGTGGTTGCTGTCGAAATGGAGATATTGTAGGTGGTTTGTAGGTTTGATGTGAATTCCTGTGTTGATATTTCCATTCTGGAGTGTTACCTCTACATCCAAAAAGGTGATGGCTGATGTAGATTTCTCCCAGGTAAATTGAAGTGTGGAGAATTGTGTCAGGCTGTCTAAAAATGTCTCAAGTGTTGAAGCACCCTGTGTCCAAATTAGGAAGATGTCATCTATATATCTATACCAACATAATGGCTGGTGTGTTTGTGTCTTTAGAAAACTTTCTTCCAACAATCCCATGTACAGATTTGCGTACGATGGTGCCATTCTGGTACCCATTGCTGTTCCCTTTATTTGAAGGTAGTTCCTTCCCTCAAACTGAAAGTTGTTCTTCTCGAGGATGAACCTGGTCAGGTTCACAAGAAAAGGTGTAGTAGGAGAAGGCTTGCCTGGGCGTTTGTTTAGAAAATTCTCTATTGCAGATAGGCCATGTGCATGAGGGATGTTGGTATAGAGAGAGGTGACATCTATGGTGACCAAAATAGTTACCGGGGGTAGAGGTACAGATATTTGTGACAGTCGATCTATGAAGTGATTGGTGTCCTGGGTATGTGATGGAAGGTTCTTTACTAAGGGTTGAAGGTGTGAGTCGAGGAAAGCTGAAATTCTTTCCGTTACTGAATTGCAGCCAGCAATTATTGGTCTACCAGGTGGAGGGATTATGTTTTTGTGGATCTTTGGTAATATATAGAATTGAGGAGTAGAGGGGTTTTCATTATATAATAATTTTAAAGATATTTCCGAAATATTTTGTTCAGGAGCTGTATATTTGAGTAGGTCCGAGAGTAAATTGTTGAATTCTGTAGTAGGGTTATCTGTAAGTATTTTGTATGTTGTGATGTCTGACAGTTGCTTATTTGCTTCTTTGATGTAGTCTTCTTTGTTCATGATGACAGTGGTTGAACCTTTATCTGCTGGAAGAATCATAATATCTTTGTTGTTTTTCAACGAAAATATTGCCGCTTTTTCTAATTTGGTAAGGTTAGGTTTAGTCTTCAGATTTTTAGTGAAATTTATTCATGATGCTTTGCATGATAAAGTTGATGTAAAGTTCAATGGGGTGATCAGGTGGTAGTGGTGGTGGATCCCAGTTGGAGGGTGGTTTGAATTTTGCAAGACATGCGTCTATGTTTGTATCCGTTTTGAAAGTTGGTGTCTGAGCTATATAATTTTTTATCCTAAGTTTTCTGGCAAAGCTGAAAACATCTTTTCCTAATTTGAATTGGTCTATTTCTTTAGTTGGTGTGAATGACAGGCCCTTAGAAATTACTTGTAGTTCATGTTCCGAGAGTGTGTGGTTGGAAATATTGTGCACGGCAACTGTTTTTGGTGAAGGGTTATTTCTTATATCGGGACTGTTATTATTAATATTTTTGTTATTTAGCAATAATGATTGGGTTGGCAGTTTAGGGAGTTGTCCACAGGGTACTGGTATCTTGAAGAGAGAACTTAGGCTAGGTTTGTCACAAACAAGAGGTGGTTTGTCGGCAGGTAAAACTGGATTATCATATTTTTTGATTTGGCCAAAAAGATTTATTTCTTGAATGCAGAGTTTTGAAAGTTTATGTATTTTATTCTTTGCAAGATTGTCTTGCAGTATGTATGCTTTATTGAGAGTATCTTCCATCTGTTGTATTAGATATGGGAAATTGGAGGTAATTAATTTGGCAGTTGAGGTTAGTAATTCAGATAATTTGGCTTGTTCTTGTTTGTGACACTGTAAGACCAAACGTGTAATTTGGAAAGAGTTGTTTTTGTAAATTGGAGAAATAACAGTTTTGATATACTGGGGCATACCTGACAGTGGTGATTTCATATTTAAACCCTTTGGTGTAATGCCTAGATTTAGGCATGCTTCTAAAAACAGTATATGAATGTTTATTTTTGAGATTTTAAAAGCCAGGTTTTTAAGCTGTTTCAAATACAGCTTAGGAAGATTCATTATATATAAGATAGGAAAGGAGGAAAGAACACATACAAAGATAGGGAAGGAATATGAAAATGGAAAGATTAAATATATGTTTATATATTTTTAGGTTAGTTTTGGTTGGTAAAGATTATTTAGATTTTTTGGACTAGGAGACTGACAGACTTACCTTGGTAAGAGTCCACTCTGTAGTCTTGAAATAGTAACACATAAAGGCACTTAAACAATGATATATTTCGACCACACAGTGGTCTTTATCAATCGAAGAGAAAACACAAAAGAAATATGAGAGAATGAAATAAAATAATTGTAATCACAGATTGTGTAGAGTAGAAATCAGATGTCACAGATGCACAGATTAAAGATATATATATTGTTTCCATGAACATATGAGTGATTATAGTTTATATAAGTCCGTCAGGGGAAAAGAGATAAGGCTAGTTGGAAGAAAAAAAAAAAAAAAAAAAAAAAAAAAAAAAAAAAAAAAAAGTGAATGGATTTATCTGATGTTGAGGTTAGGGGATTCTCTGGACTTGGTATACCACTGGTATGATAGTTCCCACCTTCTCAGTTCTGAGGGATTGCAATCAGGGGGGAGTGATTTAATTATTTTTGTGGTATAGCAGTCATCAAAAGTTGTGTTTTCTTTCCCAACTAGCCTTATCTCTTTTCCCCTGACGGACTTATATAAACTATAATCACTCATATGTTCATGGAAACAATATATATATCTTTAATCTGTGCATCTGTGACATCTGATTTCTACTCTACACAATCTGTGATTACAATTATTTTATTTCATTCTCTCATATTTCTTTTGTGTTTTCTCTTCGATTGATAAAGACCACTGTGTGGTCGAAATATATCATTGTTTAAGTGCCTTTATGTGTTACTATTTCAAGACTACAGAGTGGACTCTTACCAAGGTAAGTCTGTCAGTCTCCTAGTCCAAAAAATCTAAATAATCTTTACCAACCAAAACTAACCTATAAATATATATATATATATATATATATATATATATATATATATATAGGTTAGTTCTAGTAGAGCTTAAAGCTTATTTAGGAATTTTTGGACTAGATAGGAGACTGACAGACTTACCTAATGGCAATAGTCCAAAACTGCAATCTCTTGGAATAAACACATATAAAAACTTTATCACACTATTGAAATACTTCGATCAAACAATGATCTTTGTCAATAAAAAAAGAGAAAAATAAAAGACTGAAGTAAACCACAGATGTGTGTATAAATATCCAAATGTCACAGATTCACAGATTTATAGTTTATAATGTGTAGCTTATGATTTATAGTTTACTATATGTGATGTGTAATTTTTGATGTACTAAAATAAATTTTTTTTAGGTTTCTTAAAAAATTATCAGATCCAAGTATTGAAAAACTGCCTAAACTCCCTTTCCAAGCAATAGACCTAAATGCAAGACATGTCCAATACACATGTTGCCTGGCGCAGTACATAGGCCTTACCACGGATGGTCTGAGCATCAGAATGAATGGCCACAGACAAGATGTTGGAACCATGAACATAGACAGGCCAACCGCTCAACACACTGCTAGTCAGATCATATCGTTCAATGATTGTTATACCACCAAACTAATTAAGGCCCTCCCCACTAATTGTAACCCTTCAGAATTGAGAAGATGAGTTATCATACCAGTGGTAGACCAAATCTAGAGAACCTAAACATCGGATAAAGCTCCTTTTACCTTCCTTCTGACAGACTATTAATATCTAGTTTCAAATAATCAATATTTATACAAATCACATACAGTACCATATCATAAATTATAAATCTGTGATATTTGGATATTTATACACATCTGTGGTTCACTTCAGTCTTTTCCTCTTCCCTTTTTTGATTGAAAAGAACCATTGTTTGATCATAATATTTCAATAGTGTGATAAGTTTGTACGAGATAAGTAGTCGTACCATTACGATAAGTTTGACGTATATATCTACTTATTATGTGTCTTCTTATTTATTTCCATATAAATAAATAAATATATATATATATATATATATATATATATATATATATATGAAGTTGATATATTACTATTGTAAATACTTTTATCCACCACTAAGTGCAATAATTTTACCTTGTGTGATAAGGCACCTTTCGGTCACTTGACCATTGTCGAATCAATCAGAGTGATTCCACAATGGTCAAGTGACCGAAAGGTGCCTCATCACACAAGGTAAAATTATTGCACTTAGTGGTGAATAAAAGTATTTACAATCGTAATATATCAACTTCATAAAGTCAGTGCAACGGAAAAATAATAGACAACGTAAAATATCAATATATATATAATAGAGAGAGAGAGAGAGAGAGAGATGATATATAGAAATTTTTGGAATAGATAGCAGACTGACAGACTTTTTGGCAATACTCCAAAACTAATCTCTTGATAACTATATGAAGCAACTGTGGCGTAATGTTTATTTTAAAATAAATAAAACCTCTAAACCACAAATAACATTTTATTTAAACCTTATGTACATTTCGATTGCCCAGCAATCATCTTCAGAGGTATTTAAAAAATACAACTGAGTTGTATTTTTTAAATACCTCTGAAGATGATTGCTGGGCAATCGAAATGTACATAAGGTTTAAATAAAATGTTATTTGTGGTTTAGAGGTTTTATTTATTTAAAAATAATCTCTTGATAATAAATAAACGCACATCACACTATTGAAATATTTCAATCACACAACGATCTTTTTCATTCAAAAAAATTAAAAAAGACTGAAGTAAACCACAAAAATATATAAAAGAATTAATATCCAAATGTCAGAGATGCACAGATTTATAATTTATGAAATAGTACTATATGTTATTTGTATAAATATTCATTAATTCAACTCAGGTATATATGTATGTATATATAATCAGTGATCCTTTGTTTTTTGCGGGGGTTACGTTCCCCGAACATACAACGAATACTAAAACCAACTGTATATGGAAAGAGGAGGGTTACGTTCCACATCAAAAATGTTAACATTTATTACAGCTATACTGTACACTTATAATACGGTATGGTATATTTATGCATTAGAGAGTTTATATATTTTTATTGTTAATTTACGTTTTCCTTCAATCCGAACTAAACACTTCCACAAATAGACAAGATGTTTCCAAAACTACCAGACACAAAAATCGAATGTAACACCTGTATACCTGTTGTCTGATGGTCAAGACAAAATCCGAGTTAGTTATGACCGCCAGATATGATTATCGATGTTTGGATTTTGAAAACTGTTAAATTAACAGTAAGGAAACAGAGGTGACGCTCAACTTATAGAGTTGGATATGGGTGCCGGATCAACTAATTGTTGTTTGTCAGTGACAATAACGCCACTTGTTATAAATAAGGAATGCCCATTTTTTTGTAGTACGCACTAGTAATGTACAATATAAAAGATGTTTGAAGAATAATCAGATTTCTTTTTTTTAATAGGTAACTACAGTACTGTACAAACTAAGACGAGAACACATTATCCTACAACCTGCACAGTAACTATGCTGTCTTTCTTGTCTTTTTTTTTTAATACGATACATATTAGCTTTATATTCAATAATTTTTAAACCGCAAATAGCGAGGGCCTACTGTATATGTATTATATATAAACACAAATTTTAATTTGAAATAAAACTTTTCACCTACACTTACTCAGTAATTGCATCTTATGGTTGGTTGCAATTTCAATGGGCTATTAATAATAGCAGTAGCTCTTATTAGCTCGTAGGTAAAAGTTGATAAGTTGCTATCTGATCCATTAAAACCGTCCCTCTTTGTCTGATTAATAGTCTGTTCAACTACTCTCACACTGTATTTCAGGAATTTTAGCAGAATTTTCATAGACTACCATGATCTATAATGACAAAATACTATTTTCTGAAATAACCAACAATATGCTTGTTGTAGACATATTATAGAAAACAAGTGGATGTGCATAAGTGATTATTTGTAACCAGGGCATAATGAATAGAAATCGTTACATATCCATATGTAGACAATTGATTTATGATAACCAAGGAATCAATTTGTGTAAATTACAATAATTTATATTTCAAGCAATGTGACAAGCAAAATAAATCTCAAGTTTATCAGTAAAGAGATGTGAAAGTGTTGGTAAGTATATGTTGGCAAAAGCTTTAGGATGAGTTTGGCCTCAGTTGAAGGTATATACAAGGTTATGCTTATTGAAGCTATTCTACCATTCAGTTTAAGCAATTTTTCCTTTGTTCAGTATTTGTTACATATTTGCTTATTTGTAACTTGCATGTTAGATTAAATTTGTTGTTTGTTTATATCCATATTGAAGTGAGTTATACGATTCATCATAACTTTAAAATGGTTAACAAAGTATTGAAATTAAATAAAATTTAGAGATTTATAACCAATGAGACAAAGTAAAAACCTGCAATTCATTGTGTGACAAACACTTATAATATAAGAAAACCAGAGCTATTCAATATTTTAAAATATTTTATGAATATTGAGCCATTAATATTTTCTAATGCATTAAATATATTAAGCTCAGGGGCAGATGCACTTGGACTGTACCAAAAATGTTTTCCTTGTATTTTAATCCAAAGTACAGATTAGCCCTGACATTTTTTGAAAATTATTTTATATAATTTTGATTCTATTATTATTTGTCAACCCATTATTTTTTATAATGTATTTTACTTACTCAACAGATGTGGTTTGGCGATTTTTATGGAAGAAATTACTTGAATATAGAAGTAGTTTTTGCCTCCCTTGGACACAAATCTTAAACTCTTCTAATTTTTCTGCTGCCGAAATTACAAACTGCTCATACTCTACATTGTGTCTATTTTTTGCATCAGTTTTATTCTATAAAAAAAAATTAATTTAAACCACTAAATTGTAATGATTTACATCTGAATATACAATAACTTTGTGTACAAAACAATAGAATGCATAAACCACTAATTCTTAATTAATATGTCTCTATACTAACATATTAATGATAACTACCAGTCAGTGTATAAATTAATATTAACAATTTTATGCTATATAAATTTACCATTAACCTTAAACATTATTAAAACTGCAATTAAAAATATTAATGAAACATTATTAAGAACTATCTTTGTATTTGTAACACAGCGAATATAAAAATGTAAATAAACTCACAAGTACACATTTTTTATCTTTGAGCCTTCTTGCTTCTTTGTAAAAATGAAGAAGTTCCAAAGCTCTGGCTTTCCAATCCTTGTTATCTACACAAACGCAAAAAGGATTTGTAGCAACACATAATTTTAAAGAACATTTTTTTTGCAACAGGAAACTTTAATAAACAGATAAACAATGAAGTGTGAAATATAAATAAATAATGATATACTGCTTGATAAAGAACAATTTTTAATCAACTTAAATCTTTTACTGAAGAGAAATATTACCATTAGTGGGGCTGCTATCAGTGTTAATGCAATATTAATTGAGGTTTAATTGAATTAAACTGGTTTGTGGGGAAAATAATACCAGTTATTTATAATGGGAAACTTAAACAAAAGGAGTGACCTATAATTAGTTAATATATAACTAAATGAATACTCAAGATCTTACTTGCAGACCCGTTTTGAAACAATTGTTTCTTTCACGAAACTAAGCCTCTACTGAGTAAACTATAATTAATTATAGTTTAATCAGCGAATTCAAGACAATTACAACAAGCAACTTTAAAAGGAGTGATTTCTATATTATCAAACTAATTAATAACTTGCTGAACAAATAATTAAATTCTTGAATTTTGTAGTCCATTACGTTCGGTGAATCTTAATTAATCACTTAAACAATGGTTTATGAGTATCCGAACTTTAAATTTTGTAATTTGTTAAAACTTACTGAGGCAAAACGTTTTCGATCGCTATATGGCGATCTTCATCAGTGTCTTCTGCTTGGAGATGTCGGGTCAAGCGGTGACGGTTTTAAAGGCAGGTTTTCGATAGTATCAAAGAGTATGTGTGATTTGTATTGTGTTTGTTCGTTTAATATGTTTGTACTTTGTGTGTCTGTAAATTTCATATTGTTCTAGTGTGAAGAGATGTGGTCCTTTTTTGTTGATGTGTAAGATTTCTAGGTTATGGTAAATGTCTGTGTATTTGTGTCTTGTTTCTTTTATATGATTGTAAAATGTTGAGTTGGTGTTCTGTTTGTGTTCCTCGACTCGTTGTTCAATATAATTGAAGTAAATTTGTGAAAAATTTAGATGAAACGTCAGTATCACCGATCAAATTAGTTTAATCTAAATTAATTATGAAAATGACTTAATAATACCATTAAAGTTTCACCAATTCTCTTTCAGAATAAAACTACAAATTATTTCTTCTTAATAAATTAAGTTACTTTACATACCTGTTGAAACAGTCTGGATACATTTTTGTGAATTTTCTGTTATGTAGTCTTGAATACACCTACATAGTTTTGATGTGTTTGGACATGCAAGCTTAACTGCATCAACATCATTAAATGTTGATATTAATATTTCTGAAAACCTGGACATTTCAGCTTTGTGTTTATTTCTGTCATTGTCAGAGGATCCTTCCTGAAATAAAATTTAACCACCACAGAATGAAAACTATAATTAATTAGTCATAATTCACATTTTATAAAAGAATGAGTTACTATTAGCATGTGTCTAATACAGATCTCATAAATACATTCTTAAGATACAGTTTAGCAAAATTTCATTGCTATATATTTAAATTCTATAGTTTACCAAACTGTTTATAATTTCAGAAATATTAATAAAATTGGTTTTCTGATTCAGGATAAATAATCAGCACACAAAATTCTCAAAAGCAATAATGGATTATAAAAAATAATTCTATTCCCTCACAGCGATTTATGAACAAGTATGTGTTTTTCTGTTTTAGTCCAGTGGTTTTCAATTACTGTTTAGTTTTAGGTCCCACAATGAAGCTACAACAGAATAGAAGATTTCACGTTTTTAGGATTGGATTGAAATAAAACTTTTTTGGGAGATTTCTGAAATATTATATCTTTATTTCAAGGGTGGATAGTAAGGAAGTTATTATTTTAATCATTGCGTTTTTCATTATGATAGTTCGTACACAATTGCAATAAAACACATAAATGCAATAACTCAATAACTTAATGTCATTACAACTAACAATATTTTAAATTAAAATATATTGAAGTAGGCTATTTGGCAGTAGCAAAATGGATGTAGGCCCCTTTACCCTGTGGTACAGAGTAGGTACACTTCCCCCTTCCCCGATACCAATAAGGCTACTAAGGGTATATCTTGTCCTTTCCATATTCCTACTTTTATTTCACTTATGTTTTCTTATAACTTGTCATTCAGCAGGGTGGTGTAGCAGGTACAACATTTCTTATGACCTTTACAGATTATATTTACTTCAGATTTCATCTTGCAATGACTCTTCTATATTCCACATTGTTCACAAGCCTAAATTCTACTGTTTCTCTTTCCCTACACATACACACACAATACGAGAACAAAATTAATAATTACAGATATTTAGACATTTAAATAAGGGAAGTTTTTTCATTCTATGATTTATTTTTCTCTCCTGCATTATGCTGGGCCTTTTCGTGTGTCATGTTGGGACCCATGTCAACCTGATGGAAGGGCTTAGTTGGCGTATGAAGGTTTGGATGGAACAGAGCTATATAAATGTGGCTTCATATAAACAGGTTATTCTAGCAACTGAGTGAGTGCATAACGATTTATTCCTGGTTATCTCTCTGCCCGGCCTCCATCAGAGACAAAAATCAGCTCTTCTGGCGAACAGACAGTTTTTTTCGGAGATCCAAGATTCCAAGATCATTGGCTAAGTTGAAAATTTAGCCCAAGATGGAAATGAAGATGGTCTGTCTTCAATTGTCCGCAAAGTCGAAATTAAAATTTTTCACAATGTAATAAATTACACACAGTATTAAAGGCGACCCTAAAACCGATCATTAACAAGTGTTACAAGATTCCATACTCCAAGGAAACCATGGGAGAAGAGGAGCAATCACAGTGAAATTTTTAGGGAAAGTCTGAATTTTAATAGCAAATTAACCATTTATTAAATTCAGTAAATTTTGTAAAATTATAGTCTGATTTTTTTTAATAAAAATTTAATAACAAATTGATAATTCATAATTGAAAAATTTATAAGCAAATGACTTTTATTTAAACAGAAATATAGGTGGTGGTAATGAAATTTAAAATTATTAAAATATAAAATGCTATTTCTAAAATCTCCAGATTAAAGTTACATCAAGTTGTAACAAGTTAATGTTCAACAAAGTTAAGACAAGAAATATTTAAAGTCATTAGTAACATAATTTATTTAAATTCAACCAAAGTAATAGATGAAGAATTTCAGAGATAAAATCAATACAAATGATTGATTACTTAAGTGATATAACCTATTTTATGTCCATATAAGATATTTTAACCAGCCAAGATTGAGTAATTGTAAAAATGGAAATCATATAGATTTGGTTTTGAAATCTTTCAGATTTATGTTTGGACACACAAATATAAATTAAAAATAAAGTTATTAGGAAGCAGATTCGCCTTTTACTTCTAGAAATAATTTTATGCGCATTAAATAAAATAAACTTGTATAAATTATTCTCATGTTGTATTTAAATATGAATGTAAATTTATGTGTGTAATTTTAAATCTGAAAAACCACAATGTTCTCAAATGACTACAAATGTTCGAGAATTTTAAATAATTGTGTTATCATAATAATTGATGAACTTTATGCAAGGATTACATGGACATTTATGAACCATTCAAGTTTATTTCATGTTAAATAACTGCTTCTCAAAATTAAAATAAATAGCAAAAATTCAGTAAAATTAAAGTAATAATTGTAACATATTTTGAAGAATAAATTTTAGTTTATATTTTAATTTCAATTCAATTAAATCAATTTAGAACAAAACAATGTTTAAAATTATTATAATTATTCTGTCAAATCAGCTAAATAAAATTTCAGATATTTTCCCAACCATCAACAAGAGTAGAAGTAAATAACTTATATAAGCAAAAACCAATTTTTTAAGGAGTATTCTTGCAATAGCAAGGTAATATATTAATTTTACAACTAAATAAAAATTAATTATGCATATATAATTACATAAATGAGAATGAACATTTTGGTGGTTTTTAAATAAAGTCCAGGGATTTATCTACTGGCAGATCACGCTCAACACACCACAGGCACCAGGATATGGTAAGTAGGGTGGGAACATATTTTGACCGTGGTTTAACTGGCGGGTTTCTGCTCTAAAGTACCCATCATCACTATGTACAGCTTACGCATAAAACACCTAAATGTGGTTATTTTTCGTAGGGTGTGGAAAGCGTGTTTCTGGAGCAACGTCCTGGCAATTGAGGTTTGGCTGCGGCAGTTTGATGTATTTTATGTTAAAATTGGCTTTCTGGTAATAAAAATGTTATAAACTTCAATTGGTGTTGTCAGCAAATTAAAACAAGGATCAAGTTTTGATGGTATGTGCTGATAACATCTACTAATGTCCTATTTTTGTTTTACAAAGCTAAGACAATGTTTATACAAGTACAATAAACTACTCTACAGATATATATTTAATTTAATTATTGTGTTATAAGAATAAATCCAAGAAAAAATATACAGCATTTTCCTTTTTTACATAGACTTTTATTTTCTTCTTAAAATATACCATAAAAAAAAACTACAACATTTTTTTAATTAACAGTATATGAAAATAATTAGTACAAAGAAGCTGTGTTGCAAACAATCAACTCTGAACATATATTTGTTCTTAATCCACATAATTTGTTGAATCATAGATGAAAGGTTTAAAAGAAGGTTTATAATACTTAGTTAAATTTCTTTTCATGTATCAAATATACTTGAACCTGACTAAATACAAAATGTGATGTAGAGAAAATATTTTGAGCCTATCGTATATATAAAATTACGCTTAAGTATTTGTTTTCTTAATTAAAGGCATGAAGTTTTAACTTTTAATTTTTAGTTAATTCGTCTTAACTTATCATGCTTACCTGGTAATGTACTGGTACATTAGTTCTATCTACAATTAAATCATTTGAATTAATGATAGGTATTAAATTTTTTAAAGACTTCATTGTAATCCATAAACCTGTAACAACAGTTTACATTTCAGGACAATTTTTTTGGGGGCGCAGTAACATCAGTGCACTGTACTATGTCTAGACATATGCTATGAAGTATCCAGTCAGGATAGATTTGGTTGTATTTTATACAACATTACTATGTACCTATATTAATATATACAAAAAACTCTAAACATGTAAGGTGCGAGATCAAGCGAAACATTTTGCTGGCTGATGTAGAAACTCATAACGAATATTTTAATATAGGTACATAGTAATGTTGTATAAAATTACAACCAAATGTATCCTGATTGGATACTTCATTGGTATATTTTAATATAGGTATATAGTAATGTTATATAAAATTACAACCAAAAATTTATCCTGACTGAATTCTTCATAGCTATATTTTAATAAAGATACATAGTTATGTCGCATAAAATTACAACCAAATCCATCCTGACTAGATACTTTATAGGTATATTCGTCTTGCCTGTCTAGACAAAGTAAAGTGTGCTATTGCACAGAAAAAGTAGTCCTAACTAAAATATGATAAAAAATTAACCTTTTATAGCAATAAAAAAATGTAAATACGTGTTGAGGCATTTTGCTAGTTTCAACGTAAAACATTGATTTTAGGTGACCGTAGAGGGACGGGGGCGTGAAATAATTTTCTTTCCAAAATTGTGATTATTTGGGGTGTCAGCAAGTGTTATAATTTTTTTTGGTGATTGTTATGAGTTTCTGTATTGTCGGATAAAACTTTTCCAAATCGCTTGCGTAGCTAAATTGAATAATTACCGACATTTTACTCAGTGTAAGGTTAGATAATAATTCAATACAATTCTGATATTTATAAAATATGAATATCCTCAATAAACCGTTACAACAAGAAACCATTAGTCATTACACACACATATAATTGTGTATAAAGTGAATAAAAGTGAATAAATGAAGTTATTTTGAGGTTATTGGGTTTATTATTTAAAATATTGTATGCATATAATTGTGTTTACGTATATAAACAAATGTTAGTGTGAGTGTGTTTATAAATTATGAATGCAATTCTTTACATAAAACAACTTAACCTGTGTTAATGTCTTTATATTCATCCCATAATCTTCAGCACTCTTTATATATTTAACATGCAGAGAGTAAAATAGTATTTGTATAAAAAGGTACTGGTAGAGATACAAAGCAAGTTAGGTCTGTTAGGTTAATTAGTAACCTTGCCTCGTATAACGAATGAATAATCTATAACTACCACTGACTTTCAAAAGATTTTAAAAGGACCTTCAAAGGCATTTCTAAAAATTAACTATCCACCTTTAAATAAATGTGATTCTTAAATAATCTAACTCTAAGATTAATAAACAAAATTAACATTATTAGTTTAAACAGATGATATTCTATAAACTGTGTACTAGAGTTCTGTTCTGTTATGTTACTATTCAACCAGTTATCCATCTGTGTTTCATCTTACACACAGTACTCTAGTAGAATACTAAGTTGGCTCTTAGATTACCTTTTGCTTCGTTCACACCACACCTGATATTTATTTATTTGACCCATTTCTTAATAATTCACTTCCATATCAACATCTCCACTTGATATTTTAATAATCCACTTTACCAACCTCTTTAGAGGTTTTTTATATTAGCCCCCTTTACACCTTCGTTATTCTATTATACTTTTTAGATCAATCCCTTATACACTCTCTCTAATGTTTACTTGAAACTTGAAATACTGTCAAATTTGACAATACGAAATATCATTCGAAACGATCCGTTCCTACGTATCGTACTATTAAATGGTAGTATAGGAAAGAGATTTCTCATTAATATATATTCAAGTTCATAATAAAAACAAATGCCATAAGTTAAGACAGGCGAAAACAGCAAATATTAAAAATAAGTTTCTCAATATGACTTAGGCGTTATTCTGTTTCAAAAATTGTATACTGTTTTTCAGTTTAAAAACCGCCATTTTATTGCGTTTCTACGTTGGAGTAATTACATATAAATGATTTTCAAATTTTAAAAGGAGTGTACTATATACTGTTTAAAAACCATACAATATAAAAGCTTTTAGTTTATTGAGGCTATCTATAGAAGCACATGAATCATGATATGTATTTATCTTCAGCAAAGACGTTTTATAAATTGATAAATATATGGTAATATTTTTTGTGTATACCAAAATAATATATGCGTTTTTTTCTTTTTTCATAAAAATAATGTATTTTTTAAACTTTTTAATTGTAATATAATATTAAAATTAATACTAAACACTTTTAAATGTTTTAAACTTGCCTATAGTAGCACTTACTTTGCTTGTTGACGACGGCCGTTTCGGGAGATGTGTCCCTTTGTCAACTCCTTGTTACTATAGGCACGTTTAAAACATTTAAAGGTGTTTAGTGACTACTAGTACCTCACGCGAAGATGGAATCAACAAATTTTAAAATTAATAATTTCATTTATAGAATTTAAAAATTAAACAATGTTCTTTTTTGAAAATTTAACTCATTTTTAATACGGAAAGTGAGCTGGAATTAAGTCAAAGGTAATTACTGAATGTCGGACAATTTTTAAATATGGTCAATGGTAAACTTTTAGTTTTTTAATATGGGCAGTGTATTTTTTTACATAATTCTCGATTTATAAAAAATACTTATAATAATTATAAGTAAAATACATTTATATACAAGTATTATATATTTTACTTAGTATATAGTATAAAAGTGAAAAGAGTCGTATGTTCTTATCATGTATTAAATTTTGAGGTCATTATTATAAATATTAAGTCACTAACCTCAATATATTCTATTTTGATAAATTAATATTCATTTCCTTTTTTAAAGATAAATCATTTCTTTCTTGAACTGATAGTGAGATGATTTTCAAACGTAATGAAATTTTATTTTCGTCTATGATAGAATCAGAGCGATTTTCATCTATGTCTATTTACAATTTTAAGTAACTAAAAAGGCGGGATTCTCCTTTATTTGTTATTAGTCGTATTGGCTTCAATAATTTTTAAATTTGTGTATTAAAAGTAAACAACTTTTTGAAATTGACTGTAAAAGTGTAGGATTGTGAGAGTTATAGAAACAGTAAAATGTGTAGTGTTCAAGAAAAGGAAGATATTTTGAAGGAATTAAATGATATTAAAATTGAGGTTGGTAGTATTTTTGATTGAATTACATGTTTTTGTAGCTTCCAAATAAATTGTTGTTTGTGAGACAGTTTTACGAATTTATAGAAATACTAAAGCAACAAGTAAACTATAATTTATTCCATCAATTGTTATTTTTGACAGTGATTAAATTTGTAAATTGTCAGAGACAAGGGTTTAGTTAAGACAGGAATTTAAAAAAATTTAGATATTTTTCTGACAGTAAAATCATAATATATATAACTGTGTATGTGTATATTAATATATACTTAATTTTAAAATACTTTGGTTTGGTAAAATTATGTTCTTGCAATTTTTTATACTCTTGAATTTTGTAGTTCATTACATTCGGTGAAGCTATTAATCATTTTTACATTAATTTATGACCATCCGAACTTTAAATTTTGTAAATTTATAAAAACTTACTGAGACAGAACGTTTTTAATCGCTCCGTGGCAACCACTTCTTGAAGATCGCCATGGAGCGAATGAAAACGTTCTGTATCAGTAAGTTTTTATAAATTTACAAAATTTAAAATTGGGATAGCCATTAATTAATGTACACGTGAATAATTTTTTATAATGAATGAATCTACATAATTTTAAATGTATTTTAAAAAAATGTTGTTTTGGAATCTTATGTAATGACATTCATGAAAGCGTTAATGTGGAAATTAAATGACATTACAACTAGTATAAACTTGTAATTAAAATAAATGCTCAAAATACAGCATTTTAAACTGTATTAGACACTCATCATTAGAATTTATGCTCCTAATTAATGAACAAAAATCACATCTTTAAATAATAATTTGTGAAATATCTGGTTATAGGCATGGAGACGTAATATGAAATATGCAGTCAAATATCCTGTAAGGGTTAAAACAAGTGACATTTCAATTAACAGTACATCTTAATAGCCACCTTGACACAAATATTATGTCTCAATATTTTCTTTAAAAAATTTGTAACTATAAGTTTGTGGAAATTCTAATACAGTCGGCGCCGCTTATTGTAATCATATTTGTCAGAAGCATATTTGATAACAATAACCGAACGCTTAATCACGATGTAGTCTACAGCCGTACTGCATTGAACTCACTGTATTATTGCCACAACTATTTGTTCTGAACGATATGTAAGCCTATCTTTACATTAAGTAATTCTAATTCTGTAACACTATAATAATTAAACTGTACTTACCAAATTTTGATGCTATTCCGGACAGTTTTATATACAGTAGTAGAATTTCTGTAATTTAGTTTTCTACTTGTTAAAATTAGTGGGCATATTTCATGTCAGTTTATTTTATTCCACTGTAGATTTTTTTTTTAAAACACTGAATCTAGCATAATTGAAAAAAAAATATATAGAACTACGTAAAACACTTGATCAAAACATTATAACACATAAAACTTCATTATAAAACACTTCAATCTTATTTACACTTCAAATTTACATTTTCTCGAAGAATTCCTCTATATGTGACTGTCTGTAGTCTTCTCGTAAAATTTTGTTTATAAATTGCTCATATTCATAATGTTTGTTGAAATTTTTTGCTTTTTGTTGAACAAACTGCCTTAGAATCTCAAGAACTTGGTGAACTTCCTGCTTAGATCTTTGCAGTACACATTTATCATTTTCATCATCATCTTCTTCAGTAACTTTTGATGTTGAAGCAACTACCTCACAAATATCGTTTTCAGTCATTTCTGCTGCTGTTGCGATACTATCGTCAACTTCCATCCACTCGGTATATTCTTTTAAGGACAAATCGAAAGGCTTCAAGTTCTCTCCAGAGTCTTCATCAGATGTAGCTTGCTCTTGATTTTCTTCAACAAAAAAACCACCTTTTCTAAAGCAATTTTTCACAGTTTTTTCAGAAACTTCATTCCAAGATTTTGCTATCAGATGAGTAGCATCGAGTAAAGAAGTTTTTTTAGCCAATTCATTTGAGATAAGGGTTTGCAATTCATCCATATTTTCTATAATTCTAGCACGCATCTCTCGTCGATAAAAACTTTTAAGATTTTTAATTATGCCTTGGTCACATGGCTGAAAAATTGATATAGTATTGGCTGGAAGGTAAATCACTTTGATGTGTTTTAGCGTAGTGCTTATGTCATTATGTGCAGTGCAGTTGTCTAGTAGAAGGACAATGTTGCGTTTGAGGCTAGTATCCCATTTAGTCAGCCATTCATTAAAAATGTTTGATGTCATCCATGCATTGAAGTTTGAATGATAACCGGTAGCTTTTTGATAACTTGAAAACAACGTGGATTTTTAGATTTACCGATAATTTAGAGTTTTTCTTTATGACCAACCATGTTAACACAACACAAAACAGTTATTTTTTGTTTACATATTTTACAGCCGTTAGCAATTTCATTTTTAAATAAGTAAGTATGTTCGGGTAAAGCACGATAATAAAGTCCTGTTTCATCTGCATTGTATATGCAGCTAGGAGAATACTCGGCCAAAATCTTTGGCCATTTGTATTGTAACCAGTCCTCAGCTCCAACAAAATCAGCATTTATTTTTTCACCACACGTTTTCTTGTAAACAATGTTTTCCCTTTTCTTCCATCGATTGAACCATCCATCTGCGGCTTTAAAATCCTGTTTTCCTATTGTTTTGGCAAGATTCTCAGCTTTTAGACTCATTAGGGGGCCGTCAACTCGAGCATCTTTTTCGGGAACATTTTTAAACCACAATTTCAAAGCTGATTCCACTTGTGGATCCTTCCCAGAACGATGTCTTCTGTTGTCAACATTTGCATTACACTTTGATAATGACAAGATTTTTTCTTTGTTGTTCAATATTTTACATAAGAGAGGTTGAGAAACGCCAAGTTGAGAATCAGCGTTTCTTTGACTCATTTTTGGTAATTTACTGTACCAATCTAGAATATCAAGTTTTTGTTTAAGATTTAAATTGCGTCGTTTCTTTTGAGATTCGGACATCTTGCTATACTGTCCTTTTGAACTTCAAGTGACACTAAACTCTACAAAACAAACAAAAAAGATCTTTAAAAATTAAGTTATGTAAAATCACACTGAAATACTGTAATAAACGTTCATAAAAATTCACTGTTAAAAAATACAGTAGGACTGTACTATAAATGGTTCAGTAGTAACATCAACTAATGTTAACAAACAAATAAAATCGACTCAGCGAGGCTAGGGTGTTTGCGTAAACAAAGAGTAAGGGAGACATTCTGAGAACTGTGATAAGTGCTGAAACCGTTATAAAGTATTTCTATCATTCTAAAAATAAACATTCTATGTATTTGGCGTCATTGTGTGTTGCACGTGCTGTTTACACTACTTTGTAGACATTTTTACTTGGTCTATGCTAGTATACGTTGACGCATATGATTTTGAATGGCAAATTAAATGATAATAATAAGCGAACAGATGATTACAATAAGCGGCCTAATTACAATGTATTAATATACGTCCGTGTTTGTTTTTCAATGAAACGATAACAATAACCGAATGATAACATTAACCGTAATCTCAATAAGCGGCGCCGACTGTATTCATATTTGTTGATTCCATCTTCATGTGAGCTACTAGTTTTTACTAAAATACTTGTAAATATTTACAAACTTGCCTATAGTAGCATTTACTTTTATTTGTTGAGTTATGATCTGAGTTGACAATGGGACACATCTCCCGAAACGGCCGTCCTCAACAAAAATAAGTAAGGGCTTATATTTGTTGTTTCCATCTTCACGTGAGCTACTAGTTTTCACTAAACACTTGTAAATATTTACAAACTTGCCTATAGTAGCACTTACTTATATTTGTTGAGGATGGTTGTTTCGGGAGATGTGTCCCACTGTCAACTCGAACCGTAACTGATCTCAAAGTTTTCGTAGGTTAAGGTATTAGGGTGGGGGTGGGATATTATGGTGGTGACATCATAACTCCTAATACTCACAAAATACATCCACACCACCATAATATCCCACCCCCACCCTAATACCTTAACCTACGAAAACCTTGAGATTAGTTACAGTTCGAGTTGACAATGGGACACATCTCCCGAAACGCCCGTCCTCAACAAATATAAGTACTAAACACTTTTAAATGTTTTAAACTTGCCTATAGTAGCACTTACTTTGCTTGTTGAAGACGGCCGTTTCGGGAGATGTGTCCTAACAAGGATTTCTGGACACATCTCCCGAAACAGCCATCCTCAACAAGCAAAGTAAGTGCTACTATAGGCAAGTTTAAAACATTTAAAAGTGTTTAGTGATTACTAGTAGCTTACGTGAAGATGGAATCAACAAATGTAAATATAAGTAAGTGCTACTATAGGCAAGTTTGTAAATATTTACAAGTGTTTAGTGAAGTAAGTGCTGCTAGGCACAAATTTGTAAATATTTACAAGTGTTTTAGTATTCTAATATTTATTATTACACTTTTTTGTATTAACTTGGCAAAAAAAACCACTACTTACTGATTTATTCAGCAGACTCGTTTTACACAAGGAATGATATGCTTACCTAGTGCGAATAAATCAGTCAATCGTGTTTTTTACAAAAACCTCCAGATGTAAAACCCCAAGACTCGAAGTTTTAATATTATTAAGTCTGAAATTATAAGTTTAACAAGTTGTTATCTATAAAGTTCAAGTTTAAAGGTTTTGTTAACATTTTAGACAACAAAATCCATTATTATTATTATTATTATTATTATAGATCAACTTATTAATTATAAATAAATCAGAAAAAATCTCTAACCATAAAAATTTTAATTCTAGTCTGATTTATATTTTGGTTACCAAGTAACAATCCTCCGAGACACAATACAGTCTACACTACAACCTCATGTGTAGTACAGGATGGTTTCTTGGTAACCGAAATGTACATCAGACTAGAATTGAAATATCTTTGGTTAGAGATTTGTTGTGTATTATTTATTATTAATAAACTACAGTAAATTATTCCAAGTAATTAGTGATCAACATTAATGGATGGAACTAATTCTCAGTAAACTTCCCAAAAACAAATACATTTTTGTTTTTTCAAAGAAATACCCAATTTACTTATAACTACAAGAAGATAATAGAAATCAAAACATAATTGACTTTTTAATATTGATATTTAACATTATTGACAAATTTTAATAGTTAGCAGATATGATTTAACTTATTCTATCTGTTGCAGGGTTTACACAAAGGGTATGTTATGTAACAAGTATGTACTATATTAGTTAGATAAGTCGGGGAGATTTTAAAATAAAATCATTAAATTATAAAGGAATTTTCTTGTAAAAACTGATATAAATGTTTTTTTGAATGTTAATATTCAATAATTGATGGATTGAGATTTTTTTACAAAATAGATGCTCTGACTCATATCCACTGAATTCTGTGTATGGAAATTGTATTTAATATATATTTTATTTAGAAATTAATTTGTTGAATGTAAATTTATGACATGAATTTAAAAAACATTCTCAAGTAAACAAAATTGCTGGAATTGCTCTCTTCTCATAATAACTCTGATATAAATAAGTTACATGTTTTATTAAGCACAATAGGTTTTTAAAAATTATTTTATTTTTACAAATCTTTTTTTAAAATTTAGAATAACTTGAAGTTGTAAGTATTACAAAATTATGCTTAAAAAATAACAACTGATGTACAGGGTGACCCATAAAAACGGGAATTTTTAAAAAAATTCTAAAAATATAAGAATGATGGAAGAAAATGGTTTTATTTATATTACATGAAATATCAAAACTTGCCATTTATGAAACGCTGATGGAATTTATGATTTTTTAAAAACAACATCCTTTAGGCGGCGTCCTCCTCTACGAATGCATTCTTGAAATCTGCGGTGGAGATTCCTCATTGACCGCTGCAACATCTCAACTGGAATACTGTGAATTTTATCCCGAATTCTCTGTTTTAACTCATTTACAGTTCTTGGTCGAGTTGTGAACACTTTAGTTTTGAGATAGCCCCACAAAAAGAAATCGCACACGGTGAAATCTGGCGATCTAGGGGGCCAGAAAACGTTACCGAATCTTGAGATGACACGGTTACCAAACAATACTCGCACAGCCTCCATTGATCGCCGTGCAGTGTGTGATGTCGCACCATCCTGTTGAAACCAGGACTCTTGAACGTCTGGAAAATTGTTCAATTCAGGTGTAACGAAACGTTCTAACATTTCCACGTAACGATCAGCATTGACAGTCACTGCAATCCCCCGTTCATCCTCAAAAAAATAAGGTCTGATGATCACATGTAATGAAACAGCACACCATACTGTAACCTTATTAGCGTGTAAAGGGCGCGCATGAAGTTCATTAGGATTTGTGTCTGCCCAGTATCTGTAGTTCTGCTTGTTAACATAACCTGAGAGATGAAAGTGGGCCTCATCTGACATCCACAACTTGCTTAGAAATTCATCGTTATTGTTTATGTGTGTTAACATTTGTTGGCAGAATTGCAATCGCGACTGGTAATCATTTTCCTTCAACTCTTGCACTGTCTGCAGCTTGTAGGGGTGAAATTTTAATTCTAAATGAAGAATTCTGCGAACACTCTCACGGGACATTTCAACAGCAGCTGCTTGCTTACGAATCGAACGGCGTGGACTCTTCAATACAGATCGGCGTACAACATCAATGTTCTGTGCAGTACGAGCACTTCTTGGCCATCCCATCGGTTTCTTCTTTAAAGCTGATCCACTCTCTTCAAAATTATTAATCCAACTTCTAATGGCATGTTTTGACGGAACGGAATCATGCCGTCCTAAGTTGTAAAAACGTCGGAACTCAATCTGGGCAGCTTTCAAACTATCACCGTTTTTATAAAACATTTTTATAGCTAACGCACGCTGTTGCCCGCTCCACTGGTCTATGGCTACTGTAATGGCGGCTTGTTTATTTGTACACTGTCGCTGTCCCGCAGTGCTGCCACCTGCTCACGGCTGCCACGACGCGTTACAAAAATTCCCGTTTTTATGGGTCACCCTGTACATTCAGTTGGAGTGGAGACAACTGGTTCTCTTCTAAAGTTCGCTACACACTGACTTGACTATTGTCCGCAGGTGCACAATACGGATAAACTGGAGCAGCAGAATTAAACATCCTAATAGTAGCTGAATCCACAATACTTAGTTATATAACTCCTCCATCCCTAAATAAAACTTCGGGGGGTGGCTAAGGTTTGTCCTCTGTTGCAGTCCTCTTTTTTGGGGAAGGTCGCCAGGTAATGGTTGATTTCTGGGATCCAGTTGATCATGTTCTCCGTGACTTCCAATGCAGTATACTCACAGTTGGCGTTATTATTTCTAATGATTGACGTTTTACAATCTAATTTGTGGCGCGTTAAAAGGTCAAATGAGCAAAAAAATATTTGGAATCTATTTTACCATTACAATTACTGTCTAAACATAAAATTACAGAACTAGATACTAACATGTACCTTACTGTTGGTATTATTGTTACATAAACTTCATATTTTGTAGGCATAGAATTCAATTTATAAAATTTAAAATAAGTATTTTCAATCAACAATAGGTAAGTTTATAAAATATACAATTTTTTCAGAATCTAATTTACAATTAACCTTAATCAGGTTCTCTAATTCCCACATATTTTCTATTTTAGGTTCTAATGGTATTCTTTCATTAATAATAATATTTTGCTTAATTCCTCATATAGCTCTTGAGTTGAGATCACATTAGGATGTACAACAAATTGTTTACAAAATGTATGAGAGTTTTCCAAGTCTGTGATTACTTGTAAAAACTATTTGTATCGTATCTTTTATTTTTAATTTATAATTTACCATCGAATATTGGATATATATATATATATATATATATATATATATATATATATATATATATATAAATATAGGTTAGTTTTGGTTGGTAAAGATTATTTAGATTTTTTGGACTAGGAGACCGACAGACTTAACTTGGTAAGAGTCCACTCTGTAGTCTTGAAATAGAATCACATAAAAGAACCTTACCAATGCAATATTTCAACCATACAGTGGTCTTTGTCAATCAAAGAGAAAGGACAAAAAGAAATATGAGAGAATGATATAAAATAAAGTAAAAGTTGTAATCACAGATTGTGTAGAAATCAGATGTCACAGATGCACAGATTAAAGATATATATGTATTCTTTTCATGAGCATATGAATGATTATAGTTTATATAAGTCTGTCAGGGGAAAAAAGTTTGGAGACGTCTGATGAGGCTATTAGGGAAAGCACTGTAAAAGCACTTAACCAATGATATATTTCAACCACACAGTGGTCTTTGTCAATTAAAGAGAAAACATAAAAAGAAATATTGAGAGATGGCTTCAAAAATCTTCAAGCTTCCGTCCACACCAAAAATCTTTTCACCGATCCACCTCAAATTTGGTACAAGCAACCTCCCAACTTGAAAAACATCCTAGTACATCCTAAACTACCATTGATGCAGAGAAACCACAAAAACATCCTCATGGCTGCTTCCCATGCAATAGACCTAGATGCAAGACGTGTCCAATACACCCCTCAGCAAATAGTTTCAACAGCCAAACAACTAAAATGGTCTTCAAAATACAGGGTCATCATAATTGTACATCGAAAAATGTCATATACCAGCTACAATGTAAATTTTTCTCAGCACAGTTCATAGGCCTGACCACGGATGGTCTGAATATCAGAATGAATGGCCACAGACATGATGTTAAAATTACGAATATGGATAGACCAACAGCTCAACATGCTGTGAGTCACAACATCACTACTTTTGATGACTGTTATACCACAAAAATAATTAAATCACTCCCCCCTGATTGCAATCCCTCAGAACTGAGAAGATGGGAACTATCATACCAGTGGTATACCAAGTCCAGAGAATCCCCTAACCTCAACATCGGATAAATCCATTCACTTTTTTTTTCCTAATAGCCTCATCAGACGTCTCCAATCTCTTTTCCCCTGACAGACTTATATAAACTATAATCACTCATATGCTCATGAAAAGAATATCTTTAATCTGTGACATCTGATTTCTACACAATCTGTGATTACAACTTTTACTTTATTTTATTTCATTCTCTCATATTTCTTTTTGTGTTTTCTCATTGATTGACAAAGACCAATGTGTGGTTGAAATATTTCATTGGTTAAGTGCTTTTATGTGTTTCTATTTCAACACTACAGAGTGGATTCTTACCAAGGTAAGTCTGTCAGTTTCATAGTCCAAAATCTCTCTCTCTCTCTCTATATATATATATATATATATATATATATATATATATATATATATATATATATATATATATATATATATTATTTGTTGTCATGTGACAGTGTTTTAAATGTTTGTTTCTTAGTTTTATTTTATATTGTTTTATAGAACTACAGCTTAAGAATATGGCTAAAAGAGTACAATTAGATTTGTTTCGGTCTTTTTGATCTTTTCTTGCTTCTGATAGTTATAGTGTCAAGTCACGACCTATCTGAAACCCTTCCATGATCCAGTGAGTTCTAGTAAAGGAACTCCTGTGGGGAACCGCTGTTCTAGTGAATTTATTTTATAATATTATGTATTAATAAAATACATTATTATTCTTTTTAATATTGTATACATTTTGATGTGATTGTAGTTGACTCAGTTGAAGTCTGAAGTGAAGACAAGAATGAAACCAAGCTCCAGTCCAGATACAACTATGATGCTGTTTGATTCAGGTAAGTTTATATTACTCATGAAATTAGTGCTATATTTGTGACCATTTAAAACAAGAAAACATTTTTCAGATAGTAAAAAAACAAATGAAATATAAATATGGAAGAAGAAAATAGTTTTATTCTGGGAAACTGAATCTTTAGCTATTTGTAGTTAGTTATTCAGAGTGGTATTTATTTGGAATTAGACTAGGTTAAAATTAATTAACTATTGAAATCTCGTTGCTGTTCATGAAAAGCTGGTTGTTAATTACTTATTACACTTTGATATTACTTGCGTTAAGATATTTTGTAAACTACAGGTTGTTGAATTGTTAACTTACTCTTGTAGGAAACGTTTTCTTCTTACGACTTCTTCAGCCTCCTGGGTGAAGAAGTTGTAAGACAAAATGTTTCCTTCAAGTGTAAGTTTAAAATTTAACAACCTTTAAATAACAAAAAGTCTGGTCAAAAGTAATATCAAAGGGTAATAAGTAATTAATTAACAACAAAGAAATTTAAACAAATCAATCTAACATCTTTCAATTACTTCATTGATCTCAGCATGAAGTTTCATAAATTTTCTCAATTGATTAAGTGTAAGGGAGATATTTTCAATTCATTCATTAACTTAAATTATTTTGATTCTTTTAAGCACCAAGTGTTACGATTTGTTTGTTGCATTTAACTGCTAAAATCACTGAACGTATATTATTGGCTGACTGAGCAATAATTGTCATTTTCGTATTTTCGCAGAAAAAAAGTTGATATTCGTGTTCTACACATTAAAACGAGTAATTGAGAAAAAAACAACAACATAAAGACTATATTTTTACCTATATTACAATATAATGGTCATATATTATAAACATTATGACCAAAGAAGGCAATACTAGCAGCAGAGTCGCAGTAGTTCACATGTTTTCTGCCAGTCATGATTACTCAATCTGAAAGTAATGCTACTAGTATTCCCCTCTTTGACCACAGTGTTTACTCGGTCTATTAGTAGTTCACATATTATCTGCAAGTGATACTTACTCAATCTAGTAGTAATGCTACTAGTATTCCCCCTTTGACCACAGTGTTTACTTGGTCTATTAGTAGTTCATATACTTTCTGCATGTCCTTCTTACTGAATCTGGTAGTAATGCTACTAGATTCCCCTTTTCCACCACAGTGTTTACTCGGACTATTACTAGTTCACATATTTTCTGCAAGTGATGCACACTCAATCTGGTGGTAATTCTACTAGCATTCCCTTCTTTGACCACAATGTTTACTTGGTCTATTAGTAGCTCACATATTTTTTGCAAGTCATGCTTACCTAATTTGGTAGTAATGCTACAAGTATTTCCCTCTTGAAAAACTGTATTTTCTCGAACTATTAGTTGTTCATATATTTTCTGCAAGTCATGCTTACTCAATCTGGCAGTCATGCTTACTCAATCTGGTAATCATGCTACTAGTATCTCCACATGGACCACAGTGTTTACTCGGTCTATTAGTAGTTCACATATTTTCTGCAAGTCATGCGCACTCAATCTGGTAATCATGCTACTAGTATCCCCACATCGACCACAGTGTTTACTCGGTCTATTAGTAGTTCACATATTTTCTGCAAGTCATGCGCACTCAATCTGGTAATCATGCTACTAGCCACATCGATCACAGTGTTTACTCGGTCTATTAGTAGTTCACATATTTTCTGCAAGTCATGTGCACTCAATCTGGTAGTAATGCCACTAGTATTCCCCTCTTCGACCACAGTGTTTCCTCGGTCTATTAGTAGTTCACATATTTTCTGTAAGTCATACTTACTCAATCGAAAAGACAATGCAAAAGGAAAGTGAAAAGAAACTAAACACAATGCAAGCGACGAAATAAAAGAAAGCGTATATATAGTAAGAAATGAAAATAATAGTCCTACACCGCACATGAAAAGGAAAATGGAATTTTGCAAAGAAATTTGCTTTCTATTTTGCCACTTAATATTCTTATTCTGACATATGTATATACATATTTATATTAATTGTAATTATAAAGTAAATAGAAACAAAACAGAAATTTTCTTTGTTGATTTAAGTAGGAATTGACAACAACAAAAAATTTTATATTACCATTGACTTATTTTCTTGTGTCATGAGAATGTTTATGTCACATCATAATCTATTTATAGCCGTGATTCGAGAACATTTGTTTACATTATTGTGACGGACTACACTTTCGGACGTCAATGCAATTTGGTCATTGTCTCTTATTTTTATTAGTCAGTTCATTTGCTTTTATTGACATTTATCAATGGGTGATATATATATATATATATATATATATATATATATATATATATATATATATATGAAGTTAATATATTACTATTGTAAGTAATTTTATCCACCATTAAGTGCAATAATTTTACCTTGAGTGATGAGGCACCTTTCGGTCAATTGACCATTGTCGAATCACTGATGTTTTTCTGTTGTAGATGTTCGGTCTGTGATATAGGTGTTTGTTGACGTTACGCTCACTTTTTCTTGATCTGTGTGTATGATGTTTCTATATAGTATGTCTTCTGTATATGTTGTTTGTAGATTCATTAAATTGTTGTGTATGTTTTTATAAATGTGGTATTTTTCTAGTGAGTTTAGTTCTATTGGGTTGTTATTTATTTCAAGTATGGTTAGGTTATTTTCGTAATTTGTTATTTCGTGTTTATGGGATATTAGGTGTGCTGCAACATTTGATACTTTAGAATTTTTGTTTTTGAATGCTCTATAATGTTCTTCAAATCTTATTTTAAATGTTCTGGTTGTGTTTCCTATGTAAAAAGCGTTACAGTTGTTGCATGTGATTTTGTAAATTCCTGATAGGTTGTTTTTCTGAATTTGTTTTGTGGTTTGTGTTATTAAGATATTTTATTATTTTGTTGTTTGGTTTGTAAGTTGGAGTGTAGTATTCTTTGTTGTATATATTTGTTATTTTTTCTCTTTTGTTATTGGTGTATTTATATTTTAGGTAGATTTTTTTATTTTCATTATTTTCGTGTTCCGGTTGTAGTGTTGTGTTGAGGTTAGGTTTTTTTGTGAATTTATTGTATATATTTTTTATAATGTGTTTGTTGTATCCATTTTCTATTGCTATTTTTGTAATGTTATCTAATTCTTCATTTAATTTTTGTTTGTTATCCTGTGTGTATTTTATTGCTTTATTTATCATGTTACTGTAAGTGTTAATTTTGTGTGTCCAGGGGTGGTTAGATTTGTAGTGTATTGTGGTGTTGTTGGAAGTAGGTTTCCTGTATACTGTAGTTTCTATTTTATTATCATTTATATTTAAAGTGATGTCGAGGAAGTTGATTGTTCTATTTGTTTCTGTTTCAACGGTGAATTGTATGTTTTCGTTGTATGTATTTAGTTTGTTTAATATTATGATGTGTTCGTTGTGAATGGTAGGTTGGTATATTACAAGTATATCGTCTACATACCTTGTCCATAGTGAGATATTGTGTGTGTTTATTATAGGTTTAATTATTATTTGTTCAAAGTGTTGTAAATATATTTCTGACATGACAGATGATATGGGTGAACCCATGGGGAGTCCAGTTGTTTGTTTATAATATTTATTGTTAAATTGGAAGTAATTTTGGTTACATATGTGTTTGGTTAGCGTAATGATACTATCTATTATGTTTCTTTTTTCGTTATTGTGTATCAGTTTGTTTTTTATTATTTCTATGGTTTCTTCTATTGGGATACTAGAGTACATGTTAGTTATGTCATAACTTATTATTTTTGTGTTGCTGTTTGTTTTTATCGTTTTTATTTTATTAATTAATTCGTATCCATTTTTTATATTGTATTTGTTGTTGATATGTATTTTAGATCTTATGATTTTGTCTAGAATTTTTGCGATTATGTAAGATGGTGCTGTTGTGAAATTTATTAGTGGTCTAAATGGTGTGTTGGGTTTGTGGATTTTAGGTATCCCTGATAATATTGGTGCGCATGGTTTGAATGGGTATAGTCTTGTGTGGTATTTTAATTTATTGTTATAGTTTAGGGTGTTTCGGTGAGTGACTATTAAGTTTTTTATTGTAATAAGGTATTTGCTAGTTGGGTCTGGGATTTGTTCGTATTTATTTTCTTTTATGTAGTTAGTCATTGAATCGATGTATTTGGTATTTTCTATTATTACTGGTGTATTTGTTTTATCTGATTTTAATATTAAGTAGTCGTTGTTTTCTAGTTTTTCTCTGAGTTTTATAATTTCTTTTTTATTAATATATTGTTCCGTTTTTTTGTTTTTTTCCGTTTTTATTAGGTTAATTTTATTATTAATATTGTTTCTTATGTGTTCAGTATTTTGGTGGGTAATTTTGTGGATGTTAGATTCTGTGTCAACTATTAGGTTTTTTATTATTTGTTTTTTGTTGAAGTTAGGTAGGTTATATTTGAAGGGATTTGTTATTATTATTTTTTCTTTTTCAGTAAATTGTGTTTTAGTTAAGTTTATGAATTTATTGTTGTTAGAGGTGTGGGTTGGTTCTAGGTTATTTTTTAGGTTATGTTGTTGTTTTGATGTGTGGATTGGTTCTAGGGTATTTTTTAGGTTATGTTGTTTTGATAAATTTTCGATTTTTCTGTTTTGTCTGTTTATAGTGTTTGTTTTATGTTTTATTATAATTTGTTGTGTTTTTTCGTGAATAATAGGTGTGAGAGTATCAAAAGTTTTCATTATTTCCAAATTGGTTGTGTATAGTTGTAAATTGATTTGGCTTTTTTTTATGGTAGGCAGATTTAATGTTTTGTTTAATTATGTGTGATTCTGCTATTACTTCCAATTAACAAAATTACTTCCAATTTAACAATAAATATTATAAACAAACAACTGGACTCCCCATGGGTTCACCCATATCATCTGTCATGTCAGAAATATATTTACAACACTTTGAACAAATAATAATTAAACCTATAATAAACACACACAATATCTCACTATGGACAAGGTATGTAGACGATATACTTGTAATATACCAACCTACCATTCACAACGAACACATCATAATATTAAACAAACTAAATACATACAACGAAAACATACAATTCACCGTTGAAACAGAAACAAATAGAACAATCAACTTCCTCGACATCACTTTAAATATAAATGATAATAAAATAGAAACTACAGTATACAGGAAACCTACTTCCAACAACACCACAATACACTACAAATCTAACCACCCCTGGACACACAAAATTAACACTTACAGTAACATGATAAATAAAGCAATAAAATACACACAGGATAACAAACAAAAATTAAATGAAGAATTAGATAACATTACAAAAATAGCAATAGAAAATGGATACAACAAACACATTATAAGAAATATATACAATAAATTCACAAAAAAACCTAACCTCAACACAACACTACAACCGGAACACGAAAATAATGAAAATAAAAAAATCTACCTAAAATATAAATACACCAATAACAAAATAGAAAAAATAACAAATATATACAACAAAGAATACTACACTCCAACTTACAAACCAAACAACAAAATAATAAAATATCTTAATAACACAAACCACAAAACAAATTCAGAAAAACAACCTATCAGGAATTTACAAAATCACATGCAACAACTGTAACGCTTTTTACATAGGAAAAACAACCAGAACATTTAAAATAAGATTTGAAGAACATTATAGAGCATTCAAAAACAAAAATTCTAAAGTATCAAATGTTGCAGCACACCTAATATCCCATAAACACGAAATAACAAATTACGAAAATAACCTAACCATACTTGAAATAAATAACAACCCAATAGAACTAAACTCACTAGAAAAATACCACATTTATAAAAACATACACAACAATTTAATGAATCTACAAACAACATATACAGAAGACATACTATATAGAAACATCATACACACAGATCAAGAAAAAGTGCGCGTAACGTCAACAAACACCTATATCACAGACCGAACATCTACAACAGAAAAACATCAGTGATTCGACAATGGTCAATTGACCGAAAGGTGCCTCATCACTCAAGGTAAAATTATTGCACTTAATGGTGGATAAAATTACTTACAATAGTAATATATTAACTTCATAATGTCAGTGCAACGGAAAAACAATGGATAACGTTAAATATCAAGAATATATATATATATATATATATATATATATATATATATATATATATATATACCCATTATTTATATAATACCATTATGTATTTATATAATAAATTTCACATTTTATGTAAATGCATGTAGATATTTAATGGTGAACATGTATATATTTAGTTCGTATTTTTGTGTGTAAATGAATTAAATTTGTTTATGAGTGTGAAAATGAAACACTCATCTTATTACTGTCAAACTAAATTTTTCCTTGTACAATCACTTCAAACTTCTAACCTATATGCATGAAAAACATTTTATTATATAAGATAGTATTTAAATAATTGTTGCATGTTATACATTATTAATTACTTCCTTTCTTCAATTTCCGAATTTTCTCTGGCTAATAATTAAGTGGTATTTAAGTGACGCCTCATTATACAAAAAACAGTTTCTCAATAATGAATGCAGTTATAATAGAGATGATTAAATTCAGAATAAAAAATATGATTGTTTTGGAAAAAAAAATTGTAAGTTATTGAATAATTTTACCAATTAGCTACTCTCGATGGTAATAGTCGCTAGCAGTGGCAGGTTGACTGTCAAAGCTTTCGATCTGACAACACCACATCCCTAACCTACCACAAACCCATTCCTATTCTACTTTAAATCAAATTATAGTGTTCCCATCATCAACCACAGTGTTTACTCGGTCTATTAGTAGTTCACATATTTCTGCAACTCATCCTTACTCAATCCATTGGTAAAGCTACTAGTATTTCCCTCTTCGACAGCATTGTTTATTCATTCTATTATTAGTTCACATATTTCTGCAACTCATCCTTACTCAATCCATTGGTAAAACTACTAGTATTTCCCTCTTCGACCACAGTGTTTACTCGGTCTATTAGTAGTTCACATATTTTATGCAAGTCATGCTTTCTCGATCTGGTGGTAATGCTACTATTATTCCCCTCTTCGACGGCATTGTTTACTCGGTCTATTATTAGTTCACATATTTCTGCAACTCATCCTTACTCAATCCATTGGTAAAGCTACTAGTATTTCCCTCTTCGACCACAGTGTTTACTCGGTCTATTATTAGTTTACATATTTCTGCAACTCATCCTTACTCAATCCATTGGTAAAGCTACAAGTGTTTCCCTCTTCGATCACAGTGTTTACTCGGTCTATTAGTAGTTCACATATTTTATGCAAGTCATGCTTTCTTGATCTGGTGGTAATGCTACTATTATTCCCCTCTTCGACAGCATTGTTTACTCGGTCTATTATTAGTTTACATATTTCTGCAACTCATCCTTACTCAATCCATTGGTAAAGCTACAAGTGTTTCCCTCTTCGACCACAGTGTTTACTCGGTCTATTAGTAGTTCACATATTTTATGCAAGTCATGCTTTCTCGATCTGGTGGTAATGCTACTATTATTCCCCTCTTCGACGGCATTGTTTACTCGGTCTATTATTAGTTTACATATTTCTGCAACTCATCCTTACTCAATCCATTGGTAAAGCTACAAGTGTTTCCCTCTTCGACCACAGTGTTTACTCAGTCTATTAGTAGTTCACATATTTTATGCAAGTCATGCTTTCTTGATCTGGTGGTAATGCTACTATTATTCCCCTCTTCGACAGCATTGTTTACTCGGTCTATTATTAGTTCACATATTTCTGCAACTCATCCTTACTCAATCCATTGGTAAAGCTACTAGTATTTCCCTCTTCGACCACAGTGTTTACTCGGTCTATTATTAGTTTACATATTTCTGCAACTCATCCTTACTCAATCCATTGGTAAAGCTACAAGTGTTTCCCTCTTCGACCACAGTGTTTACTCGGTCTATTAGTAGTTCACATATTTTATGCATGTCATGCTTTCTCGATCTGGTGGTAATGCTACTATTATTCCCCTTTTCGACGGCATTGTTTACTCGGTCTATTAGTAGTTCACATATTTCTGCAACTCATCCTTACTCAACCCATTGGTAAAGCTTCTAGTATTTCCCTCTTCGACAGCATTGTTTATTCGGTCTATTATTAGTTCACACATTTCTGCAACTCATTCTTACTCAATCCATTGGTAAAGCTACTAGTATTTCCCCCTTCGACGGCATTGTTTACTCGGTCTATTATTAGTTCACACATTTCTGCAACTCATCCTTACTCAATCCATTGGTAAAGCTACTAGTATTTCCCTCTTTGACCACAGTGTTTACTCGGTCTATTATTAGTTTACATATTTCTGCAACTCATCCTTACTCAATCCATTGGTAGAGCTACAAGTGTTTCCCTCTTCGACCACAGTGTTTACTCGGTCTATTAGTAGTTACATATTTTATGCAAGTCATGCTTTCATGATCTGGTGGTAAAGCTACTATTATTCCCCTCTTCGACGGCATTGATTACTCAGTCTATTATTAGTTTACATATTTCTGCAACTCATCCTTACTCAATCTATTGTTAAAGCTACTAGTATTTCCCTTTTCGACCACAGTGTTTACTCGGTCTATTAGTAGTTCACATATTTCTGCAACTCATCCTTACTCAATCCATTGGTAAAGCTACTATTATTTCCCTCTTCGACCACAGTGTTTACTCGGTCTATTAGTAGTTCACATATTTTATGCAAGTCATGCTTTCTTGATCTGGTGGTAATGCTACTATAATTCCCCTCTTCGACAGCATTGTTTACTCGGTCTATTATTAGTTCACATATTTCTGCAACTCATCCTTACTCAATCCATTGGTAAAGTTACTAGTATTTCTCTCTTCGACCACAGTGTTTACTCGGTCTATTATTAGTTTTCATATTTCTGCAACTCATCCTTACTCAATCCATTGGTAAAGCTACAAGTGTTTCCCTCTTCGACCACAGTGTTTACTCGGTTTATTAGTAGTTCACATATTTTATGCATGTCATGCTTTCTCGATCTGGTGGTAATGCTACTATTATTCCCCTCTTCGACAACATTGTTTACTCGGCCTATTAGTAGTTCACATATTTCTGCAACTCATCCTTACTCAACCCATTGGTAAAGCTTCTAGTATTTCCCTCTTCGACAGCATTGTTTATTCGGTCTATTATTAGTTCACACATTTCTGCAACTCATTCTTACTCAATCCGTTGGTAAAGCTACTAGTATTTCCCCCTTCGACGGCATTGTTTACTCGGTCTATTAGTAGTTCACATATTTCTGCAACTCATCCTTACTCAATCCATTGGTAAAGCTACTAGTATTTCCCTCTTCGATGGCATTGTTTCTACTCGGTCTATTAGTAGTTACATATTTTATGCAAGTCATGCTTTCATGATCTGGTGGTAAAGCTACTATTATTCCCCTCTTCGACGGCATTGATTACTCAGTCTATTATTAGTTCACATATTTCTGCAACTCATCCTTACTCAATCCATTGGTAAAGCTACTATTATTTCCCTCTTCGACCACAGTGTTTACTCGGTCTATTAGTAGTTCACATATTTTATGCAAGTCATGCTTTCTTGATCTGGTGGTAATGCTACTATTATTCCCCTCTTCGACGGCATTGTTTACTCGGTCTATTATTGGTTCACATATTTCTGCAACTCATCCTTACTCAATCCATTGGTAAAACTACTAGTATTTCCCTCTTCGACCACAGCGTTTACTCGGTCTATTAGTAGTTCACATATTTCTGCAACTCATCCTTACTCAATCCATTGGTGAAGCTACTATTATTTCCCTCTTCGACCACAGTGTTTACTCGGTCTATTAGTAGTTCACATATATTATGCAAGTCATGCTTTCTCGATCTGGTGGTAATGCTACTATTATTCCCCTCTTCGACGGCATTGTTTACTCGGTCTATTATTAGTTCACATATTTCTGCAACTCATCCTTACTCAATCCATTGGTAAAGCTACTAGTATTTCCCTCTTCGACCACAGTGTTTACTCGGTCTATTATTAGTTTACATATTTCTGCAACTCATCCTTACTCAATCCATTGGTAAAGCTACAAATGTTTCCCTCTTCGATCACAGTGTTTACTCGGTCTATTAGTAGTTCACATATTTTATGCAAGTCATGCTTTCTTGATCTGGTGGTAATGCTACTATTATTCCCCTCTTCGACAGCATTGTTTACTCGGTCTATTATTAGTTCACATATTTCTGCAACTCATCCTTACTCAATCCATTGGTAAAGCTACTAGTATTTCCCTCTTCGACCACAGTGTTTACTCGGTCTATTATTAGTTTACATATTTCTGCAACTCATCCTTACTCAATCCATTGGTAAAGCTACAAGTGTTTCCCTCTTCGACCACAGTGTTTACTCAGTCTATTAGTAGTTCACATATTTTATGCAAGTCATGCTTTCTCGATCTGGAGGTAATGCTACTATTATTCCCCTCTTCGACCGCATTGTTTACTCGGTCTATTAGTAGTTCACATATTTCTGCAACTCATCCTTACTCAATCCATTGGTAAAGCTTCTAGTATTTCCCTCTTCGACAGCATTGTTTATTCGGTCTATTATTAGTTCACACATTTCTGCAACTCATTCTTACTCAATCCATTGGTAAAGCTACTAGTATTTCCCTCTTCGATGGCATTGTTTACTCGGTCTATTATTAGTTCACATATTTCTGCAACTCATCCTTACTCAATTCATTGGTAAAGCTACTAGTATTTCCCTCTTCGACCACAGTGTTTACTCGGTCTATTATTAGTTTACATATTTCTGCAACTCATCCTTACTCAATCCATTGGTAAAGCTACAAGTGTTTCCCTCTTTGACCACAGTGTTTACTCGGTCTATTAGTAGTTCACATATTTTATGCAAGTAATGCTTTCTTGATCTGGTGGTAATGCTACTATTATTCCCCTCTTCGACAGCATTGTTTACTCGTTCTATTATTAGTTCACATATTTCTGCAACTCATCCTTACTCAATCCATTGGTAAAGCTACTAGTATTTCCCTCTTCGACGGCATTGTTTACTCGGTCTATTAGTAGTTCACATATTTCTGCAACTCATCCTTACTCAATCCATTGGTAAAGCTACTAGTATTTCCCTCTTCGATGGCATTGTTTCTACTCGGTCTATTAGTAGTTACATATTTTATGCAAGTCATGCTTTCTTGATCTGGTGGTAAAGCTACTATTATTCCCCTCTTCGACGGCATTGATTACTCAGTCTATTATTAGTTCACGTATTTCTGCAACTCATCCTTACTCAATCTATTGGTAGAGCTACTAGTATTTCCCTTTTCGACCACAGTGTTTACTCGGTCTATTAGTAGTTCACATATTTCTGCAACTCATCCTTACTCAATCCATTGGTAAAGCTACTATTATTTCCCTCTGCGACCACAGTGTTTACTCGGTCTATTAGTAGTTCACATATTTTATGCAAGTCATGCTTTCTCGATCTGGTGGTAATGCTACTATTATTCCCCTCTTCGACGGCATTGTTTACTCGGTCTATTAGTAGTTTACATATTTCTGCAACTCATCCTTAGTCAATCCATTGGTAAAGCTACTAGTATTTCCCTCTTCGACCACAGTGTTTACTCGGTCTATTATTAGTTTACATATTTCTGCAACTCATCCTTACTCAATCCATTGGTAAAGCTACAAGTGTTTCCCTCTTCGACCACAGTGTTTACTCGGTCTATTAGTAGTTCACATATTTTATGCATGTCATGCTTTCTCGATCTGGTGGTAATGCTACTATTATTCCCCTCTTCGACGGCATTGTTTACTCGGTCTATTAGTAGTTCACATATTTCTGCAACTCATCCTTACTCAACCCATTGGTAAAGCTTCTAGTATTTCCCTCTTCGACAGCATTGTTTATTCGGTCTATTATTAGTTCACACATTTCTGCAACTCATTCTTACTCAATCCATTGGTAAAGCTACTAGTATTTCCCCCTTCGACGGCATTGTTTACTCGGTCTATTAGTAGTTCACATATTTCTGCAACTCATCCTTACTCAATCCATTGGTAAAGCTACTAGTATTTCCCTCTTCGATGGCATTGTTTCTACTCGGTCTATTAGTAGTTGCATATTTTATGCAAGTCATGCTTTCATAATCTGGTGGTAAAGCTACTATTATTCCCCTCTTCGACGGCATTGATTACTCAGTCTATTATTAGTTTACATATTTCTGCAACTCATCCTTACTCAATCTATTGGTAAAGCTACTACTATTTCCCTTTTCGACCACAATGTTTACTCGGTCTATTAGTAGTTCACATATTTCTGCAACTCATCCTTACTCAATCCATTGGTAAAGCTACTATTATTTCCCTCTTCGACCACAGTGTTTACTCGGTCTATTAGTAGTTCACATATTTTATGCAAGTCATGCTTTCTTGATCTGGTGGTAATGCTACTATTATTCCCCTCTTCGACAGCATTGTTACTCGGTCTATTATTAGTTTACATATTTCTGCAACTCATCCTTACTCAATCCATTGGTAAAGCTACTAGTATTTCCCTCTTCGACCACAGTGTTTATTCGGTCTATTATTAGTTTACATATTTCTGCAACTCATCCTTACTCAATCCATTGGTAAAGCTACAAGTGTTTCCCTCTTCGACCACAGTGTTTACTCGGTCTATTAGTAGTTCACATATTTTTTGCATGTCATGCTTTCTCGATCTGGTGGTAATGCTACTATTATTCCCCTCTTCGACGGCATTGTTTACTCGGTCTATTAGTAGTTCACATATTTCTGCAACTCATCCTTACTCAACCCATTGGTAAAGCTTCTAGTATTTCCCTCTTCGACAGCATTGTTTATTCGGTCTATAAATAGTTCACACATTTCTGCAACTCATTCTTACTCAATCCATTGGTAAAGCTACTAGTATTTCCCCCTTCGACGGCATTGTTTACTCGGTCTATTAGTAGTTCACATATTTCTGCAACTCATCCTTACTCAATCCATTGGTAAAGCTAATAGTATTTCCCTCTTCGATGGCATTGTTTCTACTAGGTCTATTAGTAGTTACATATTTTATGCAAGTCATGCTTTCATGATCTGGTGGTAAAGCTACTATTATTTCCCTCTTCGACGGCATTGATTATTCAGTCTATTATTAGTTTACATATTTCTGCAACTCATCCTTACTCAATCTATTGGTAAAGCTACTAGTATTTCCCTTTTCGACCACAGTGTTTACTCGGTCTATTAGTAGTTCACATATTTCTGCAACTCATCCTTACTCAATCCATTGGTAAAGCTACTATTATTTCCCTCTTCGACCACAGTGTTTACTCGGTCTATTAGAAGTTCACATATTTTATGCAAGTCATGCTTTCTTGATCTGGTGGTAATGCTACTATTATTCCCCTCTTCGACGGCATTGTTTACTCGGTCTATTATTGGTTCACATATTTCTGCAACTCATCCTTACTCAATCCATTGGTAAAACTACTAGTATTTCCCTCTTCGACCACAGTGTTTACTCGGTCTATTAGTAGTTCACATATTTCTGCAACTCATCCTTACTCAATCCATTGGTGAAGGTACTATTATTTCCCTCTTCGACCACAGTGTTTACTCGGTCTATTAGTAGTTCACATATTTTATGCAAGTCATGCTTTCTCGATCTGGTGGTAATGCTACTATTATTCCCCTCTTCGAAGGCATTGTTTACTCGGTCTATTATTAGTTCACATATTTCTGCAACTCATCCTTACTCAATCCATTGGTAAAGCTACTAGTATTTCCCTCTTCGACCACAGTGTTTACTCGGTCTATTATTAGTTTACATATTTCTGCAACTCATCCTTACTCAATCCATTGGTAAAGCTACAAATGTTTCCCTCTTCGATCACAGTGTTTACTCGGTCTATTAGTAGTTCACATATTTTATGCAAGTCATGCTTTCTTGATCTGGTGGTAATGCTACTATTATTCCCCTCTTCGACAGCATTGTTTACTCGGTCTATTATTAGTTCACATATTTCTGCAACTCATCCTTACTCAATCCATTGGTAAAGCTACTAGTATTTCCCTCTTCGACCACAGTGTTTACTCGGTCTATTATTAGTTTACATATTTCTGCAACTCATCCTTACTCAATCCATTGGTAAAGCTACAAGTGTTTCCCTCCTCGACCACAGTGTTTACTCAGTCTATTAGTAGTTCACATATTTTATGCAAGTCATGCTTTCTCGATCTGGAGGTAATGCTACTATTATTCCCCTCTTCGACGGCATTGTTTACTCGGTCTATTAGTAGTTCACATATTTCTGCAACTCATCCTTACTCAATCCATTGGTAAAGCTTCTAGTATTTCCCTCTTCGACAGCATTGTTTATTCGGTCTATTATTAGTTCACACATCTCTGCAACTCATTCTTACTCAATCCATTGGTAAAGCTACTAGTATTTCCCTCTTCGACGGCATTGTTTACTCGGTCTATTATTAGTTCACATATTTCTGCAACTCATCCTTACTCAATTCATTGGTAAAGCTACTAGTATTTCCCTCTTCGACCACAGTGTTTACTCGGTCTATTATTAGTTTACATATTTCTGCAACTCATCCTTACTCAATCCATTGGTAAAGCTACAAGTGTTTCCCTCTTCGACCACAGTGGTTACTCGGTCTATTAGTAGTTCACATATTTTATGCAAGTAATGCTTTCTTGATCTGGTGGTAATGCTACTATTATTCCCCTCTTCGACAGCATTGTTTACTCGTTCTATTATTAGTTCACATATTTCTGCAACTCATCCTTACTCAATCCATTGGTAAAGCTACTAGTATTTCCCTCTTCGACGGCATTGTTTACTCGGTCTATTAGTAGTTCACATATTTCTGCAACTCATCCTTACTCAATCCATTGGTAAAGCTACTAGTATTTCCCTCTTCGATGGCATTGTTTCTACTCGGTCTATTAGTAGTTACATATTTTATGCAAGTCATGCTTTCTTGATCTGGTGGTAAAGCTACTATTATTCCCCTCTTCGACGGCATTGATTACTCAGTCTATTATTAGTTCACATATTTCTGCAACTCATCCTTACTCAATCCATTGGTAAAGCTTCTAGTATTTCCCTCTTCGACAGCATTGTTTATTCGGTCTATTATTAGTTCACACATTTCTGCAACTCATTCTTACTCAATCCATTGGTAAAGCTACTAGTATTTCCCTCTTCGACGGCATTGTTTACTCGGTCTATTAGTAGTTCACATATTTCTGCAACTCATCCTTACTCAACCCATTGGTAAAGCTTCTAGTATTTCCCTCTTCGACAGCATTGTTTATTCGGTCTATTATTAGTTCACACATTTCTGCAACTCATTCTTACTCAATCCATTGGTAAAGCTACTAGTATTTCCCCCTTCGACGGCATTGTTTACTCGGTCTATTATTAGTTCACACATTTCTGCAACTCATCCTTACTCAATCCATTGGTAAAGCTACTAGTATTTCCCTCTTCGACCACAGTGTTTACGCGGTCTATTATTAGTTTACATATTTCTGCAACTCATCCTTACTCAATCCATTGGTAGAGCTACAAGTGTTTCCCTCTTCGACCACAGTGTTTACTCGGTCTATTAGTAGTTACATATTTTATGCAAGTCATGCTTTCATGATCTGGTGGTAAAGCTACTATTATTCCCCTCTTCGACGGCATTGATTACTCAGTCTATTATTAGTTTACATATTTCTGCAACTCATCCTTACTCAATCTATTGTTAAAGCTACTAGTATTTCCCTTTTCGACCACAGTGTTTACTCGGTCTATTAGTAGTTCACATATTTCTGCAACTCATCCTTACTCAATCCATTGGTAAAGCTACTATTATTTCCCTCTTCGACCACAGTGTTTACTCGGTCTATTAGTAGTTCACATATTTTATGCAAGTCATGCTTTCTTGATCTGGTGGTAATGCTACTATAATTCCCCTCTTCGACAGCATTGTTTACTCGGTCTATTATTAGTTCACATATTTCTGCAACTCATCCTTACTCAATCCATTGGTAAAGTTACTAGTATATCTCTCTTCGACCACAGTGTTTACTCGGTCTATTATTAGTTTTCATATTTCTGCAACTCATCCTTACTCAATCCATTGGTAAAGCTACAAGTGTTTCCCTCTTCGACCACAGTGTTTACTCGGTTTATTAGTAGTTCACATATTTTATGCATGTCATGCTTTCTCGATCTGGTGGTAATGCTACTATTATTCCCCTCTTCGACAACATTGTTTACTCGGCCTATTAGTAGTTCACATATTTCTGCAACTCATCCTTACTCAACCCATTGGTAAAGCTTCTAGTATTTCCCTTTTCGACAGCATTGTTTATTCGGTCTATTATTAGTTCACACATTTCTGCAACTCATTCTTACTCAATCCGTTGGTAAAGCTACTAGTATTTCCCCCTTCGACGGCATTGTTTACTCGGTCTATTAGTAGTTCACATATTTCTGCAACTCATCCTTACTCAATCCATTGGTAAAGCTACTAGTATTTCCCTCTTCGATGGCATTGTTTCTACTCGGTCTATTAGTAGTTACATATCTTATGCAAATCATGCTTTCATGATCTGGTGGTAAAGCTACTATTATTCCCCTCTTCGACGGCATTGATTACTCAGTCTATTATTAGTTCACATATTTCTGCAACTCATCCTTACTCAATCCATTGGTAAAGCTACTATTATTTCCCTCTTCGACCACAGTGTTTACTCGGTCTATTAGTAGTTCACATATTTTATGCAAGTCATGCTTTCTTGATCTGGTGGTAATGCTACTATTATTCCCCTCTTCGACGGCATTGTTTACTCGGTCTATTATTGGTTCACATATTTCTGCAACTCATCCTTACTCAATCCATTGGTAAAACTACTAGTATTTCCCTCTTCGACCACAGCGTTTACTCGGTCTATTAGTAGTTCACATATTTCTGCAACTCATCCTTACTCAATCCATTGGTGAAGCTACTATTATTTCCCTCTTCGACCACAGTGTTTACTCTGTCTATTAGTAGTTCACATATATTATGCAAGTCATGCTTTCTCGATCTGCTGGTAATGCTACTATTATTCCCCTCTTCGACGGCATTGTTTACTCGGTCTATTATTAGTTCACATATTTCTGCAACTCATCCTTACTCAATCCATTGTTAAAGCTACAAATGTTTCCCTCTTCGATCACAGTGTTTACTCGGTCTATTAGTAGTTCACATATTTTATGCAAGTCATGCTTTCTTGATCTGGTGGTAATGCTACTATTATTCCCCTCTTCGACGGCATTGTTTACTCGGTCTATTATTGGTTCACATATTTCTGCAACTCATCCTTACTCAATCCATTGGTAAAACTACTAGTATTTCCCTCTTCGACCACAGCGTTTACTCGGTCTATTAGTAGTTCACATATTTCTGCAACTCATCCTTACTCAATCCATTGGTGAAGCTACTATTATTTCCCTCTTCGACCACAGTGTTTACTCTGTCTATTAGTAGTTCACATATATTATGCAAGTCATGCTTTCTCGATCTGCTGGTAATGCTACTATTATTCCCCTCTTCGACGGCATTGTTTACTCGGTCTATTATTAGTTCACATATTTCTGCAACTCATCCTTACTCAATCCATTGGTAAAGCTACTAGTATTTCCCTCTTCGACCACAGTGTTTACTCGGTCTATTATTAGTTTACATATTTCTGCAACTCATCCTTACTCAATCCATTGTTAAAGCTACAAATGTTTCCCTCTTCGATCACAGTGTTTACTCGGTCTATTAGTAGTTCACATATTTTATGCAAGTCATGCTTTCTTGATCTGGTGGTAATGCTACTATTATTCCCCTCTTCGACAGCATTGTTTACTCGGTCTATTATTAGTTCACATATTTCTGCAACTCATCCTTACTCAATCCATTGGTAAAGCTACTAGTATTTCCCTCTTCGACCACAGTGTTTACTCGGTCTATTATTAGTTTACATATTTCTGCAACTCATCCTTACTCAATCCATTGGTAAAGCTACAAGTGTTTCCCTCTTCGACCACAGTGTTTACTCAGTCTATTAGTAGTTCACATATTTTATGCAAGTCATGCTTTCTCGATCTGGAGGTAATGCTACTATTATTCCCCTCTTCGACAGCATTGTTTACTCGTTCTATTATTAGTTCACATATTTCTGCAACTCATCCTTACTCAATCCATTGGTAAAGCTACTAGTATTTCCCTCTTCGACGGCATTGTTTACTCGGTCTATTAGTAGTTCACATATTTCTGCAACTCATCCTTACTCAATCCATTGGTAAAGCTTCTAGTATTTCCCTCTTCGACAGCATTGTTTATTCGGTCTATTATTAGTTCACACATTTCTGCAACTCATTCTTACTCAATCCATTGGTAAAGCTACTAGTATTTCCCTCTTCGACGGCATTGTTTACTCGGTCTATTATTAGTTCACATATTTCTGCAACTCATCCTTACTCAATTCATTGGTAAAGCTACTAGTATTTCCCTCTTCGATCACAGTGTTTACTCGGTCTATTATTAGTTTACATATTTCTGCAACTCATCCTTACTCAATCCATTGGTAAAGCTACAAGTGTTTCCCTCTTTGACCACAGTGTTTACTCTGTCTATTAGTAGTTCACATATATTATGCAAGTCATGCTTTCTCGATCTGCTGGTAATGCTACTATTATTCCCCTCTTCGACGGCATTGTTTACTCGGTCTATTATTAGTTCACATATTTCTGCAACTCATCCTTACTCAATCCATTGGTAAAGCTACTAGTATTTCCCTCTTCGACCACAGTGTTTACTCGGTCTATTATTAGTTTACATATTTCTGCAACTCATGCTTTCTTGATCTGGTGGTAAAGCTACTATTATTCCCCTCTTCGACGGCATTGATTACTCAGTCTATTATTAGTTCACGTATTTCTGCAACTCATCCTTACTCAATCTATTGGTAGAGCTACTAGTATTTCCCTTTTCGACCACAGTGTTTACTCGGTCTATTAGTAGTTCACATATTTCTGCAACTCATCCTTACTCAATCCATTGGTAAAGCTACTATTATTTCCCTCTGCGACCACAGTGTTTACTCGGTCTATTAGTAGTTCACATATTTTATGCAAGTCATGCTTTCTCAATCTGGTGGTAATGCTACTATTATTCCCCTCTTCGACGGCATTGTTTACTCGGTCTATTAGTAGTTTACATATTTCTGCAACTCATCCTTAGTCAATCCATTGGTAAAGCTACTAGTATTTCCCTCTTCGACCACAGTGTTTACTCGGTCTATTATTAGTTTACATATTTCTGCAACTCATCCTTACTCAATCCATTGGTAAAGCTACAAGTGTTTCCCTCTTCGACCACAGTGTTTACTCGGTCTATTAGTAGTTCACATATTTTATGCATGTCATGCTTTCTCGATCTGGTGGTAATGCTACTATTATTCCCCTCTTCGACGGCATTGTTTACTCGGTCTATTAGTAGTTCACATATTTCTGCAACTCATCCTTACTCAACCCATTGGTAAAGCTTCTAGTATTTCCCTCTTCGACAGCATTGTTTATTCGGTCTATTATTAGTTCACACATTTCTGCAACTCATTCTTACTCAATCCATTGGTAAAGCTACTAGTATTTCCCCCTTCGACGGCATTGTTTACTCGGTCTATTAGTAGTTCACATATTTCTGCAACTCATCCTTACTCAATCCATTGGTAAAGCTACTAGTATTTCCCTCTTCGATGGCATTGTTTCTACTCGGTCTATTAGTAGTTACATATTTTATGCAAGTCATGCTTTCATGATCTGGTGGTAAAGCTACTATTATTCCCCTCTTCGACGGCATTGATTACTCAGTCTATTATTAGTTTACATATTTCTGCAACTCATCCTTACTCAATCTATTGGTAAAGCTACTAGTATTTCCCTTTTCGACCACAGTGTTTACTCGGTCTATTAGTAGTTCACATATTTCTGCAACTCATCCTTACTCAATCCATTGGTAAAGCTACTATTATTTCCCTCTTCGACCTCAGTGTTTACTCGGTCTATTAGTAGTTCACATATTTTATGCAAGTCATGCTTTCTTGATCTGGTGGTAATGCTACTATTATTCCCCTCTTCGACGGCATTGTTTACTCGGTCTATTATTGGTTCACATATTTCTGCAACTCATCCTTACTCAATCCATTGGTAAAACTACTAGTATTTCCCTCTTCGACCACAGTGTTTACTCGGTCTATTAGTAGTTCACATATTTCTGCAACTCATCCTTACTCAATCCATTGGTGAAGGTACTATTATTTCCCTCTTCGACCACAGTGTTTACTCGGTCTATTAGTAGTTCACATATTTTATGCAAGTCATGCTTTCTCGATCTGGTGGTAATGCTACTATTATTCCCCTCTTCGAAGGCATTGTTTACTCGGTCTATTATTAGTTCACATATTTCTGCAACTCATCCTTACTCAATCCATTGGTAAAGCTACTAGTATTTCCCTCTTCGACCACAGTGTTTACTCGGTCTATTATTAGTTTACATATTTCTGCAACTCATCCTTACTCAATCCATTGGTAAAGCTACAAATGTTTCCCTCTTCGATCACAGTGTTTACTCGGTCTATTAGTAGTTCACATATTTTATGCAAGTCATGCTTTCTTGATCTGGTGGTAATGCTACTATTATTCCCCTCTTCGACAGCATTGTTTACTCGGTCTATTATTAGTTCACATATTTCTGCAACTCATCCTTACTCAATCCATTGGTAAAGCTACTAGTATTTCCCTCTTCGACCACAGTGTTTACTCGGTCTATTATTAGTTTACATATATCTGCAACTCATCCTTACTCAATCCATTGGTAAAGCTACAAGTGTTTCCCTCTTCGACCACAGTGTTTACTCAGTCTATTATTAGTTCACATATTTTATGCAAGTCATGCTTTCTCGATCTGGAGGTAATGCTACTATTATTCCCCTCTTCGACGGCATTGTTTACTCGGTCTATTAGTAGTTCACATATTTCTGCAACTCATCCTTACTCAATCCATTGGTAAAGCTTCTAGTATTTCCCTCTTCGACAGCATTGTTTATTCGGTCTATTATTAGTTCACACATTTCTGCAACTCATTCTTACTCAATCCATTGGTAAAGCTACTAGTATTTCCCTCTTCGACGGCATTGTTTACTCGGTCTATTATTAGTTCACATATTTCTGCAACTCATCCTTACTCAATTCATTGGTAAAGCTACTAGTATTTCCCTCTTCGACCACAGTGTTTACTCGGTCTATTATTAGTTTACATATTTCTGCAACTCATCCTTACTCAATCCATTGGTAAAGCTACAAGTGTTTCCCTCTTCGACCACAGTGTTTACTCGGTCTATTAGTAGTTCACATATTTTATGCAAGTAATGCTTTCTTGATCTGGTGGTAATGCTACTATTATTCCCCTCTTCGACAGCATTGTTTACTCGTTCTATTATTAGTTCACATATTTCTGCAACTCATCCTTACTCAATCCATTGGTAAAGCTACTAGTATTTCCCTCTTCGACGGCATTGTTTACTCGGTCTATTAGTAGTTCACATAATTCTGCAACTCATCCTTACTCAATCCATTGGTAAAGCTACTAGTATTTCCCTCTTCGATGGCATTGTTTCTACTCGGTCTATTAGTAGTTACATATTTTATGCAAGTCATGCTTTCTTGATCTGGTGGTAAAGCTACTATTATTCCCCTCTTCGACGGCATTGATTACTCAGTCTATTATTAGTTCACGTATTTCTGCAACTCAGCCTTACTCAATCTATTGGTAGAGCTACTAGTATTTCCCTTTTCGACCACAGTGTTTACTCGGTCTATTAGTAGTTCACATATTTCTGCAACTCATCCTTACTCAATCCATTGGTAAAGCTACTAGTATTTCCCTTTTCGACCACAGTGTTTACTCGGTCTATTAGTAGTTCACATATTTTATGCAAGTCATGCTTTCTCGATCTGGTGGTAATGCTACTATTATTCCCCTCTTCGACGGCATTGTTTACTCGGTCTATTAGTAGTTTACATATTTCTGCAACTCATCCTTAGTCAATCCATTGGTAAAGCTACTAGTATTTCCCTCTTCGACCACAGTGTTTACTCGGTCTATTATTAGTTTACATATTTCTGCAACTCATCCTTACTCAATCCATTGGTAAAGCTACAAGTGTTTCCCTCTTCGACCACAGTGTTTACTCGGTCTATTAGTAGTTCACATATTTTATGCATGTCATGCTTTCTCGATCTGGTGGTAATGCTACTATTATTCCCCTCTTCGACGGCATTGTTTACTCGGTCTATTAGTAGTTCACATATTTCTGCAACTCATCCTTACTCAACCCATTGGTAAAGCTTCTAGTATTTCCCTCTTCGACAGCATTGTTTATTCGGTCTATTATTAGTTCACACATTTCTGCAACTCATTCTTACTCAATCCATTGGTAAAGCTACTAGTATTTCCCCCTTCGACGGCATTGTTTACTCGGTCTATTAGTAGTTCACATATTTCTGCAACTCATCCTTACTCAATCCATTGGTAAAGCTACTAGTATTTCCCTCTTCGATGGCATTGTTTCTACTCGGTCTATTAGTAGTTACATATTTTATGCAAGTCATGCTTTCATAATCTGGTGGTAAAGCTACTATTATTCCCCTCTTCGACGGCATTGATTACTCAGTCTATTATTAGTTTACATATTTCTGCAACTCATCCTTACTCAATCTATTGGTAAAGCTACTAGTATTTCCCTTTTCGACCACAGTGTTTACTCGGTCTATTAGTAGTTCACATATTTCTGCAACTCATCCTTACTCAATCCATTGGTAATGCTACTATTATTCCCCTCTTCGACAGCATTGTTTACTCGTTCTATTATTAGTTCACATATTTCTGCAACTCATCCTTACTCAATTCATTGGTAAAGCTACTAGTATTTCCCTCTTCGACGGCATTGTTTACTCGGTCTATTAGTAGTTCACATATTTCTGCAACTCATCCTTACTCAATCCATTGGTAAAGCTACTAGTATTTCCCTCTTCGATGGCATTGTTTCTACTCGGTCTATTAGTAGTTACATATTTTATGCAAGTCATGCTTTCTTGATCTGGTGGTAAAGCTACTATTATTCCCCTCTTCGACGGCATTGATTACTCAGTCTATTATTAGTTCACGTATATCTGCAACTCATCCTTACTCAATCTATTGGTAGAGCTACTAGTATTTCCCTTTTCGACCACAGTGTTTACTCGGTCTATTAGTAGTTCACATATTTCTGCAACTCATCCTTACTCAATCCATTGGTAAAGCTACTAGTATTTCCCTTTTCGACCACAGTGTTTACTCGGTCTATTAGTAGTTCACATATTTTATGCAAGTCATGCTTTCTCGATCTGGTGGTAATGCTACTATTATTCCCCTCTTCGACGGCATTGTTTACTCGGTCTATTAGTAGTTTACATATTTCTGCAACTCATCCTTAGTCAATCCATTGGTAAAGCTACTAGTATTTCCCTCTTCGACCACAGTGTTTACTCGGTCTATTATTAGTTTACATATTTCTGCAACTCATCCTTACTCAATCCATTGGTAAAGCTACAAGTGTTTCCCTCTTCGACCACAGTGTTTACTCGGTCTATTAGTAGTTCACATATTTTATGCATGTCATGCTTTCTCGATCTGGTGGTAATGCTACTATTATTCCCCTCTTCGACGGCATTGTTTACTCGGTCTATTAGTAGTTCACATATTTCTGCAACTCATCCTTACTCAACCCATTGGTAAAGCTTCTAGTATTTCCCTCTTCGACAGCATTGTTTATTCGGTCTATTATTAGTTCACACATTTCTGCAACTCATTCTTACTCAATCCATTGGTAAAGCTACTAGTATTTCCCCCTTCGACGGCATTGTTTACTCGGTCTATTAGTAGTTCACATATTTCTGCAACTCATCCTTACTCAATCCATTGGTAAAGCTACTAGTATTTCCCTCTTCGATGGCATTGTTTCTACTCGGTCTATTAGTAGTTACATATTTTATGCAAGTCATGCTTTCATAATCTGGTGGTAAAGCTACTATTATTCCCCTCTTCGACGGCATTGATTACTCAGTCTATTATTAGTTTACATATTTCTGCAACTCATCCTTACTCAATCTATTGGTAAAGCTACTAGTATTTCCCTTTTCGACCACAGTGTTTACTCGGTCTATTAGTAGTTCACATATTTCTGCAACTCATCCTTACTCAATCCATTGGTAAAGCTACTATTATTTCCCTCTTCGACCACAGTGTTTACTCGGTCTATTAGTAGTTCACATATTTTATGCAAGTCATGCTTTCTTGATCTGGTGGTAATGCTACTATTATTCCCCTCTTCGACGGCATTGTTTACTCGGTCTATTAGTAGTTTACATATTTCTGCAACTCATCCTTAGTCAATCCATTGGTAAAGCTACTAGTATTTCCCTCTTCGACCACAGTGTTTACTCAGTCTATTATTAGTTTACATATTTCTGCAACTCATCCTTACTCAATCCATTGGTAAAGCTACAAGTGTTTCCCTCTTCGACCACAGTGTTTACTCGGTCTATTAGTAGTTCACATATTTTATGCATGTCATGCTTTCTCGATCTGGTGGTAATGCTACTATTATTCCCCTCTTCGACGGCATTGTTTACTCGGTCTATTAGTAGTTCACATATTTCTGCAACTCATCCTTACTCAACCCATTGGTAAAGCTTCTAGTATTTCCCTCTTCGACAGCATTGTTTATTCGGTCTATTATTAGTTCACACATTTCTGCAACTCATTCTTACTCAATCCATTGGTAAAGCTACTAGTATTTCCCTCTTCGACGGCATTGTTTACTCGGTCTATTATTAGTTCACATATTTCTGCAACTCATCCTTACTCAATTCATTGGTAAAGCTACTAGTATTTCCCTCTTCGACCACAGTGTTTACTCGGTCTATTATTAGTTTACATATTTCTGCAACTCATCCTTACTCAATCCATTGGTAAAGCTACAAGTGTTTCCCTCTTCGACCACAGTGTTTACTCGGTCTATTAGTAGTTCACATATTTTATGCAAGTAATGCTTTCTTGATCTGGTGGTAATGCTACTATTATTCCCCTCTTCGACAGCATTGTTTACTCGTTCTATTATTAGTTCACATATTTCTGCAACTCATCCTTACTCAATCCATTGGTAAAGCTACTAGTATTTCCCTCTTCGACGGCATTGTTTACTCGGTCTATTAGTAGTTCACATAATTCTGCAACTCATCCTTACTCAATCCATTGGTAAAGCTACTAGTATTTCCCTCTTCGATGGCATTGTTTCTACTCGGTCTATTAGTAGTTACATATTTTATGCAAGTCATGCTTTCTTGATCTGGTGGTAAAGCTACTATTATTCCCCTCTTCGACGGCATTGATTACTCAGTCTATTATTAGTTCACGTATTTCTGCAACTCAGCCTTACTCAATCTATTGGTAGAGCTACTAGTATTTCCCTTTTCGACCACAGTGTTTACTCGGTCTATTAGTAGTTCACATATTTCTGCAACTCATCCTTACTCAATCCATTGGTAAAGCTACTAGTATTTCCCTTTTCGACCACAGTGTTTACTCGGTCTATTAGTAGTTCACATATTTTATGCAAGTCATGCTTTCTCGATCTGGTGGTAATGCTACTATTATTCCCCTCTTCGACGGCATTGTTTACTCGGTCTATTAGTAGTTTACATATTTCTGCAACTCATCCTTAGTCAATCCATTGGTAAAGCTACTAGTATTTCCCTCTTCGACCACAGTGTTTACTCGGTCTATTATTAGTTTACATATTTCTGCAACTCATCCTTACTCAATCCATTGGTAAAGCTACAAGTGTTTCCCTCTTCGACCACAGTGTTTACTCGGTCTATTAGTAGTTCACATATTTTATGCATGTCATGCTTTCTCGATCTGGTGGTAATGCTACTATTATTCCCCTCTTCGACGGCATTGTTTACTCGGTCTATTAGTAGTTCACATATTTCTGCAACTCATCCTTACTCAACCCATTGGTAAAGCTTCTAGTATTTCCCTCTTCGACAGCATTGTTTATTCGGTCTATTATTAGTTCACACATTTCTGCAACTCATTCTTACTCAATCCATTGGTAAAGCTACTAGTATTTCCCCCTTCGACGGCATTGTTTACTCGGTCTATTAGTAGTTCACATATTTCTGCAACTCATCCTTACTCAATCCATTGGTAAAGCTACTAGTATTTCCCTCTTCGATGGCATTGTTTCTACTCGGTCTATTAGTAGTTACATATTTTATGCAAGTCATGCTTTCATAATCTGGTGGTAAAGCTACTATTATTCCCCTCTTCGACGGCATTGATTACTCAGTCTATTATTAGTTTACATATTTCTGCAACTCATCCTTACTCAATCTATTGGTAAAGCTACTAGTATTTCCCTTTTCGACCACAGTGTTTACTCGGTCTATTAGTAGTTCACATATTTCTGCAACTCATCCTTACTCAATCCATTGGTAATGCTACTATTATTCCCCTCTTCGACAGCATTGTTTACTCGTTCTATTATTAGTTCACATATTTCTGCAACTCATCCTTACTCAATCCATTGGTAAAGCTACTAGTATTTCCCTCTTCGACGGCATTGTTTACTCGGTCTATTAGTAGTTCACATATTTCTGCAACTCATCCTTACTCAATCCATTGGTAAAGCTACTAGTATTTCCCTCTTCGATGGCATTGTTTCTACTCGGTCTATTAGTAGTTACATATTTTATGCAAGTCATGCTTTCTTGATCTGGTGGTAAAGCTACTATTATTCCCCTCTTCGACGGCATTGATTACTCAGTCTATTATTAGTTCACGTATATCTGCAACTCATCCTTACTCAATCTATTGGTAGAGCTACTAGTATTTCCCTTTTCGACCACAGTGTTTACTCGGTCTATTAGTAGTTCACATATTTCTGCAACTCATCCTTACTCAATCCATTGGTAAAGCTACTAGTATTTCCCTTTTCGACCACAGTGTTTACTCGGTCTATTAGTAGTTCACATATTTTATGCAAGTCATGCTTTCTCGATCTGGTGGTAATGCTACTATTATTCCCCTCTTCGACGGCATTGTTTACTCGGTCTATTAGTAGTTTACATATTTCTGCAACTCATCCTTAGTCAATCCATTGGTAAAGCTACTAGTATTTCCCTCTTCGACCACAGTGTTTACTCGGTCTATTATTAGTTTACATATTTCTGCAACTCATCCTTACTCAATCCATTGGTAAAGCTACAAGTGTTTCCCTCTTCGACCACAGTGTTTACTCGGTCTATTAGTAGTTCACATATTTTATGCATGTCATGCTTTCTCGATCTGGTGGTAATGCTACTATTATTCCCCTCTTCGACGGCATTGTTTACTCGGTCTATTAGTAGTTCACATATTTCTGCAACTCATCCTTACTCAACCCATTGGTAAAGCTTCTAGTATTTCCCTCTTCGACAGCATTGTTTATTCGGTCTATTATTAGTTCACACATTTCTGCAACTCATTCTTACTCAATCCATTGGTAAAGCTACTAGTATTTCCCCCTTCGACGGCATTGTTTACTCGGTCTATTAGTAGTTCACATATTTCTGCAACTCATCCTTACTCAATCCATTGGTAAAGCTACTAGTATTTCCCTCTTCGATGGCATTGTTTCTACTCGGTCTATTAGTAGTTACATATTTTATGCAAGTCATGCTTTCATAATCTGGTGGTAAAGCTACTATTATTCCCCTCTTCGACGGCATTGATTACTCAGTCTATTATTAGTTTACATATTTCTGCAACTCATCCTTACTCAATCTATTGGTAAAGCTACTAGTATTTCCCTTTTCGACCACAGTGTTTACTCGGTCTATTAGTAGTTCACATATTTCTGCAACTCATCCTTACTCAATCCATTGGTAAAGCTACTATTATTTCCCTCTTCGACCACAGTGTTTACTCGGTCTATTAGTAGTTCACATATTTTATGCAAGTCATGCTTTCTTGATCTGGTGGTAATGCTACTATTATTCCCCTCTTCGACGGCATTGTTTACTCGGTCTATTAGTAGTTTACATATTTCTGCAACTCATCCTTAGTCAATCCATTGGTAAAGCTACTAGTATTTCCCTCTTCGACCACAGTGTTTACTCAGTCTATTATTAGTTTACATATTTCTGCAACTCATCCTTACTCAATCCATTGGTAAAGCTACAAGTGTTTCCCTCTTCGACCACAGTGTTTACTCGGTCTATTAGTAGTTCACATATTTTATGCATGTCATGCTTTCTCGATCTGGTGGTAATGCTACTATTATTCCCCTCTTCGACGGCATTGTTTACTCGGTCTATTAGTAGTTCACATATTTCTGCAACTCATCCTTACTCAACCCATTGGTAAAGCTTCTAGTATTTCCCTCTTCGACAGCATTGTTTATTCGGTCTATTATTAGTTCACACATTTCTGCAACTCATTCTTACTCAATCCATTGGTAAAGCTACTAGTATTTCCCCCTTCGACGGCATTGTTTACTCGGTCTATTAGTAGTTCACATATTTCTGCAACTCATCCTTACTCAATCCATTGGTAAAGCTACTAGTATTTCCCTCTTCGATCGCATTGTTTCTACTCGGTCTATTAGTAGTTACATATTTTATGCAAGTCATGCTTTCATAATCTGGTGGTAAGGCTACTATTATTCCCCTCTTCGACGGCATTGTTTACTCGGTCTATTAGTAGTTCACATATTTCTGCAACTCATCCTTACTCAACCCATTGGTAAAGCTTCTAGTATTTCCCTCTTCGACAGCATTGTTTATTCTGTCTATTATTAGTTTACATATTTCTGCAACTCATCCTTACTCAATCTATTGGTAAAGCTACTAGTATTTCCCTTTTCGACCACAGTGTTTACTCGGTCTATTAGTAGTTCACATATTTCTGCAACTCATCCTTACTCAATCCATTGGTAAAGCTACTATTATTTCCCTCTTCGACCACAGTGTTTACTCGGTCTATTAGTAGTTCACATATTTTATGCAAGTCATGCTTTCTTGATCTGGTGGTAATGCTACTATTATTCCCCTCTTCGACTGCATTGTTTAGTCGGTCTATTATTGGTTCACATATTTCTGCAACTCATCCTTACTCAATCCATTGGTAAAACTACTAGTATTTCCCTCTTCGACCACAGTGTTTACTCGGTCTATTAGTAGTTCACATATTTCTGCAACTCGTCCTTACTCAATCCATTGGTGAAGGTACTATTATTTCCCTCTTCGACCACAGTGTTTACTCGGTCTATTAGTAGTTCACATATTTTATGCAAGTCATGCTTTCTCGATCTGGTGGTAATGCTACTATTATTCCCCTCTTCGAAGGCATTGTTTACTCGGTCTATTATTAGTTCACATATTTCTGCAACTCATCCTTACTCAATCCATTGGTAAAGCTACTAGTATTTCCCTCTTCGACCACAGTGTTTACTCGGTCTATTATTAGTTTACATATTTCTGCAACTCATCCTTACTCAATCCATTGGTAAAGCTACAAATGTTTCCCTCTTCGATCACAGTGTTTACTCGGTCTATTAGTAGTTCACATATTTTATGCAAGTCATGCTTTCTTGATCTGGTGGTAATGCTACTATTATTCCCCTCTTCGACAGCATTGTTTACTCGGTCTATTATTAGTTCACATATTTCTGCAACTCATCCTTACTCAATCCATTGGTAAAGCTACTAGTATTTCCCTCTTCGACCACAGTGTTTACTCGGTCTATTATTAGTTTACATATTTCTGCAACTCATCCTTACTCAATCCATTGGTAAAGCTACAAGTGTTTCCCTCTTCGACCACAGTGTTTTCTCAGTCTATTAGTAGTTCACATATTTTATGCAAGTCATGCTTTCTCGATCTGGACGTAATGCTACTATTATTCCCCTCTTCGACCACAGTGTTTACTCGGTCTATTATTAGTTTACATATTTCTGCAAGTCATCCTTACTCAATCCATTGGTAAAGCTACAAGTATTTCCCTCTTCGACCACAGTGTTTACTCGGTCTATTATTAGTTTACATATTTCTGCAACTCATCCTTACTCAATCCATTGGTAAAGCTACTAGTATTTCCCTTTTCGACGGCATTGTTTACTCGGTCTATTAGTAGTTCACATATTTCTGCAACTCATCCTTACTCAATCCATTGGTAAAGCTACTAGTATTTCCCTCTTCGATGGCATTGTTTCTACTCGGTCTATTAGTAGTTACATATTTTATGCAAGTCATGCTTTCTTGATCTGGTGGTAAAGCTACTATTATTCCCCTCTTCGACGGCATTGATTACTCAGTCTATTATTAGTTCACGTATTTCTGCAACTCATCCTTACTCAATCTATTGGTAAAGCTACTAGTATTTCCCTTTTCGACCACAGTGTTTACTCGGTCTATTAGTAGTTCACATATTTCTGCAACTCATCCTTACTCAATCCATTGGTAAAGCTACTATTATTTCCCTCTTCGACCACAGTGTTTACTCGGTCTATTAGTAGTTCACATATTTTATGCAAGTCATGCTTTCTTGATCTGGTGGTAAAGCTACTATTATTCCCCTCTTCGACGGCATTGATTACTCAGTCTATTATTAGTTCACGTATTTCTGCAACTCATCCTTACTCAATCTATTGGTAAAGCTACTAGTATTTCCCTTTTCGACCACAGTGTTTACTCGGTCTATTAGTAGTTCACATATTTCTACAACTCATTCTTACTCAATCCATTGGTAAAGCTACTATTATTTCCCTCTTCGACCACAGTGTTTACTCGGTCTATTAGTAGTTCACATATTTTATGCAAGTCATGCTTTCTCGATCTGGTGGTAATGCTACTATTATTCCCCTCTTCGACGGCATTGTTTACTCGGTCTATTATTAGTACACATATTTCTGCAACTCATCCTTACTCAATCCATTGGTAAAGCTACTAGTATTTCCATCTTCGACCACAGTGTTTACTCGGTCTATTATTAGTTTACATATTTCTGCAACTCATCCTTACTCAATCCATTGGTAAAGCTACAAGTGTTACCCTCTTCGACCACAGTGTTTACTCGGTCTATAAGTAGTTCACATATTTTATGCATGTCATGCTTTCTCGATCTGGTGGTAATGCTACTATTATTCCCCTCTTCGACGGCATTGTTTACTCGGTCTATTAGTAGTTCACATATTTCTGCAACTCATCCTTAGTCAATCCATTGGTAAAGCTACTAGTATTTCCCTCTTCGACCACAGTGTTTACTCGGTCTATTATTAGTTTACATATTTCTGCAACTCATCCTTACTCAATCCATTGGTAAAGCTACAAGTGTTTCCCTCTTCGACCACAGTGTTTACTCGGTCTATTAGTAGTTCACATATTTTATGCATGTCATGCTTTCTCGATCTGGTGGTAATGCTACTATTATTCCCCTCTTCGACGGCATTGTTTACTCGGTCTATTAGTAGTTCACATATTTCTGCAACTCATCCTTACTCAACCCATTGGTAAAGCTTCTAGTATTTCCCTCTTCGACAGCATTGTTTATTCGGTCTATTATTAGTTCACACATTTCTGCAACTCATTCTTACTCAATCCATTGGTGAAGCTACTAGTATTTCCCCCTTCGACGGCATTGTTCACTCGGTCTATTAGTAGTTCACATATTTCTGCAACTCATCCTTACTCAAACCATTGGTAAAGCTACTAGTATTTCCCTCTTCGATGGCATTGTTTCTACTCGGTCTATTAGTAGTTACATATTTTATGCAAGTCATGCTTTCTTGATCTGGTGGTAATGCTACTATTATTCCCCTCTTCGACAGCATTGTTTACTCGTTCTATTATTAGTTCACATATTTCTGCAACTCATCCTTACTCAATCCATTGGTAAAGCTACTAGTATTTCCCTCTTCGACGGCATTGTTTACTCGGTCTATTAGTAGTTCACATATTTCTGCAACTCATCCTTACTCAATCCATTGGTAAAGCTACTAGTATTTCCCTCTTCGATGGCATTGTTTCTACTCGGTCTATTAGTAGTTACATATTTTATGCAAGTCATGCTTTCTTGATCTGGTGGTAAAGCTACTATTATTCCCCTCTTCGACGGCATTGATTACTCAGTCTATTATTAGTTCACGTATTTCTGCAACTCATCCTTACTCAATCTATTGGTAGAGCTACTAGTATTTCCCTTTTCGACCACAGTGTTTACTCGGTCTATTAGTAGTTCACATATTTCTGCAACTCATCCTTACTCAATCCATTGGTAAAGCTACTATTATTTCCCTCTGCGACCACAGTGTTTACTCGGTCTATTAGTAGTTCACATATTTTATGCAAGTCATGCTTTCTCGATCTGGTGGTAATGCTACTATTATTCCCCTCTTCGACGGCATTGTTTACTCGGTCTATTAGTAGTTTACATATTTCTGCAACTCATCCTTAGTCAATCCATTGGTAAAGCTACTAGTATTTCCCTCTTCGACCACAGTGTTTACTCGGTCTATTATTAGTTTACATATTTCTGCAACTCATCCTTACTCAATCCATTGGTAAAGCTACAAGTGTTTCCCTCTTCGACCACAGTGTTTACTCGGTCTATTAGTAGTTCACATATTTTATGCATGTCATGCTTTCTCGATCTGGTGGTAATGCTACTATTATTCCCCTCTTCGACGGCATTGTTTACTCGGTCTATTAGTAGTTCACATATTTCTGCAACTCATCCTTACTCAACCCATTGGTAAAGCTTCTAGTATTTCCCTCTTCGACAGCATTGTTTATTCGGTCTATTATTAGTTCACACATTTCTGCAACTCATTCTTACTCAATCCATTGGTAAAGCTACTAGTATTTCCCCCTTCGACGGCATTGTTTACTCGGTCTATTAGTAGTTCACATATTTCTGCAACTCATCCTTACTCAATCCATTGGTAAAGCTACTAGTATTTCCCTCTTCGATGGCATTGTTTCTACTCGGTCTATTAGTAGTTGCATATTTTATGCAAGTCATGCTTTCATAATCTGGTGGTAAAGCTACTATTATTCCCCTCTTCGACGGCATTGATTACTCAGTCTATTATTAGTTTACATATTTCTGCAACTCATCCTTACTCAATCTATTGGTAAAGCTACTACTATTTCCCTTTTCGACCACAATGTTTACTCGGTCTATTAGTAGTTCACATATTTCTGCAACTCATCCTTACTCAATCCATTGGTAAAGCTACTATTATTTCCCTCTTCGACCACAGTGTTTACTCGGTCTATTAGTAGTTCACATATTTTATGCAAGTCATGCTTTCTTGATCTGGTGGTAATGCTACTATTATTCCCCTCTTCGACAGCATTGTTACTCGGTCTATTATTAGTTTACATATTTCTGCAACTCATCCTTACTCAATCCATTGGTAAAGCTACTAGTATTTCCCTCTTCGACCACAGTGTTTATTCGGTTTATTATTAGTTTACATATTTCTGCAACTCATCCTTACTCAATCCATTGGTAAAGCTACAAGTGTTTCCCTCTTCGACCACAGTGTTTACTCGGTCTATTAGTAGTTCACATATTTTTTGCATGTCATGCTTTCTCGATCTGGTGGTAATGCTACTATTATTCCCCTCTTCGACGGCATTGTTTACTCGGTCTATTAGTAGTTCACATATTTCTGCAACTCATCCTTACTCAACCTATTGGTAAAGCTTCTAGTATTTCCCTCTTCGACAGCATTGTTTATTCGGTCTATAAATAGTTCACACATTTCTGCAACTCATTCTTACTCAATCCATTGGTAAAGCTACTAGTATTTCCCCCTTCGACGGCATTGTTTACTCGGTCTATTAGTAGTTCACATATTTCTGCAACTCATCCTTACTCAATCCATTGGTAAAGCTAATAGTATTTCCCTCTTCGATGGCATTGTTTCTACTAGGTCTATTAGTAGTTACATATTTTATGCAAGTCATGCTTTCATGATCTGGTGGTAAAGCTACTATTATTTCCCTCTTCGACGGCATTGATTATTCAGTCTATTATTAGTTTACATATTTCTGCAACTCATCCTTACTCAATCTATTGGTAAAGCTACTAGTATTTCCCTTTTCGACCACAGTGTTTACTCGGTCTATTAGTAGTTCACATATTTCTGCAACTCATCCTTACTCAATCCATTGGTAAAGCTACTATTATTTCCCTCTTCGACCACAGTGTTTACTCGGTCTATTAGAAGTTCACATATTTTATGCAAGTCATGCTTTCTTGATCTGGTGGTAAAGCTACTATTATTCCCCTCTTCGACGGCATTGATTACTCAGTCTATTATTAGTTCACGTATATCTGCAACTCATCCTTACTCAATCTATTGGTAGAGCTACTAGTATTTCCCTTTTCGACCACAGTGTTTACTCGGTCTATTAGTAGTTCACATATTTCTGCAACTCATCCTTACTCAATCCATTGGTAAAGCTACTAGTATTTCCCTTTTCGACCACAGTGTTTACTCGGTCTATTAGTAGTTCACATATTTTATGCAAGTCATGCTTTCTCGATCTGGTGGTAATGCTACTATTATTCCCCTCTTCGACGGCATTGTTTACTCGGTCTATTAGTAGTTTACATATTTCTGCAACTCATCCTTAGTCAATCCATTGGTAAAGCTACTAGTATTTCCCTCTTCGACCACAGTGTTTACTCGGTCTATTATTAGTTTACATATTTCTGCAACTCATCCTTACTCAATCCATTGGTAAAGCTACAAGTGTTTCCCTCTTCGACCACAGTGTTTACTCGGTCTATTAGTAGTTCACATATTTTATGCATGTCATGCTTTCTCGATCTGGTGGTAATGCTACTATTATTCCCCTCTTCGACGGCATTGTTTACTCGGTCTATTAGTAGTTTACATATTTCTGCAACTCATCCTTAGTCAATCCATTGGTAAAGCTACTAGTATTTCCCTCTTCGACCACAGTGTTTACTCAGTCTATTATTAGTTTACATATTTCTGCAACTCATCCTTACTCAATCCATTGGTAAAGCTACAAGTGTTTCCCTCTTCGACCACAGTGTTTACTCGGTCTATTAGTAGTTCACATATTTTATGCATGTCATGCTTTCTCGATCTGGTGGTAATGCTACTATTATTCCCCTCTTCGACGGCATTGTTTACTCGGTCTATTAGTAGTTCACATATTTCTGCAACTCATCCTTACTCAACCCATTGGTAAAGCTTCTAGTATTTCCCTCTTCGACAGCATTGTTTATTCGGTCTATTATTAGTTCACACATTTCTGCAACTCATTCTTACTCAATCCATTGGTAAAGCTACTAGTATTTCCCCCTTCGACGGCATTGTTTACTCGGTCTATTAGTAGTTCACATATTTCTGCAACTCATCCTTACTCAATCCATTGGTAAAGCTACTAGTATTTCCCTCTTCGATCGCATTGTTTCTACTCGGTCTATTAGTAGTTACATATTTTATGCAAGTCATGCTTTCATAATCTGGTGGTAAGGCTACTATTATTCCCCTCTTCGACGGCATTGTTTACTCGGTCTATTAGTAGTTCACATATTTCTGCAACTCATCCTTACTCAACCCATTGGTAAAGCTTCTAGTATTTCCCTCTTCGACAGCATTGTTTATTCTGTCTATTATTAGTTTACATATTTCTGCAACTCATCCTTACTCAATCTATTGGTAAAGCTACTAGTATTTCCCTTTTCGACCACAGTGTTTACTCGGTCTATTAGTAGTTCACATATTTCTGCAACTCATCCTTACTCAATCCATTGGTAAAGCTACTATTATTTCCCTCTTCGACCACAGTGTTTACTCGGTCTATTAGTAGTTCACATATTTTATGCAAGTCATGCTTTCTTGATCTGGTGGTAATGCTACTATTATTCCCCTCTTCGACTGCATTGTTTAGTCGGTCTATTATTGGTTCACATATTTCTGCAACTCATCCTTACTCAATCCATTGGTAAAACTACTAGTATTTCCCTCTTCGACCACAGTGTTTACTCGGTCTATTAGTAGTTCACATATTTCTGCAACTCGTCCTTACTCAATCCATTGGTGAAGGTACTATTATTTCCCTCTTCGACCACAGTGTTTACTCGGTCTATTAGTAGTTCACATATTTTATGCAAGTCATGCTTTCTCGATCTGGTGGTAATGCTACTATTATTCCCCTCTTCGAAGGCATTGTTTACTCGGTCTATTATTAGTTCACATATTTCTGCAACTCATCCTTACTCAATCCATTGGTAAAGCTACTAGTATTTCCCTCTTCGACCACAGTGTTTACTCGGTCTATTATTAGTTTACATATTTCTGCAACTCATCCTTACTCAATCCATTGGTAAAGCTACAAATGTTTCCCTCTTCGATCACAGTGTTTACTCGGTCTATTAGTAGTTCACATATTTTATGCAAGTCATGCTTTCTTGATCTGGTGGTAATGCTACTATTATTCCCCTCTTCGACAGCATTGTTTACTCGGTCTATTATTAGTTCACATATTTCTGCAACTCATCCTTACTCAATCCATTGGTAAAGCTACTAGTATTTCCCTCTTCGACCACAGTGTTTACTCGGTCTATTATTAGTTTACATATTTCTGCAACTCATCCTTACTCAATCCATTGGTAAAGCTACAAGTGTTTCCCTCTTCGACCACAGTGTTTTCTCAGTCTATTAGTAGTTCACATATTTTATGCAAGTCATGCTTTCTCGATCTGGACGTAATGCTACTATTATTCCCCTCTTCGACCACAGTGTTTACTCGGTCTATTATTAGTTTACATATTTCTGCAAGTCATCCTTACTCAATCCATTGGTAAAGCTACAAGTATTTCCCTCTTCGACCACAGTGTTTACTCGGTCTATTATTAGTTTACATATTTCTGCAACTCATCCTTACTCAATCCATTGGTAAAGCTACTAGTATTTCCCTTTTCGACGGCATTGTTTACTCGGTCTATTAGTAGTTCACATATTTCTGCAACTCATCCTTACTCAATCCATTGGTAAAGCTACTAGTATTTCCCTCTTCGATGGCATTGTTTCTACTCGGTCTATTAGTAGTTACATATTTTATGCAAGTCATGCTTTCTTGATCTGGTGGTAAAGCTACTATTATTCCCCTCTTCGACGGCATTGATTACTCAGTCTATTATTAGTTCACGTATTTCTGCAACTCATCCTTACTCAATCTATTGGTAAAGCTACTAGTATTTCCCTTTTCGACCACAGTGTTTACTCGGTCTATTAGTAGTTCACATATTTCTGCAACTCATCCTTACTCAATCCATTGGTAAAGCTACTATTATTTCCCTCTTCGACCACAGTGTTTACTCGGTCTATTAGTAGTTCACATATTTTATGCAAGTCATGCTTTCTTGATCTGGTGGTAAAGCTACTATTATTCCCCTCTTCGACGGCATTGATTACTCAGTCTATTATTAGTTCACGTATTTCTGCAACTCATCCTTACTCAATCTATTGGTAAAGCTACTAGTATTTCCCTTTTCGACCACAGTGTTTACTCGGTCTATTAGTAGTTCACATATTTCTACAACTCATTCTTACTCAATCCATTGGTAAAGCTACTATTATTTCCCTCTTCGACCACAGTGTTTACTCGGTCTATTAGTAGTTCACATATTTTATGCAAGTCATGCTTTCTCGATCTGGTGGTAATGCTACTATTATTCCCCTCTTCGACGGCATTGTTTACTCGGTCTATTATTAGTACACATATTTCTGCAACTCATCCTTACTCAATCCATTGGTAAAGCTACTAGTATTTCCATCTTCGACCACAGTGTTTACTCGGTCTATTATTAGTTTACATATTTCTGCAACTCATCCTTACTCAATCCATTGGTAAAGCTACAAGTGTTACCCTCTTCGACCACAGTGTTTACTCGGTCTATAAGTAGTTCACATATTTTATGCATGTCATGCTTTCTCGATCTGGTGGTAATGCTACTATTATTCCCCTCTTCGACGGCATTGTTTACTCGGTCTATTAGTAGTTCACATATTTCTGCAACTCATCCTTAGTCAATCCATTGGTAAAGCTACTAGTATTTCCCTCTTCGACCACAGTGTTTACTCGGTCTATTATTAGTTTACATATTTCTGCAACTCATCCTTACTCAATCCATTGGTAAAGCTACAAGTGTTTCCCTCTTCGACCACAGTGTTTACTCGGTCTATTAGTAGTTCACATATTTTATGCATGTCATGCTTTCTCGATCTGGTGGTAATGCTACTATTATTCCCCTCTTCGACGGCATTGTTTACTCGGTCTATTAGTAGTTCACATATTTCTGCAACTCATCCTTACTCAACCCATTGGTAAAGCTTCTAGTATTTCCCTCTTCGACAGCATTGTTTATTCGGTCTATTATTAGTTCACACATTTCTGCAACTCATTCTTACTCAATCCATTGGTGAAGCTACTAGTATTTCCCCCTTCGACGGCATTGTTTACTCGGTCTATTAGTAGTTCACATATTTCTGCAACTCATCCTTACTCAAACCATTGGTAAAGCTACTAGTATTTCCCTCTTCGATGGCATTGTTTCTACTCGGTCTATTAGTAGTTACATATTTTATGCAAGTCATGCTTTCTTGATCTGGTGGTAATGCTACTATTATTCCCCTCTTCGACAGCATTGTTTACTCGTTCTATTATTAGTTCACATATTTCTGCAACTCATCCTTACTCAATCCATTGGTAAAGCTACTAGTATTTCCCTCTTCGACGGCATTGTTTACTCGGTCTATTAGTAGTTCACATATTTCTGCAACTCATCCTTACTCAATCCATTGGTAAAGCTACTAGTATTTCCCTCTTCGATGGCATTGTTTCTACTCGGTCTATTAGTAGTTACATATTTTATGCAAGTCATGCTTTCTTGATCTGGTGGTAAAGCTACTATTATTCCCCTCTTCGACGGCATTGATTACTCAGTCTATTATTAGTTCACGTATTTCTGCAACTCATCCTTACTCAATCTATTGGTAGAGCTACTAGTATTTCCCTTTTCGACCACAGTGTTTACTCGGTCTATTAGTAGTTCACATATTTCTGCAACTCATCCTTACTCAATCCATTGGTAAAGCTACTATTATTTCCCTCTGCGACCACAGTGTTTACTCGGTCTATTAGTAGTTCACATATTTTATGCAAGTCATGCTTTCTCGATCTGGTGGTAATGCTACTATTATTCCCCTCTTCGACGGCATTGTTTACTCGGTCTATTAGTAGTTTACATATTTCTGCAACTCATCCTTAGTCAATCCATTGGTAAAGCTACTAGTATTTCCCTCTTCGACCACAGTGTTTACTCGGTCTATTATTAGTTTACATATTTCTGCAACTCATCCTTACTCAATCCATTGGTAAAGCTACAAGTGTTTCCCTCTTCGACCACAGTGTTTACTCGGTCTATTAGTAGTTCACATATTTTATGCATGTCATGCTTTCTCGATCTGGTGGTAATGCTACTATTATTCCCCTCTTCGACGGCATTGTTTACTCGGTCTATTAGTAGTTCACATATTTCTGCAACTCATCCTTACTCAACCCATTGGTAAAGCTTCTAGTATTTCCCTCTTCGACAGCATTGTTTATTCGGTCTATTATTAGTTCACACATTTCTGCAACTCATTCTTACTCAATCCATTGGTAAAGCTACTAGTATTTCCCCCTTCGACGGCATTGTTTACTCGGTCTATTAGTAGTTCACATATTTCTGCAACTCATCCTTACTCAATCCATTGGTAAAGCTACTAGTATTTCCCTCTTCGATGGCATTGTTTCTACTCGGTCTATTAGTAGTTGCATATTTTATGCAAGTCATGCTTTCATAATCTGGTGGTAAAGCTACTATTATTCCCCTCTTCGACGGCATTGATTACTCAGTCTATTATTAGTTTACATATTTCTGCAACTCATCCTTACTCAATCTATTGGTAAAGCTACTACTATTTCCCTTTTCGACCACAATGTTTACTCGGTCTATTAGTAGTTCACATATTTCTGCAACTCATCCTTACTCAATCCATTGGTAAAGCTACTATTATTTCCCTCTTCGACCACAGTGTTTACTCGGTCTATTAGTAGTTCACATATTTTATGCAAGTCATGCTTTCTTGATCTGGTGGTAATGCTACTATTATTCCCCTCTTCGACAGCATTGTTACTCGGTCTATTATTAGTTTACATATTTCTGCAACTCATCCTTACTCAATCCATTGGTAAAGCTACTAGTATTTCCCTCTTCGACCACAGTGTTTATTCGGTCTATTATTAGTTTACATATTTCTGCAACTCATCCTTACTCAATCCATTGGTAAAGCTACAAGTGTTTCCCTCTTCGACCACAGTGTTTACTCGGTCTATTAGTAGTTCACATATTTTTTGCATGTCATGCTTTCTCGATCTGGTGGTAATGCTACTATTATTCCCCTCTTCGACGGCATTGTTTACTCGGTCTATTAGTAGTTCACATATTTCTGCAACTCATCCTTACTCAACCTATTGGTAAAGCTTCTAGTATTTCCCTCTTCGACAGCATTGTTTATTCGGTCTATAAATAGTTCACACATTTCTGCAACTCATTCTTACTCAATCCATTGGTAAAGCTACTAGTATTTCCCCCTTCGACGGCATTGTTTACTCGGTCTATTAGTAGTTCACATATTTCTGCAACTCATCCTTACTCAATCCATTGGTAAAGCTAATAGTATTTCCCTCTTCGATGGCATTGTTTCTACTAGGTCTATTAGTAGTTACATATTTTATGCAAGTCATGCTTTCATGATCTGGTGGTAAAGCTACTATTATTTCCCTCTTCGACGGCATTGATTATTCAGTCTATTATTAGTTTACATATTTCTGCAACTCATCCTTACTCAATCTATTGGTAAAGCTACTAGTATTTCCCTTTTCGACCACAGTGTTTACTCGGTCTATTAGTAGTTCACATATTTCTGCAACTCATCCTTACTCAATCCATTGGTAAAGCTACTATTATTTCCCTCTTCGACCACAGTGTTTACTCGGTCTATTAGAAGTTCACATATTTTATGCAAGTCATGCTTTCTTGATCTGGTGGTAATGCTACTATTATTCCCCTCTTCGACGGCATTGTTTACTCGGTCTATTATTGGTTCACATATTTCTGCAACTCATCCTTACTCAATCCATTGGTAAAACTACTAGTATTTCCCTCTTCGACCACAGTGTTTACTCGGTCTATTAGTAGTTCACATATTTCTGCAACTCATCCTTACTCAATCCATTGGTGAAGGTACTATTATTTCCCTCTTCGACCACAGTGTTTACTCGGTCTATTAGTAGTTCACATATTTTATGCAAGTCATGCTTTCTCGATCTGGTGGTAATGCTACTATTATTCCCCTCTTCGAAGGCATTGTTTACTCGGTCTATTATTAGTTCACATATTTCTGCAACTCATCCTTACTCAATCCATTGGTAAAGCTACTAGTATTTCCCTCTTCGACCACAGTGTTTACTCGGTCTATTATTAGTTTACATATTTCTGCAACTCATCCTTACTCAATCCATTGGTAAAGCTACAAATGTTTCCCTCTTCGATCACAGTGTTTACTCGGTCTATTAGTAGTTCACATATTTTATGCAAGTCATGCTTTCTTGATCTGGTGGTAATGCTACTATTATTCCCCTCTTCGACAGCATTGTTTACTCGGTCTATTATTAGTTCACATATTTCTGCAACTCATCCTTACTCAATCCATTGGTAAAGCTACTAGTATTTCCCTCTTCGACCACAGTGTTTACTCGGTCTATTATTAGTTTACATATTTCTGCAACTCATCCTTACTCAATCCATTGGTAAAGCTACAAGTGTTTCCCTCTTCGACCACAGTGTTTACTCAGTCTATTAGTAGTTCACATATTTTATGCAAGTCATGCTTTCTCGATCTGGAGGTAATGCTACTATTATTCCCCTCTTCGACGGCATTGTTTACTCGGTCTATTAGTAGTTCACATATTTCTGCAACTCATCCTTACTCAATCCATTGGTAAAGCTTCTAGTATTTCCCTCTTCGACAGCATTGTTTATTCGGTCTATTATTAGTTCACACATCTCTGCAACTCATTCTTACTCAATCCATTGGTAAAGCTACTAGTATTTCCCTCTTCGACGGCATTGTTTACTCGGTCTATTATTAGTTCACATATTTCTGCAACTCATCCTTACTCAATTCATTGGTAAAGCTACTAGTATTTCCCTCTTCGACCACAGTGTTTACTCGGTCTATTATTAGTTTACATATTTCTGCAACTCATCCTTACTCAATCCATTGGTAAAGCTACAAGTGTTTCCCTCTTCGACCACAGTGGTTACTCGGTCTATTAGTAGTTCACATATTTTATGCAAGTAATGCTTTCTTGATCTGGTGGTAATGCTACTATTATTCCCCTCTTCGACAGCATTGTTTACTCGTTCTATTATTAGTTCACATATTTCTGCAACTCATCCTTACTCAATCCATTGGTAAAGCTACTAGTATTTCCCTCTTCGACGGCATTGTTTACTCGGTCTATTAGTAGTTCACATATTTCTGCAACTCATCCTTACTCAATCCATTGGTAAAGCTACTAGTATTTCCCTCTTCGATGGCATTGTTTCTACTTGGTCTATTAGTAGTTACATATTTTATGCAAGTCATGCTTTCTTGATCTGGTGGTAAAGCTACTATTATTCCCCTCTTCGACGGCATTGATTACTCAGTCTATTATTAGTTCACATATTTCTGCAACTCATCCTTACTCAATCCATTGGTAAAGCTTCTAGTATTTCCCTCTTCGACAGCATTGTTTATTCGGTCTATTATTAGTTCACACATTTCTGCAACTCATTCTTACTCAATCCATTGGTAAAGCTACTAGTATTTCCCTCTTCGACGGCATTGTTTACTCGGTCTATTAGTAGTTCACATATTTCTGCAAATCATCCTTACTCAACCCATTGGTAAAGCTTCTAGTATTTCCCTCTTCGACAGCATTGTTTATTCGGTCTATTATTAGTTCACACATTTCTGCAACTCATTCTTACTCAATCCATTGGTAAAGCTACTAGTATTTCCCCCTTCGACGGCATTGTTTACTCGGTCTATTATTAGTTCACACATTTCTGCAACTCATCCTTACTCAATCCATTGGTAAAGCTACTAGTATTTCCCTCTTCGACCACAGTGTTTACGCGGTCTATTATTAGTTTACATATTTCTGCAACTCATCCTTACTCAATCCATTGGTAGAGCTACAAGTGTTTCCCTCTTCGACCACAGTGTTTACTCGGTCTATTAGTAGTTACATATTTTATGCAAGTCATGCTTTCATGATCTGGTGGTAAAGCTACTATTATTCCCCTCTTCGACGGCATTGATTACTCAGTCTATTATTAGTTTACATATTTCTGCAACTCATCCTTACTCAATCTATTGTTAAAGCTACTAGTATTTCCCTTTTCGACCACAGTGTTTACTCGGTCTATTAGTAGTTCACATATTTCTGCAACTCATCCTTACTCAATCCATTGGTAAAGCTACTATTATTTCCCTCTTCGACCACAGTGTTTACTCGGTCTATTAGTAGTTCACATATTTTATGCAAGTCATGCTTTCTTGATCTGGTGGTAATGCTACTATAATTCCCCTCTTCGACAGCATTGTTTACTCGGTCTATTATTAGTTCACATATTTCTGCAACTCATCCTTACTCAATCCATTGGTAAAGTTACTAGTATATCTCTCTTCGACCACAGTGTTTACTCGGTCTATTATTAGTTTTCATATTTCTGCAACTCATCCTTACTCAATCCATTGGTAAAGCTACAAGTGTTTCCCTCTTCGACCACAGTGTTTACTCGGTTTATTAGTAGTTCACATATTTTATGCATGTCATGCTTTCTCGATCTGGTGGTAATGCTACTATTATTCCCCTCTTCGACAACATTGTTTACTCGGCCTATTAGTAGTTCACATATTTCTGCAACTCATCCTTACTCAACCCATTGGTAAAGCTTCTAGTATTTCCCTTTTCGACAGCATTGTTTATTCGGTCTATTATTAGTTCACACATTTCTGCAACTCATTCTTACTCAATCCGTTGGTAAAGCTACTAGTATTTCCCCCTTCGACGGCATTGTTTACTCGGTCTATTAGTAGTTCACATATTTCTGCAACTCATCCTTACTCAATCCATTGGTAAAGCTACTAGTATTTCCCTCTTCGATGGCATTGTTTCTACTCGGTCTATTAGTAGTTACATATTTTATGCAAATCATGCTTTCATGATCTGGTGGTAAAGCTACTATTATTCCCCTCTTCGACGGCATTGATTACTCAGTCTATTATTAGTTCACATATTTCTGCAACTCATCCTTACTCAATCCATTGGTAAAGCTACTATTATTTCCCTCTTCGACCACAGTGTTTACTCGGTCTATTAGTAGTTCACATATTTTATGCAAGTCATGCTTTCTTGATCTGGTGGTAATGCTACTATTATTCCCCTCTTCGACGGCATTGTTTACTCGGTCTATTATTGGTTCACATATTTCTGCAACTCATCCTTACTCAATCCATTGGTAAAACTACTAGTATTTCCCTCTTCGACCACAGCGTTTACTCGGTCTATTAGTAGTTCACATATTTCTGCAACTCATCCTTCCTCAATCCATTGGTGAAGCTACTATTATTTCCCTCTTCGACCACAGTGTTTACTCTGTCTATTAGTAGTTCACATATATTATGCAAGTCATGCTTTCTCGATCTGCTGGTAATGCTACTATTATTCCCCTCTTCGACGGCATTGTTTACTCGGTCTATTATTAGTTCACATATTTCTGCAACTCATCCTTACTCAATCCATTGTTAAAGCTACAAATGTTTCCCTCTTCGATCACAGTGTTTACTCGGTCTATTAGTAGTTCACATATTTTATGCAAGTCATGCTTTCTTGATCTGGTGGTAATGCTACTATTATTCCCCTCTTCGACGGCATTGTTTACTCGGTCTATTATTGGTTCACATATTTCTGCAACTCATCCTTACTCAATCCATTGGTAAAACTACTAGTATTTCCCTCTTCGACCACAGCGTTTACTCGGTCTATTAGTAGTTCACATATTTCTGCAACTCATCCTTACTCAATCCATTGGTGAAGCTACTATTATTTCCCTCTTCGACCACAGTGTTTACTCTGTCTATTAGTAGTTCACATATATTATGCAAGTCATGCTTTCTCGATCTGCTGGTAATGCTACTATTATTCCCCTCTTCGACGGCATTGTTTACTCGGTCTATTATTAGTTCACATATTTCTGCAACTCATCCTTACTCAATCCATTGGTAAAGCTACTAGTATTTCCCTCTTCGACCACAGTGTTTACTCGGTCTATTATTAGTTTACATATTTCTGCAACTCATCCTTACTCAATCCATTGTTAAAGCTACAAATGTTTCCCTCTTCGATCACAGTGTTTACTCGGTCTATTAGTAGTTCACATATTTTATGCAAGTCATGCTTTCTTGATCTGGTGGTAATGCTACTATTATTCCCCTCTTCGACAGCATTGTTTACTCGGTCTATTATTAGTTCACATATTTCTGCAACTCATCCTTACTCAATCCATTGGTAAAGCTACTAGTATTTCCCTCTTCGACCACAGTGTTTACTCGGTCTATTATTAGTTTACATATTTCTGCAACTCATCCTTACTCAATCCATTGGTAAAGCTACAAGTGTTTCCCTCTTCGACCACAGTGTTTACTCAGTCTATTAGTAGTTCACATATTTTATGCAAGTCATGCTTTCTCGATCTGGAGGTAATGCTACTATTATTCCCCTCTTCGACAGCATTGTTTACTCGTTCTATTATTAGTTCACATATTTCTGCAACTCATCCTTACTCAATCCATTGGTAAAGCTACTAGTATTTCCCTCTTCGACGGCATTGTTTACTCGGTCTATTAGTAGTTCACATATTTCTGCAACTCATCCTTACTCAATCCATTGGTAAAGCTTCTAGTATTTCCCTCTTCGACAGCATTGTTTATTCGGTCTATTATTAGTTCACACATTTCTGCAACTCATTCTTACTCAATCCATTGGTAAAGCTACTAGTATTTCCCTCTTCGACGGCATTGTTTACTCGGTCTATTATTAGTTCACATATTTCTGCAACTCATCCTTACTCAATTCATTGGTAAAGCTACTAGTATTTCCCTCTTCGATCACAGTGTTTACTCGGTCTATTATTAGTTTACATATTTCTGCAACTCATCCTTACTCAATCCATTGGTAAAGCTACAAGTGTTTCCCTCTTTGACCACAGTGTTTACTCTGTCTATTAGTAGTTCACATATATTATGCAAGTCATGCTTTCTCGATCTGCTGGTAATGCTACTATTATTCCCCTCTTCGACGGCATTGTTTACTCGGTCTATTATTAGTTCACATATTTCTGCAACTCATCCTTACTCAATCCATTGGTAAAGCTACTAGTATTTCCCTCTTCGACCACAGTGTTTACTCGGTCTATTATTAGTTTACATATTTCTGCAACTCATGCTTTCTTGATCTGGTGGTAAAGCTACTATTATTCCCCTCTTCGACGGCATTGATTACTCAGTCTATTATTAGTTCACGTATTTCTGCAACTCATCCTTACTCAATCTATTGGTAGAGCTACTAGTATTTCCCTTTTCGACCACAGTGTTTACTCGGTCTATTAGTAGTTCACATATTTCTGCAACTCATCCTTACTCAATCCATTGGTAAAGCTACTAGTATTTCCCTTTTCGACCACAGTGTTTACTCGGTCTATTAGTAGTTCACATATTTTATGCAAGTCATGCTTTCTCGATCTGGTGGTAATGCTACTATTATTCCCCTCTTCGACGGCATTGTTTACTCGGTCTATTAGTAGTTTACATATTTCTGCAACTCATCCTTAGTCAATCCATTGGTAAAGCTACTAGTATTTCCCTCTTCGACCACAGTGTTTACTCGGTCTATTATTAGTTTACATATTTCTGCAACTCATCCTTACTCAATCCATTGGTAAAGCTACAAGTGTTTCCCTCTTCGACCACAGTGTTTACTCGGTCTATTAGTAGTTCACATATTTTATGCATGTCATGCTTTCTCGATCTGGTGGTAATGCTACTATTATTCCCCTCTTCGACGGCATTGTTTACTCGGTCTATTAGTAGTTCACATATTTCTGCAACTCATCCTTACTCAACCCATTGGTAAAGCTTCTAGTATTTCCCTCTTCGACAGCATTGTTTATTCGGTCTATTATTAGTTAACACATTTCTGCAACTCATTCTTACTCAATCCATTGGTAAAGCTACTAGTATTTCCCCCTTCGACGGCATTGTTTACTCGGTCTATTAGTAGTTCACATATTTCTGCAACTCATCCTTACTCAATCCATTGGTAAAGCTACTAGTATTTCCCTCTTCGATGGCATTGTTTCTACTCGGTCTATTAGTAGTTACATATTTTATGCAAGTCATGCTTTCATAATCTGGTGGTAAAGCTACTATTATTCCCCTCTTCGACGGCATTGATTACTCAGTCTATTATTAGTTTACATATTTCTGCAACTCATCCTTACTCAATCTATTGGTAAAGCTACTAGTATTTCCCTTTTCGACCACAGTGTTTACTCGGTCTATTAGTAGTTCACATATTTCTGCAACTCATCCTTACTCAATCCATTGGTAATGCTACTATTATTCCCCTCTTCGACAGCATTGTTTACTCGTTCTATTATTAGTTCACATATTTCTGCAACTCATCCTTACTCAATCCATTGGTAAAGCTACTAGTATTTCCCTCTTCGACGGCATTGTTTACTCGGTCTATTAGTAGTTCACATATTTCTGCAACTCATCCTTACTCAATCCATTGGTAAAGCTACTAGTATTTCCCTCTTCGATGGCATTGTTTCTACTCGGTCTATTAGTAGTTACATATTTTATGCAAGTCATGCTTTCTTGATCTGGTGGTAAAGCTACTATTATTCCCCTCTTCGACGGCATTGATTACTCAGTCTATTATTAGTTCACGTATATCTGCAACTCATCCTTACTCAATCTATTGGTAGAGCTACTAGTATTTCCCTTTTCGACCACAGTGTTTACTCGGTCTATTAGTAGTTCACATATTTCTGCAACTCATCCTTACTCAATCCATTGGTAAAGCTACTAGTATTTCCCTTTTCGACCACAGTGTTTACTCGGTCTATTAGTAGTTCACATATTTTATGCAAGTCATGCTTTCTCGATCTGGTGGTAATGCTACTATTATTCCCCTCTTCGACGGCATTGTTTACTCGGTCTATTAGTAGTTTACATATTTCTGCAACTCATCCTTAGTCAATCCATTGGTAAAGCTACTAGTATTTCCCTCTTCGACCACAGTGTTTACTCGGTCTATTATTAGTTTACATATTTCTGCAACTCATCCTTACTCAATCCATTGGTAAAGCTACAAGTGTTTCCCTCTTCGACCACAGTGTTTACTCGGTCTATTAGTAGTTCACATATTTTATGCATGTCATGCTTTCTCGATCTGGTGGTAATGCTACTATTATTCCCCTCTTCGACGGCATTGTTTACTCGGTCTATTAGTAGTTCACATATTTCTGCAACTCATCCTTACTCAACCCATTGGTAAAGCTTCTAGTATTTCCCTCTTCGACAGCATTGTTTATTCGGTCTATTATTAGTTCACACATTTCTGCAACTCATTCTTACTCAATCCATTGGTAAAGCTACTAGTATTTCCCCCTTCGACGGCATTGTTTACTCGGTCTATTAGTAGTTCACATATTTCTGCAACTCATCCTTACTCAATCCATTGGTAAAGCTACTAGTATTTCCCTCTTCGATGGCATTGTTTCTACTCGGTCTATTAGTAGTTACATATTTTATGCAAGTCATGCTTTCATAATCTGGTGGTAAAGCTACTATTATTCCCCTCTTCGACGGCATTGATTACTCAGTCTATTATTAGTTTACATATTTCTGCAACTCATCCTTACTCAATCTATTGGTAAAGCTACTAGTATTTCCCTTTTCGACCACAGTGTTTACTCGGTCTATTAGTAGTTCACATATTTCTGCAACTCATCCTTACTCAATCCATTGGTAAAGCTACTATTATTTCCCTCTTCGACCACAGTGTTTACTCGGTCTATTAGTAGTTCACATATTTTATGCAAGTCATGCTTTCTTGATCTGGTGGTAATGCTACTATTATTCCCCTCTTCGACGGCATTGTTTACTCGGTCTATTAGTAGTTTACATATTTCTGCAACTCATCCTTAGTCAATCCATTGGTAAAGCTACTAGTATTTCCCTCTTCGACCACAGTGTTTACTCAGTCTATTATTAGTTTACATATTTCTGCAACTCATCCTTACTCAATCCATTGGTAAAGCTACAAGTGTTTCCCTCTTCGACCACAGTGTTTACTCGGTCTATTAGTAGTTCACATATTTTATGCATGTCATGCTTTCTCGATCTGGTGGTAATGCTACTATTATTCCCCTCTTCGACGGCATTGTTTACTCGGTCTATTAGTAGTTCACATATTTCTGCAACTCATCCTTACTCAACCCATTGGTAAAGCTTCTAGTATTTCCCTCTTCGACAGCATTGTTTATTCGGTCTATTATTAGTTCACACATTTCTGCAACTCATTCTTACTCAATCCATTGGTAAAGCTACTAGTATTTCCCCCTTCGACGGCATTGTTTACTCGGTCTATTAGTAGTTCACATATTTCTGCAACTCATCCTTACTCAATCCATTGGTAAAGCTACTAGTATTTCCCTCTTCGATCGCATTGTTTCTACTCGGTCTATTAGTAGTTACATATTTTATGCAAGTCATGCTTTCATAATCTGGTGGTAAGGCTACTATTATTCCCCTCTTCGACGGCATTGTTTACTCGGTCTATTAGTAGTTCACATATTTCTGCAACTCATCCTTACTCAACCCATTGGTAAAGCTTCTAGTATTTCCCTCTTCGACAGCATTGTTTATTCTGTCTATTATTAGTTTACATATTTCTGCAACTCATCCTTACTCAATCCATTGGTAAAACTACTAGTATTTCCCTCTTCGACCACAGTGTTTACTCGGTCTATTAGTAGTTCACATATTTCTGCAACTCGTCCTTACTCAATCCATTGGTGAAGGTACTATTATTTCCCTCTTCGACCACAGTGTTTACTCGGTCTATTAGTAGTTCACATATTTTATGCAAGTCATGCTTTCTCGATCTGGTGGTAATGCTACTATTATTCCCCTCTTCGAAGGCATTGTTTACTCGGTCTATTATTAGTTCACATATTTCTGCAACTCATCCTTACTCAATCCATTGGTAAAGCTACTAGTATTTCCCTCTTCGACCACAGTGTTTACTCGGTCTATTATTAGTTTACATATTTCTGCAACTCATCCTTACTCAATCCATTGGTAAAGCTACAAATGTTTCCCTCTTCGATCACAGTGTTTACTCGGTCTATTAGTAGTTCACATATTTTATGCAAGTCATGCTTTCTTGATCTGGTGGTAATGCTACTATTATTCCCCTCTTCGACAGCATTGTTTACTCGGTCTATTATTAGTTCACATATTTCTGCAACTCATCCTTACTCAATCCATTGGTAAAGCTACTAGTATTTCCCTCTTCGACCACAGTGTTTACTCGGTCTATTATTAGTTTACATATTTCTGCAACTCATCCTTACTCAATCCATTGGTAAAGCTACAAGTGTTTCCCTCTTCGACCACAGTGTTTTCTCAGTCTATTAGTAGTTCACATATTTTATGCAAGTCATGCTTTCTCGATCTGGACGTAATGCTACTATTATTCCCCTCTTCGACCACAGTGTTTACTCGGTCTATTATTAGTTTACATATTTCTGCAAGTCATCCTTACTCAATCCATTGGTAAAGCTACAAGTATTTCCCTCTTCGACCACAGTGTTTACTCGGTCTATTATTAGTTTACATATTTCTGCAACTCATCCTTACTCAATCCATTGGTAAAGCTACTAGTATTTCCCTTTTCGACGGCATTGTTTACTCGGTCTATTAGTAGTTCACATATTTCTGCAACTCATCCTTACTCAATCCATTGGTAAAGCTACTAGTATTTCCCTCTTCGATGGCATTGTTTCTACTCGGTCTATTAGTAGTTACATATTTTATGCAAGTCATGCTTTCTTGATCTGGTGGTAAAGCTACTATTATTCCCCTCTTCGACGGCATTGATTACTCAGTCTATTATTAGTTCACGTATTTCTGCAACTCATCCTTACTCAATCTATTGGTAAAGCTACTAGTATTTCCCTTTTCGACCACAGTGTTTACTCGGTCTATTAGTAGTTCACATATTTCTGCAACTCATCCTTACTCAATCCATTGGTAAAGCTACTATTATTTCCCTCTTCGACCACAGTGTTTACTCGGTCTATTAGTAGTTCACATATTTTATGCAAGTCATGCTTTCTTGATCTGGTGGTAAAGCTACTATTATTCCCCTCTTCGACGGCATTGATTACTCAGTCTATTATTAGTTCACGTATTTCTGCAACTCATCCTTACTCAATCTATTGGTAAAGCTACTAGTATTTCCCTTTTCGACCACAGTGTTTACTCGGTCTATTAGTAGTTCACATATTTCTACAACTCATTCTTACTCAATCCATTGGTAAAGCTACTATTATTTCCCTCTTCGACCACAGTGTTTACTCGGTCTATTAGTAGTTCACATATTTTATGCAAGTCATGCTTTTTCGATCTGGTGGTAATGCTACTATTATTCCCCTCTTCGACGGCATTGTTTACTCGGTCTATTATTAGTACACATATTTCTGCAACTCATCCTTACTCAATCCATTGGTAAAGCTACTAGTATTTCCATCTTCGACCACAGTGTTTACTCGGTCTATTATTAGTTTACATATTTCTGCAACTCATCCTTACTCAATCCATTGGTAAAGCTACAAGTGTTACCCTCTTCGACCACAGTGTTTACTCGGTCTATAAGTAGTTCACATATTTTATGCATGTCATGCTTTCTCGATCTGGTGGTAATGCTACTATTATTCCCCTCTTCGACGGCATTGTTTACTCGGTCTATTAGTAGTTCACATATTTCTGCAACTCATCCTTAGTCAATCCATTGGTAAAGCTACTAGTATTTCCCTCTTCGACCACAGTGTTTACTCGGTCTATTATTAGTTTACATATTTCTGCAACTCATCCTTACTCAATCCATTGGTAAAGCTACAAGTGTTTCCCTCTTCGACCACAGTGTTTACTCGGTCTATTAGTAGTTCACATATTTTATGCATGTCATGCTTTCTCGATCTGGTGGTAATGCTACTATTATTCCCCTCTTCGACGGCATTGTTTACTCGGTCTATTAGTAGTTCACATATTTCTGCAACTCATCCTTACTCAACCCATTGGTAAAGCTTCTAGTATTTCCCTCTTCGACAGCATTGTTTATTCGGTCTATTATTAGTTCACACATTTCTGCAACTCATTCTTACTCAATCCATTGGTGAAGCTACTAGTATTTCCCCCTTCGACGGCATTGTTTACTCGGTCTATTAGTAGTTCACATATTTCTGCAACTCATCCTTACTCAAACCATTGGTAAAGCTACTAGTATTTCCCTCTTCGATGGCATTGTTTCTACTCGGTCTATTAGTAGTTACATATTTTATGCAAGTCATGCTTTCATGATCTGGTGGTAAAGCTACTATTATTCCCCTCTTCGACGGCATTGATTACTCAGTCTATTATTAGTTTACATATTTCTGCAACTCATCCTTACTCAATCTATTGGTAAAGCTACTAGTATTTCCCTTTTCAACCACAGTGTTTACTCGGTCTATTAGTAGTTCACATATTTCTGCAACTCATCCTTACTCAATCCATTGGTAAAGCTACTATTATTTCCCTCTTCGACCACAGTGTTTACTCGGTCTATTAGTAGTTCACATATTTTATGCAAGTCCTGCTTTCTTGATCTGGTGGTAATGCTACTATTATTCCCCTCTTCGACAGCATTGTTTACTCGGTCTATTATTAGTTCACATATTTCTGCAACTCATCCTTACTCAATCCATTGGTAAAGCTACTAGTATTTCTCTCTTCGACCACAGTGTTTACTCGGTCTATTATTAGTTTACATATTTCTGCAACTCATCCTTACTCAATCCATTGGTAAAGCTACTAGTATTTCCCTCTTCGACGGCATTGTTTACTCGGTCTATTATTAGTTCACATATTTCTGCAACTCATCCTTACTCAATTCATTGGTAAAGCTACTAGTATTTCCCTCTTCGACCACAGTGTTTACTCGGTCTATTATTAGTTTACATATTTCTGCAACTCATCCTTACTCAATCCATTGGTAAAGCTACAAGTGTTTCCCTCTTCGACCACAGTGTTTACTCGGTCTATTAGTAGTTCACATATTTTATGCAAGTCATGCTTTCTCGATCTGGTGGTAATGCTACTATTATTCCCCTCTTCGACGGCATTGTTTACTCGTTCTATTAGTAGTTCACATATTTCTGCAACTCATCCTTACTCAATCCATTGGTAAAGCTTCTAGTATTTCCCTCTGCGACAGCATTGTTTATTCGGTCTATTATTAGTTCACACATTTCTGCAACTCATTCTTACTCAATCTATTGGTAAAGCTACTAGTATTTCCCTCTTCGACGGCATTGTTTACTCGGTCTATTAGTAGTTCACATATTTCTGCAACTCATCCTTACTCAATCCATTGGTAAAGTTACTAGTATTTCCCTCTTCGACAGCATTGTTTATTCGGTCTATTATTAGTTCACATATTTCTGCAACTCATTCTTACTCAATCCATTGGTAAAGCTACTATTATTTCCCTCTTCGACCACAGTGTTTACTCGGTCTATTAGTAGTTCACATATTTTATCCAAGTCCTGCTTTCTTGATCTGGTGGTAATGCTACTATTATTCCCCTCTTCGACAGCATTGTTTACTCGGTCTATTATTAGTTCACATATTTCTGCAACTCATCCTTACTCAATCCATTGGTAAAGCTACTAGTATTTCTCTCTTCGACCACAGTGTTTACTCGGTCTATTATTAGTTTACATATTTCTGCAACTCATCCTTACTCAATCCATTGGTAAAGCTACTAGTATTTCCCTCTTCGACGGCATTGTTTACTCGGTCTATTATTAGTTCACATATTTCTGCAACTCATCCTTACTCAATTCATTGGTAAAGCTACTAGTATTTCCCTCTTCGACCACAGTGTTTACTCGGTCTATTATTAGTTTACATATTTCTGCAACTCATCCTTACTCAATCCATTGGTAAAGCTACAAGTGTTTCCCTCTTCGACCACAGTGTTTACTCGGTCTATTAGTAGTTCACATATTTTATGCAAGTCATGCTTTCTCGATCTGGTGGTAATGCTACTATTATTCCCCTCTTCGACGGCATTGTTTACTCGGTCTATTAGTAGTTCACATATTTCTGCAACTCATCCTTACTCAATCCATTGGTAAAGCTTCTAGTATTTCCCTCTTCGACAGCATTGTTTATTCGGTCTATTATTAGTTCACACATTTCTGCAACTCATTCTTACTCAATCTATTGGTAAAGCTACTAGTATTTCCCTCTTCGACGGCATTGTTTACTCGGTCTATTAGTAGTTCACATATTTCTGCAACTCATCCTTACTCAATCCATTGGTAAAGCTACTAGTATTTCCCTCTTCGACAGCATTGTTTATTCGGTCTATTATTAGTTCACATATTTCTGCAACTCATTCTTACTCAATCCATTGGTAAAGCTACTAGTATTTCCCTCTTCGACGGCATTGTTTACTCGGTCTATTAGTAGTTCACATATTTCTGCAACTCATCCTTACTCAATCCATTGGTAAAGCTACTAGTATTTCCCTCTTTGATGGCATTGTTTCTACTCGGTCTATTAGTAGTTACATATTTTATGCAAGTCATGCTTTCTTGATCTGGTGGTAATGCTACTATTATTCCCCTCTTCGACAGCATTGTTTACTCGGTCTATTATTAGTTCACATATTTCTGCAACTCATCCTTACTCAATCCATTGGTAAAGCTACTAGTATTTCTCTCTTCGACCACAGTGTTTACTCGGTCTATTATTAGTTTACATATTTCTGCAACTCATCCTTACTCAATCCATTGGTAAAGCTACTAGTATTTCCCTCTTCGACGGCATTGTTTACTCGGTCTATTATTAGTTCACATATTTCTGCAACTCATCCTTACTCAATCCATTGGTAAAGCTACAAGTGTTTCCCTCTTCGACCACAGTGTTTACTCGGTCTATTAGTAGTTCACATATTTTATGCATGTCATGCTTTCTCGATCTGGTGGTAATGCTACTATTATTCCCCTCTTCGACGGCATTGTTTACTCGGTCTATTAGTAGTTCACATATTTCTGCAACTCATCCTTAGTCAATCCATTGGTAAAGCTACTAGTATTTCCCTCTTCGACCACAGTGTTTACTCGGTCTATTATTAGTTTACATATTTCTGCAACTCATCCTTACTCAATCCATTGGTAAAGCTACAAGTGTTTCCCTCTTCGACCACAGTGTTTACTCGGTCTATTAGTAGTTCACATATTTTATGCATGTCATGCTTTCTCGATCTGGTGGTAATGCTACTATTATTCCCCTCTTCGACGGCATTGTTTACTCGGTCTATTAGTAGTTCACATATTTCTGCAACTCATCCTTACTCAACCCATTGGTAAAGCTTCTAGTATTTCCCTCTTCGACAGCATTGTTTATTCGGTCTATTATTAGTTCACACTTTTCTGCAACTCATTCTTACTCAATCCATTGGTGAAGCTACTAGTATTTCCCCCTTCGACGGCATTGTTTACTCGGTCTATTAGTAGTTCACATATTTCTGCAACTCATCCTTACTCAATCCATTGGTAAAGCTACTAGTATTTCCCTCTTCGATGGCATTGTTTCTACTCGGTCTATTAGTAGTTACATATTTTATGCAAGTCATGCTTTCATGATCTGGTGGTAAAGCTACTATTATTCCCCTCTTCGACGGCATTGATTACTCAGTCTATTATTAGTTTACATATTTCTGCAACTCATCCTTACTCAATCTATTGGTAAAGCTACTAGTATTTCCCTTTTCGACCACAGTGTTTACTCGGTCTATTAGTAGTTCACATCTTTCTGCAACTCATCCTTACTCAATCCATTGGTAAAGCTACTATTATTTCCCTCTTCGACCACAGTGTTTACTCGGTCTATTAGTAGTTCACATATTTTATGCAAGTCCTGCTTTCTTGATCTGGTGGTAATGCTACTATTATTCCCCTCTTCGACAGCATTGTTTACTCGGTCTATTATTAGTTCACATATTTCTGCAACTCATCCTTACTCAATCCATTGGTAAAGCTACTAGTATTTCTCTCTTCGACCACAGTGTTTACTCGGTCTATTATTAGTTTACATATTTCTGCAACTCATCCTTACTCAATCCATTGGTAAAGCTACTAGTATTTCCCTCTTCGACGGCATTGTTTACTCGGTCTATTATTAGTTCACATATTTCTGCAACTCATCCTTACTCAATTCATTGGTAAAGCTACTAGTATTTCCCTCTTCGACCACAGTGTTTACTCGGTCTATTATTAGTTTACATATTTCTGCAACTCATCCTTACTCAATCCATTGGTAAAGCTACAAGTGTTTCCCTCTTCGACCACAGTGTTTACTCGGTCTATTAGTAGTTCACATATTTTATGCAAGTCATGCTTTCTCGATCTGGTGGTAATGCTACTATTATTCCCCTCTTCGACGGCATTGTTTACTCGGTCTATTAGTAGTTCACATATTTCTGCAACTCATCCTTACTCAATCCATTGGTAAAGCTTCTAGTATTTCCCTCTTCGACAGCATTGTTTATTCGGTCTATTATTAGTTCACACATTTCTGCAACTCATTCTTACTCAATCTATTGGTAAAGCTACTAGTATTTCCCTCTTCGACGGCATTGTTTACTCGGTCTATTAGTAGTTCACATATTTCTGCAACTCATTTTTACTCAATCCATTGGTAAAGCTACTAGTATTTCCCTCTTCGACAGCATTGTTTATTCGGTCTATTATTAGTTCACATATTTCTGCAACTCATTCTTACTCAATCCATTGGTAAAGCTACTAGTATTTCCCTCTTCGACGGCATTGTTTACTCGGTCTATTAGTAGTTCACATATTTCTGCAACTCATCCTTACTCAATCCATTGGTAAAGCTACTAGTATTTCCCTCTTTGATGGCATTGTTTCTACTCGGTCTATTAGTAGTTACATATTTTATGCAAGTCATGCTTTCTTGATCTGGTGGTAATGCTACTATTATTCCCCTCTTCGACAGCATTGTTTACTCGGTCTATTATTAGTTCACATATTTCTGCAACTCATCCTTACTCAATCCATTGGTAAAGCTACTAGTATTTCTCTCTTCGACCACAGTGTTTACTCGGTCTATTATTAGTTTACATATTTCTGCAACTCATCCTTACTCATTCCATTGGTAAAGCTACTAGTATTTCCCTCTTCGACGGCATTGTTTACTCGGTCTATTATTAGTTCACATATTTCTGCAACTCATCCTTACTCAATCCATTGGTAAAGCTACAAGTGTTTCCCTCTTCGACCACAGTGTTTACTCGGTCTATTAGTAGTTCACATATTTTATGCATGTCATGCTTTCTCGATCTGGTGGTAATGCTACTATTATTCCCCTCTTCGACGGCATTGTTTACTCGGTCTATTAGTAGTTCACATATTTCTGCAACTCATCCTTAGTCAATCCATTGGTAAAGCTACTAGTATTTCCCTCTTCGACCACAGTGTTTACTCGGTCTATTATTAGTTTACATATTTCTGCAACTCATCCTTACTCAATCCATTGGTAAAGCTACAAGTGTTTCCCTCTTCGACCACAGTGTTTACTCGGTCTATTAGTAGTTCACATATTTTATGCATGTCATGCTTTCTCGATCTGGTGGTAATGCTACTATTATTCTCCTCTTCGACGGCATTGTTTACTCGGTCTATTAGTAGTTCACATATTTCTGCAACTCATCCTTACTCAACCCATTGGTAAAGCTTCTAGTATTTCCCTCTTCGACAGCATTGTTTATTCGGTCTATTATTAGTTCACACATTTCTGCAACTCATTCTTACTCAATCCATTGGTGAAGCTACTAGTATTTCCCCCTTCGACGGCATTGTTTACTCGGTCTATTAGTAGTTCACATATTTCTGCAACTCATCCTTACTCAATCCATTGGTAAAGCTACTAGTATTTCCCTCTTCGATGGCATTGTTTCTACTCGGTCTATTAGTAGTTACATATTTTATGCAAGTCATGCTTTCATGATCTGGTGGTAAAGCTACTATTATTCCCCTCTTCGACGGCATTGATTACTCAGTCTATTATTAGTTTACATATTTCTGCAACTCATCCTTACTCAATCTATTGGTAAAGCTACTAGTATTTCCCTTTTCGACCACAGTGTTTACTCGGTCTATTAGTAGTTCACATCTTTCTGCAACTCATCCTTACTCAATCCATTGGTAAAGCTACTATTATTTCCCTCTTCGACCACAGTGTTTACTCGGTCTATTAGTAGTTCACATATTTTATGCAAGTCCTGCTTTCTTGATCTGGTGGTAATGCTACTATTATTCCCCTCTTCGACAGCATTGTTTACTCGGTCTATTATTAGTTCACATATTTCTGCAACTCATCCTTACTCAATCCATTGGTAAAGCTACTAGTATTTCTCTCTTCGACCACAGTGTTTACTCGGTCTATTATTAGTTTACATATTTCTGCAACTCATCCTTACTCAATCCATTGGTAAAGCTACTAGTATTTCCCTCTTCGACGGCATTGTTTACTCGGTCTATTATTAGTTCACATATTTCTGCAACTCATCCTTACTCAATTCATTGGTAAAGCTACTAGTATTTCCCTCTTCGACCACAGTGTTTACTCGGTCTATTATTAGTTTACATATTTCTGCAACTCATCCTTACTCAATCCATTGGTAAAGCTACAAGTGTTTCCCTCTTCGACCACAGTGTTTACTCGGTCTATTAGTAGTTCACATATTTTATGCAAGTCATGCTTTCTCGATCTGGTGGTAATGCTACTATTATTCCCCTCTTCGACGGCATTGTTTACTCGGTCTATTAGTAGTTCACATATTTCTGCAACTCATCCTTACTCAATCCATTGGTAAAGCTTCTAGTATTTCCCTCTTCGACAGCATTGTTTATTCGGTCTATTATTAGTTCACACATTTCTGCAACTCATTCTTACTCAATCTATTGGTAAAGCTACTAGTATTTCCCTCTTCGACGGCATTGTTTACTCGGTCTATTTGTAGTTCACATATTTCTGCAACTCATTTTTACTCAATCCATTGGTAAAGCTACTAGTATTTCCCTCTTCGACAGCATTGTTTATTCGGTCTATTATTAGTTCACATATTTCTGCAACTCATTCTTACTCAATCCATTGGTAAAGCTACTAGTATTTCCCTCTTCGACGGCATTGTTTACTCGGTCTATTAGTAGTTCACATATTTCTGCAACTCATCCTTACTCAATCCATTGGTAAAGCTACTAGTATTTCCCTCTTTGATGGCATTGTTTCTACTCGGTCTATTAGTAGTTACATATTTTATGCAAGTCATGCTTTCTTGATCTGGTGGTAATGCTACTATTATTCCCCTCTTCGACAGCATTGTTTACTCGGTCTATTATTAGTTCACATATTTCTGCAACTCATCCTTACTCAATCCATTGGTAAAGCTACTAGTATTTCTCTCTTCGACCACAGTGTTTACTCGGTCTATTATTAGTTTACATATTTCTGCAACTCATCCTTACTCATTCCATTGGTAAAGCTACTAGTATTTCCCTCTTCGACGGCATTGTTTACTCGGTCTATTATTAGTTCACATATTTCTGCAACTCATCCTTACTCAATCCATTGGTAAAGCTACAAGTGTTTCCCTCTTCGACCACAGTGTTTACTCGGTCTATTAGTAGTTCACATATTTTATGCATGTCATGCTTTCTCGATCTGGTGGTAATGCTACTATTATTCCCCTCTTCGACGGCATTGTTTACTCGGTCTATTAGTAGTTCACATATTTCTGCAACTCATCCTTAGTCAATCCATTGGTAAAGCTACTAGTATTTCCCTCTTCGACCACAGTGTTTACTCGGTCTATTATTAGTTTACATATTTCTGCAACTCATCCTTACTCAATCCATTGGTAAAGCTACAAGTGTTTCCCTCTTCGACCACAGTGTTTACTCGGTCTATTAGTAGTTCACATATTTTATGCATGTCATGCTTTCTCGATCTGGTGGTAATGCTACTATTATTCTCCTCTTCGACGGCATTGTTTACTCGGTCTATTAGTAGTTCACATATTTCTGCAACTCATCCTTACTCAACCCATTGGTAAAGCTTCTAGTATTTCCCTCTTCGACAGCATTGTTTATTCGGTCTATTATTAGTTCACACATTTCTGCAACTCATTCTTACTCAATCCATTGGTGAAGCTACTAGTATTTCCCCCTTCGACGGCATTGTTTACTCGGTCTATTAGTAGTTCACATATTTCTGCAACTCATCCTTACTCAATCCATTGGTAAAGCTACTAGTATTTCCCTCTGCGATGGCATTGTTTCTACTCGGTCTATTAGTAGTTACATATTTTATGCAAGTCATGCTTTCATGATCTGGTGGTAAAGCTACTATTATTCCCCTCTTCGACGGCATTGATTACTCAGTCTATTATTAGTTTACATATTTCTGCAACTCATCCTTACTCAATCCATTGGTAAAGTTACTAGTATTTCCCTCTTCGACAGCATTGTTTATTCGGTCTATTATTAGTTCACATATTTCTGCAACTCATTCTTACTCAATCCATTGGTAAAGCTACTATTATTTCCCTCTTCGACCACAGTGTTTACTCGGTCTATTAGTAGTTCACATATTTTATCCAAGTCCTGCTTTCTTGATCTGGTGGTAATGCTACTATTATTCCCCTCTTCGACAGCATTGTTTACTCGGTCTATTATTAGTTCACATATTTCTGCAACTCATCCTTACTCAATCCATTGGTAAAGCTACTAGTATTTCTCTCTTCGACCACAGTGTTTACTCGGTCTATTATTAGTTTACATATTTCTGCAACTCATCCTTACTCAATCCATTGGTAAAGCTACTAGTATTTCCCTCTTCGACGGCATTGTTTACTCGGTCTATTATTAGTTCACATATTTCTGCAACTCATCCTTACTCAATTCATTGGTAAAGCTACTAGTATTTCCCTCTTCGACCACAGTGTTTACTCGGTCTATTATTAGTTTACATATTTCTGCAACTCATCCTTACTCAATCCATTGGTAAAGCTACAAGTGTTTCCCTCTTCGACCACAGTGTTTACTCGGTCTATTAGTAGTTCACATATTTTATGCAAGTCATGCTTTCTCGATCTGGTGGTAATGCTACTATTATTCCCCTCTTCGACGGCATTGTTTACTCGGTCTATTAGTAGTTCACATATTTCTGCAACTCATCCTTACTCAATCCATTGGTAAAGCTTCTAGTATTTCCCTCTTCGACAGCATTGTTTATTCGGTCTATTATTAGTTCACACATTTCTGCAACTCATTCTTACTCAATCTATTGGTAAAGCTACTAGTATTTCCCTCTTCGACGGCATTGTTTACTCGGTCTATTAGTAGTTCACATATTTCTGCAACTCATCCTTACTCAATCCATTGGTAAAGCTACTAGTATTTCCCTCTTCGACAGCATTGTTTATTCGGTCTATTATTAGTTCACATATTTCTGCAACTCATTCTTACTCAATCCATTGGTAAAGCTACTAGTATTTCCCTCTTCGACGGCATTGTTTACTCGGTCTATTAGTAGTTCACATATTTCTGCAACTCATCCTTACTCAATCCATTGGTAAAGCTACTAGTATTTCCCTCTTTGATGGCATTGTTTCTACTCGGTCTATTAGTAGTTACATATTTTATGCAAGTCATGCTTTCTTGATCTGGTGGTAATGCTACTATTATTCCCCTCTTCGACAGCATTGTTTACTCGGTCTATTATTAGTTCACATATTTCTGCAACTCATCCTTACTCAATCCATTGGTAAAGCTACTAGTATTTCTCTCTTCGACCACAGTGTTTACTCGGTCTATTATTAGTTTACATATTTCTGCAACTCATCCTTACTCAATCCATTGGTAAAGCTACTAGTATTTCCCTCTTCGACGGCATTGTTTACTCGGTCTATTATTAGTTCACATATTTCTGCAACTCATCCTTACTCAATCCATTGGTAAAGCTACAAGTGTTTCCCTCTTCGACCACAGTGTTTACTCGGTCTATTAGTAGTTCACATATTTTATGCATGTCATGCTTTCTCGATCTGGTGGTAATGCTACTATTATTCCCCTCTTCGACGGCATTGTTTACTCGGTCTATTAGTAGTTCACATATTTCTGCAACTCATCCTTAGTCAATCCATTGGTAAAGCTACTAGTATTTCCCTCTTCGACCACAGTGTTTACTCGGTCTATTATTAGTTTACATATTTCTGCAACTCATCCTTACTCAATCCATTGGTAAAGCTACAAGTGTTTCCCTCTTCGACCACAGTGTTTACTCGGTCTATTAGTAGTTCACATATTTTATGCATGTCATGCTTTCTCGATCTGGTGGTAATGCTACTATTATTCCCCTCTTCGACGGCATTGTTTACTCGGTCTATTAGTAGTTCACATATTTCTGCAACTCATCCTTACTCAACCCATTGGTAAAGCTTCTAGTATTTCCCTCTTCGACAGCATTGTTTATTCGGTCTATTATTAGTTCACACTTTTCTGCAACTCATTCTTACTCAATCCATTGGTGAAGCTACTAGTATTTCCCCCTTCGACGGCATTGTTTACTCGGTCTATTAGTAGTTCACATATTTCTGCAACTCATCCTTACTCAATCCATTGGTAAAGCTACTAGTATTTCCCTCTTCGATGGCATTGTTTCTACTCGGTCTATTAGTAGTTACATATTTTATGCAAGTCATGCTTTCATGATCTGGTGGTAAAGCTACTATTATTCCCCTCTTCGACGGCATTGATTACTCAGTCTATTATTAGTTTACATATTTCTGCAACTCATCCTTACTCAATCTATTGGTAAAGCTACTAGTATTTCCCTTTTCGACCACAGTGTTTACTCGGTCTATTAGTAGTTCACATCTTTCTGCAACTCATCCTTACTCAATCCATTGGTAAAGCTACTATTATTTCCCTCTTCGACCACAGTGTTTACTCGGTCTATTAGTAGTTCACATATTTTATGCAAGTCCTGCTTTCTTGATCTGGTGGTAATGCTACTATTATTCCCCTCTTCGACAGCATTGTTTACTCGGTCTATTATTAGTTCACATATTTCTGCAACTCATCCTTACTCAATCCATTGGTAAAGCTACTAGTATTTCTCTCTTCGACCACAGTGTTTACTCGGTCTATTATTAGTTTACATATTTCTGCAACTCATCCTTACTCAATCCATTGGTAAAGCTACTAGTATTTCCCTCTTCGACGGCATTGTTTACTCGGTCTATTATTAGTTCACATATTTCTGCAACTCATCCTTACTCAATTCATTGGTAAAGCTACTAGTATTTCCCTCTTCGACCACAGTGTTTACTCGGTCTATTATTAGTTTACATATTTCTGCAACTCATCCTTACTCAATCCATTGGTAAAGCTACAAGTGTTTCCCTCTTCGACCACAGTGTTTACTCGGTCTATTAGTAGTTCACATATTTTATGCAAGTCATGCTTTCTCGATCTGGTGGTAATGCTACTATTATTCCCCTCTTCGACGGCATTGTTTACTCGGTCTATTAGTAGTTCACATATTTCTGCAACTCATCCTTACTCAATCCATTGGTAAAGCTTCTAGTATTTCCCTCTTCGACAGCATTGTTTATTCGGTCTATTATTAGTTCACACATTTCTGCAACTCATTCTTACTCAATCTATTGGTAAAGCTACTAGTATTTCCCTCTTCGACGGCATTGTTTACTCGGTCTATTAGTAGTTCACATATTTCTGCAACTCATTTTTACTCAATCCATTGGTAAAGCTACTAGTATTTCCCTCTTCGACAGCATTGTTTATTCGGTCTATTATTAGTTCACATATTTCTGCAACTCATTCTTACTCAATCCATTGGTAAAGCTACTAGTATTTCCCTCTTCGACGGCATTGTTTACTCGGTCTATTAGTAGTTCACATATTTCTGCAACTCATCCTTACTCAATCCATTGGTAAAGCTACTAGTATTTCCCTCTTTGATGGCATTGTTTCTACTCGGTCTATTAGTAGTTACATATTTTATGCAAGTCATGCTTTCTTGATCTGGTGGTAATGCTACTATTATTCCCCTCTTCGACAGCATTGTTTACTCGGTCTATTATTAGTTCACATATTTCTGCAACTCATCCTTACTCAATCCATTGGTAAAGCTACTAGTATTTCTCTCTTCGACCACAGTGTTTACTCGGTCTATTATTAGTTTACATATTTCTGCAACTCATCCTTACTCATTCCATTGGTAAAGCTACTAGTATTTCCCTCTTCGACGGCATTGTTTACTCGGTCTATTATTAGTTCACATATTTCTGCAACTCATCCTTACTCAATCCATTGGTAAAGCTACAAGTGTTTCCCTCTTCGACCACAGTGTTTACTCGGTCTATTAGTAGTTCACATATTTTATGCATGTCATGCTTTCTCGATCTGGTGGTAATGCTACTATTATTCCCCTCTTCGACGGCATTGTTTACTCGGTCTATTAGTAGTTCACATATTTCTGCAACTCATCCTTAGTCAATCCATTGGTAAAGCTACTAGTATTTCCCTCTTCGACCACAGTGTTTACTCGGTCTATTATTAGTTTACATATTTCTGCAACTCATCCTTACTCAATCCATTGGTAAAGCTACAAGTGTTTCCCTCTTCGACCACAGTGTTTACTCGGTCTATTAGTAGTTCACATATTTTATGCATGTCATGCTTTCTCGATCTGGTGGTAATGCTACTATTATTCTCCTCTTCGACGGCATTGTTTACTCGGTCTATTAGTAGTTCACATATTTCTGCAACTCATCCTTACTCAACCCATTGGTAAAGCTTCTAGTATTTCCCTCTTCGACAGCATTGTTTATTCGGTCTATTATTAGTTCACACATTTCTGCAACTCATTCTTACTCAATCCATTGGTGAAGCTACTAGTATTTCCCCCTTCGACGGCATTGTTTACTCGGTCTATTAGTAGTTCACATATTTCTGCAACTCATCCTTACTCAATCCATTGGTAAAGCTACTAGTATTTCCCTCTTCGATGGCATTGTTTCTACTCGGTCTATTAGTAGTTACATATTTTAAGCAAGTCATGCTTTCATGATCTGGTGGTAAAGCTACTATTATTCCCCTCTTCGACGGCATTGATTACTCAGTCTATTATTAGTTTACATATTTCTGCAACTCATCCTTACTCAATCTATTGGTAAAGCTACTAGTATTTCCCTTTTCGACCACAGTGTTTACTCGGTCTATTAGTAGTTCACATCTTTCTGCAACTCATCCTTACTCAATCCATTGGTAAAGCTACTATTATTTCCCTCTTCGACCACAGTGTTTACTCGGTCTATTAGTAGTTCACATATTTTATGCAAGTCCTGCTTTCTTGATCTGGTGGTAATGCTACTATTATTCCCCTCTTCGACAGCATTGTTTACTCGGTCTATTATTAGTTCACATATTTCTGCAACTCATCCTTACTCAATCCATTGGTAAAGCTACTAGTATTTCTCTCTTCGACCACAGTGTTTACTCGGTCTATTATTAGTTTACATATTTCTGCAACTCATCCATACTCAATCCATTGGTAAAGCTACTAGTATTTCCCTCTTCGACGGCATTGTTTACTCGGTCTATTATTAGTTCACATATTTCTGCAACTCATCCTTACTCAATTCATTGGTAAAGCTACTAGTATTTCCCTCTTCGACCACAGTGTTTACTCGGTCTATTATTAGTTTACATATTTCTGCAACTCATCCTTACTCAATCCATTGGTAAAGCTACAAGTGTTTCCCTCTTCGACCACAGTGTTTACTCGGTCTATTAGTAGTTCACATATTTTATGCAAGTCATGCTTTCTCGATCTGGTGGTAATGCTACTATTATTCCCCTCTTCGACGGCATTGTTTACTCGGTCTATTAGTAGTTCACATATTTCTGCAACTCATCCTTACGCAATCCATTGGTAAAGCTACTAGTATTTCCCTCTTCGACGGCATTGTTTACTCGGTCTATTAGTAGTTCACATATTTCTGCAACTCATCCTTACTCAATCCATTGGTAAAGCTACTAGTATTTCCCTCTTTGATGGCATTGTTTACTCGGTCTATTAGTAGTTCACATATTTCTGCAACTCATCCTTACTCTATCAATTGGTAAAGCTACTAGTATTTCCGTTTTCGACCACAGTGTTTACTCGGTCTATTAGTAGTTCACATATTTCTGCAACTCATCCTTACTCAATCCATTGGTAAAGCTTCTAGTATTTCCCTCTGTGACAGCATTGTATATTCGGTCTATTATTAGTTCACACATTTCTGCAACTCATTCTTACTCTATCTATTGGTAAAGCTACTAGTATTTCCCTCTTCGACGGCATTGTTTACTCGGTCTATTAGTAGTTCACATATTTCTGCAACTCATCCTTACTCAATCCATTGGTAAAGCTACTAGTATTTCCCTCTTCGACAGCATTGTTTATTCGGTCTATTATTAGTTCACATATTTCTGCAACTCATTCTTACTCAATCCATTGGTAAAGCTACTATTATTTCCCTCTTCGACCACAGTGTTTACTCGGTCTATTAGTAGTTCACATATTTTATGCAAGTCCTGCTTTCTTGATCTGGTGGTAATGCTACTATTATTCCCCTCTTCGACAGCATTGTTTACTCGGTCTATTATTAGTTCACATATTTCTGCAACTCATCCTTACTCAATCCATTGGTAAAGCTACTAGTATTTCTCTCTTCGACCACAGTGTTTACTCGGTCTATTATTAGTTTACATATTTCTGCAACTCATCCTTACTCAATCCATTGGTAAAGCTACTAGTATTTCCCTCTTCGACGGCATTGTTTACTCGGTCTATTATTAGTTCACATATTTCTGCAACTCATCCTTACTCAATTCATTGGTAAAGCTACTAGTATTTCCCTCTTCGACCACAGTGTTTACTCGGTCTATTATTAGTTTACATATTTCTGCAACTCATCCTTACTCAATCCATTGGTAAAGCTACAAGTGTTTCCCTCTTCGACCACAGTGTTTACTCGGTCTATTAGTAGTTCACATATTTTATGCAAGTCATGCTTTCTCGATCTGGTGGTAATGCTACTATTATTCCCCTCTTCGACGGCATTGTTTACTCGGTCTATTAGTAGTTCACATATTTCTGCAACTCATCCTTACTCAATCCATTGGTAAAGCTTCTAGTATTTCCCTCTTCGACAGCATTGTTTATTCGGTCTATTATTAGTTCACACATTTCTGCAACTCATTCTTACTCAATCTATTGGTAAAGCTACTAGTATTTCCCTCTTCGACGGCATTGTTTACTCGGTCTATTAGTAGTTCACATATTTCTGCAACTCATCCTTACTCAATCCATTGGTAAAGCTACTAGTATTTCCCTCTTCGACAGCATTGTTTATTCGGTCTATTATTAGTTCACATATTTCTGCAACTCATTCTTACTCAATCCATTGGTAAAGCTACTAGTATTTCCCTCTTCGACGGCATTGTTTACTCGGTCTATTAGTAGTTCACATATTTCTGCAACTCATCCTTACTCAATCCATTGGTAAAGCTACTAGTATTTCCCTCTTTGATGGCATTGTTTCTACTCGGTCTATTAGTAGTTACATATTTTATGCAAGTCATGCTTTCTTGATCTGGTGGTAAAGCTACTATTATTCCCCTCTTCGACGGCATTGATTACTCAGTCTATTATTAGTTCACGTATTTCTGCAACTCATCCTTACTCAATCCATTGGTAAAGCTACTAGTATTTCCCTCTTCGACCACAGTGTTTACTCGGTCTATTATTAGTTTACATATTTCTGCAACTCATCCTTACTCAATCCATTGGTAAAGCTACAAGTGTTTCCCTCTTCGACCACAGTGTTTACTCGGTCTATTAGTAGTTCACATATTTTATGCATGTCATGCTTTCTCGATCTGGTGGTAATGCTACTATTATTCCCCTCTTCGACGGCATTGTTTACTCGGTCTATTAGTAGTTCACATATTTCTGCAACTCATCCTTAGTCAATCCATTGGTAAAGCTACTAGTATTTCCCTCTTCGACCACAGTGTTTACTCGGTCTATTATTAGTTTACATATTTCTGCAACTCATCCTTACTCAATCCATTGGTAAAGCTACAAGTGTTTCCCTCTTCGACCACAGTGTTTACTCGGTCTATTAGTAGTTCACATATTTTATGCATGTCATGCTTTCTCGATCTGGTGGTAATGCTACTATTATTCCCCTCTTCGACGGCATTGTTTACTCGGTCTATTAGTAGTTCACATATTTCTGCAACTCATCCTTACTCAACCCATTGGTAAAGCTTCTAGTATTTCCCTCTTCGACAGCATTGTTTATTCGCTCTATTGTTAGTTCACACATTTCTGCAACTCATTCTTACTCAATCCATTGGTAAAGCTACTAGTATTTCCCCCTTCGACGGCATTGTTTACTCGGTCTATTAGTAGTTCACATATTTCTGCAACTCATCCTTACTCAATCCATTGGTAAAGCTACTAGTATTTCCCTCTTCGATGGCATTGTTTCTACTCGGTCTATTAGTAGTTACATATTTTATGCAAGTCATGCTTTCATGATCTGGTGGTAAAGCTACTATTATTCCCCTCTTCGACGGCATTGATTACTCAGTCTATTATTAGTTTACATATTTCTGCAACTCATCCTTACTCAATCTATTGGTAAAGCTACTAGTATTTCCCTTTTCGACCACAGTGTTTACTCGGTCTATTAGTAGTTCACATATTTCTGCAACTCATCCTTACTCAATCCATTGGTAAAGCTACTATTATTTCCCTCTTCGACCACAGTGTTTACTCGGTCTATTAGTAGTTCACATATTTTATGCAAGTCCTGCTTTCTTGATCTGGTGGTAATGCTACTATTATTCCCCTCTTCGACAGCATTGTTTACTCGGTCTATTATTAGTTCACATATTTCTGCAACTCATCCTTACTCAATCCATTGGTAAAGCTACTAGTATTTCTCTCTTCGACCACAGTGTTTACTCGGTCTATTATTAGTTTACATATTTCTGCAACTCATCCTTACTCAATCCATTGGTAAAGCTACTAGTATTTCCCTCTTCGACGGCATTGTTTACTCGGTCTATTATTAGTTCACATATTTCTGCAACTCATCCTTACTCAATTCATTGGTAAAGCTACTAGTATTTCCCTCTTCGACCACAGTGTTTACTCGGTCTATTATTAGTTTACATATTTCTGCAACTCATCCTTACTCAATCCATTGGTAAAGCTACAAGTGTTTCCCTCTTCGACCACAGTGTTTACTCGGTCTATTAGTAGTTCACATATTTTATGCAAGTCATGCTTTCTCGATCTGGTGGTAATGCTACTATTATTCCCCTCTTCGACGGCATTGTTTACTCGGTCTATTAGTAGTTCACATATTTCTGCAACTCATCCTTACTCAATCCATTGGTAAAGCTTCTAGTATTTCCCTCTTCGACAGCATTGTTTATTCGGTCTATTATTAGTTCACACATTTCTGCAACTCATTCTTACTCAATCTATTGGTAAAGCTACTAGTATTTCCCTCTTCGACGGCATTGTTTACTCGGTCTATTAGTAGTTCACATATTTCTGCAACTCATCCTTACTCAATCCATTGGTAAAGCTACTAGTATTTCCCTCTTCGACAGCATTGTTTATTCGGTCTATTATTAGTTCACATATTTCTGCAACTCATTCTTACTCAATCCATTGGTAAAGCTACTAGTATTTCCCTCTTCGACGGCATTGTTTACTCGGTCTATTAGTAGTTCACATATTTCTGCAACTCATCCTTACTCAATCCATTGGTAAAGCTTCTAGTATTTCCCTCTTCGACAGCATTGTTTATTCGGTCTATTATTAGTTCACACATTTCTGCAACTCATCCTTACTCAATCCATTGGTAAAGCTACTATTATTTCCCTCTTCGACCACAGTGTTTATTCGGTCTATTATTAGTTCACATATTTCTGCAACTCATTCTTACTCAATCCATTGGTAAAGCTACTAGTATTTCCCCCTTCGACGGCATTGTTTACTCGGTCTATTAGTAGTTCACATATTTTATGCAAGTCATGCTTTCATGATCTGGTGGTAAAGCTACTATTATTCCCCTCTTCGACGGCATTGATTACTCAGTCTATTATTAGTTTACATATTTCTGCAACTCATCCTTACTCAATCTATTGGTAAAGCTACTAGTATTTCCCTTTTCGACCACAGTGTTTACTCGGTCTATTAGTAGTTCACATATTTCTGCAACTCATCCTTACTCAATCCATTGGTAAAGCTACTATTATTTCCCTCTTCGACCACAGTGTTTATTCGGTCTATTAGTAGTTCACATATTTTATGCAAGTCATGCTTTCTCGATCTGGTGGTAATGCTACTATTATTTCCCTCTTCGACAGCATTGTTTACTCGGTCTATTAGTAGTTCACATATTTCTGCAACTCATCCTTACTCAACCCATTGGTAAAGCTTCTAGTATTTCCCTCTTCGACAGCATTGTTTATTCGCTCTATTGTTAGTTCACACATTTCTGCAACTCATTCTTACTCAATCCATTGGTAAAGCTTCTAGTATTTCCCTCTTCGACAGCATTGTTTATTCGCTCTATTGTTAGTTCACACATTTCTGCAACTCATTCTTACTCAATCCATTGGTAAAGCTACTAGTATTTCCCCCTTCGACGGCATTGTTTACTCGGTCTATTAGTAGTTCACATATTTCTGCAACTCATCCTTACTCAATCCATTGGTAAAGCTACTAGTATTTCCCTCTTCGATGGCATTGTTTCTACTCGGTCTATTAGTAGTTACATATTTTATGCAAGTCATGCTTTCATGATCTGGTGGTAAAGCTACTATTATTCCCCTCTTCGACGGCATTGATTACTCAGTCTATTATTAGTTTACATATTTCTGCAACTCATCCTTACTCAATCTATTGGTAAAGCTACTAGTATTTCCCTTTTCGACCACAGTGTTTACTCGGTCTATTAGTAGTTCACATATTTCTGCAACTCATCCTTACTCAATCCATTGGTAAAGCTACTATTATTTCCCTCTTCGACCACAGTGTTTACTCGGTCTATTAGTAGTTCACATATTTTATGCAAGTCCTGCTTTCTTGATCTGGTGGTAATGCTACTATTATTCCCCTCTTCGACAGCATTGTTTACTCGGTCTATTATTAGTTCACATATTTCTGCAACTCATCCTTACTCAATCCATTGGTAAAGCTACTAGTATTTCTCTCTTCGACCACAGTGTTTACTCGGTCTATTATTAGTTTACATATTTCTGCAACTCATCCTTACTCAATCCATTGGTAAAGCTACTAGTATTTCCCTCTTCGACGGCATTGTTTACTCGGTCTATTATTAGTTCACATATTTCTGCAACTCATCCTTACTCAATTCATTGGTAAAGCTACTAGTATTTCCCTCTTCGACCACAGTGTTTACTCGGTCTATTATTAGTTTACATATTTCTGCAACTCATCCTTACTCAATCCATTGGTAAAGCTACAAGTGTTTCCCTCTTCGACCACAGTGTTTACTCGGTCTATTAGTAGTTCACATATTTTATGCAAGTCATGCTTTCTCGATCTGGTGGTAATGCTACTATTATTCCCCTCTTCGACGGCATTGTTTACTCGGTCTATTAGTAGTTCACATATTTCTGCAACTCATCCTTACTCAATCCATTGGTAAAGCTTCTAGTATTTCCCTCTTCGACAGCATTGTTTATTCGGTCTATTATTAGTTCACACATTTCTGCAACTCATTCTTACTCAATCTATTGGTAAAGCTACTAGTATTTCCCTCTTCGACGGCATTGTTTACTCGGTCTATTAGTAGTTCACATATTTCTGCAACTCATCCTTACTCAATCCATTGGTAAAGCTACTAGTATTTCCCTCTTCGACAGCATTGTTTATTCGGTCTATTATTAGTTCACATATTTCTGCAACTCATTCTTACTCAATCCATTGGTAAAGCTACTAGTATTTCCCTCTTCGACGGCATTGTTTACTCGGTCTATTAGTAGTTCACATATTTCTGCAACTCATCCTTACTCAATCCATTGGTAAAGCTTCTAGTATTTCCCTCTTCGACAGCATTGTTTATTCGGTCTATTATTAGTTCACACATTTCTGCAACTCATCCTTACTCAATCCATTGGTAAAGCTACTATTATTTCCCTCTTCGACCACAGTGTTTATTCGGTCTATTATTAGTTCACATATTTCTGCAACTCATTCTTACTCAATCCATTGGTAAAGCTACTAGTATTTCCCCCTTCGACGGCATTGTTTACTCGGTCTATTAGTAGTTCACATATTTTATGCAAGTCATGCTTTCATGATCTGGTGGTAAAGCTACTATTATTCCCCTCTTCGACGGCATTGATTACTCAGTCTATTATTAGTTTACATATTTCTGCAACTCATCCTTACTCAATCTATTGGTAAAGCTACTAGTATTTCCCTTTTCGACCACAGTGTTTACTCGGTCTATTAGTAGTTCACATATTTCTGCAACTCATCCTTACTCAATCCATTGGTAAAGCTACTATTATTTCCCTCTTCGACCACAGTGTTTATTCGGTCTATTAGTAGTTCACATATTTTATGCAAGTCATGCTTTCTCGATCTGGTGGTAATGCTACTATTATTTCCCTCTTCGACAGCATTGTTTACTCGGTCTATTAGTAGTTCACATATTTCTGCAACTCATCCTTACTCAATCCATTGGTAAAGCTACTAGTATTTCCCTCTTCGACAGCATTGTTTATTCGGTCTATTATTAGTTCACATATTTCTGCAACTCATTCTTACTCAATCCATTGGTAAAGCTACTAGTATTTCCCTCTTCGACGGCATTGTTTACTCGGTCTATTAGTAGTTCACATATTTCTGCAACTCATCCTTACTCAATCCATTGGTAAAGCTACTAGTATTTCCCTCTTCGACAGCATTGTTTATTCGGTCTATTATTAGTTCACATATTTCTGCAACTCATTCTTACTCAATCCATTGGTAAAGCTACTATTATTTCCCTCTTCGACCACAGTGTTTACTCGGTCTATTAGTAGTTCACATATTTTATGCAAGTCCTGCTTTCTTGATCTGGTGGTAATGCTACTATTATTCCCCTCTTCGACAGCATTGTTTACTCGGTCTATTATTAGTTCACATATTTCTGCAACTCATCCTTACTCAATCCATTGGTAAAGCTACTAGTATTTCTCTCTTCGACCACAGTGTTTACTCGGTCTATTATTAGTTTACATATTTCTGCAACTCATCCTTACTCAATCCATTGGTAAAGCTACTAGTATTTCCCTCTTCGACGGCATTGTTTACTCGGTCTATTATTAGTTCACATATTTCTGCAACTCATCCTTACTCAATTCATTGGTAAAGCTACTAGTATTTCCCTCTTCGACCACAGTGTTTACTCGGTCTATTATTAGTTTACATATTTCTGCAACTCATCCTTACTCAATCCATTGGTAAAGCTACAAGTGTTTCCCTCTTCGACCACAGTGTTTACTCGGTCTATTAGTAGTTCACATATTTTATGCAAGTCATGCTTTCTCGATCTGGTGGTAATGCTACTATTATTCCCCTCTTTGACGGCATTGTTTACTCGGTCTATTAGTAGTTCACATATTTCTGCAACTCATCCTTACTCAATCCATTGGTAAAGCTTCTAGTATTTCCCTCTTCGACAGCATTGTTTATTCGGTCTATTATTAGTTCACACATTTCTGCAACTCATTCTTACTCAATCTATTGGTAAAGCTACTAGTATTTCCCTCTTCGACGGCATTGTTTACTCGGTCTATTAGTAGTTCACATATTTCTGCAACTCATCCTTACTCAATCCATTGGTAAAGCTACTAGTATTTCCCTCTTCGACAGCATTGTTTATTCGGTCTATTATTAGTTCACATATTTCTGCAACTCATTCTTACTCAATCCATTGGTAAAGCTACTAGTTTTTCCCTCTTCGACGGCGTTGTTTACTCGGTCTATTAGTAGTTCACATATTTCTGCAACTCATCCTTACTCAATCCATTGGTAAAGCTACTAGTATTTCCCTCTTCGATGGCATTGTTTCTACTCGGTCTATTAGTAGTTACATATTTTATGCAAGTCATGCTTTCTTGATCTGGTGGTAAAGCTACTATTATTCCCCTCTTCGACGGCATTGATTACTCAGTCTATTATTAGTTCACGTATTTCTGCAACTCATCCTTACTCAATCCATTGGTAAAGCTACTAGTATTTCCCTCTTCGACCACAGTGTTTACTCGGTCTATTATTAGTTTACATATTTCTGCAACTCATCCTTACTCAATCCATTGGTAAAGCTACAAGTGTTTCCCTCTTCGACCACAGTGTTTACTCGGTCTATTAGTAGTTCACATATTTTATGCATGTCATGCTTTCTCGATCTGGTGGTAATGCTACTATTATTCCCCTCTTCGACGGCATTGTTTACTCGGTCTATTAGTAGTTCACATATTTCTGCAACTCATCCTTAGTCAATCCATTGGTAAAGCTACTAGTATTTCCCTCTTCGACCACAGTGTTTACTCGGTCTATTATTAGTTTACATATTTCTGCAACTCATCCTTACTCAATCCATTGGTAAAGCTACAAGTGTTTCCCTCTTCGACCACAGTGTTTACTCGGTCTATTAGTAGTTCACATATTTTATGCATGTCATGCTTTCTCGATCTGGTGGTAATGCTACTATTATTCCCCTCTTCGACGGCATTGTTTACTCGGTCTATTAGTAGTTCACATATTTCTGCAACTCATCCTTACTCAACCCATTGGTACAGCTTCTAGTATTTCCCTCTTCGACAGCATTGTTTATTCGCTCTATTGTTAGTTCACACATTTCTGCAACTCATTCTTACTCAATCCATTGGTAAAGCTACTAGTATTTCCCCCTTCGACGGCATTGTTTACTCGGTCTATTAGTAGTTCACATATTTCTGCAACTCATCCTTACTCAATCCATTGGTAAAGCTACTAGTATTTCCCTCTTCGATGGCATTGTTTCTACTCGGTCTATTAGTAGTTACATATTTTATGCAAGTCATGCTTTCATGATCTGGTGGTAAAGCTACTATTATTCCCCTCTTCGACGGCATTGATTACTCAGTCTATTATTAGTTTACATATTTCTGCAACTCATCCTTACTCAATCTATTGGTAAAGCTACTAGTATTTCCCTTTTCGACCACAGTGTTTACTCGGTCTATTAGTAGTTCACATATTTCTGCAACTCATCCTTACTCAATCCATTGGTAAAGCTACTATTATTTCCCTCTTCGACCACAGTGTTTACTCGGTCTATTAGTAGTTCACATATTTTATGCAAGTCCTGCTTTCTTGATCTGGTGGTAATGCTACTATTATTCCCCTCTTCGACAGCATTGTTTACTCGGTCTATTATTAGTTCACATATTTCTGCAACTCATCCTTACTCAATCCATTGGTAAAGCTACTAGTATTTCTCTCTTCGACCACAGTGTTTACTCGGTCTATTATTAGTTTACATATTTCTGCAACTCATCCTTACTCAATCCATTGGTAAAGCTACTAGTATTTCCCTCTTCGACGGCATTGTTTACTCGGTCTATTATTAGTTCACATATTTCTGCAACTCATCCTTACTCAATTCATTGGTAAAGCTACTAGTATTTCCCTCTTCGACCACAGTGTTTACTCGGTCTATTATTAGTTTACATATTTCTGCAACTCATCCTTACTCAATCCATTGGTAAAGCTACAAGTGTTTCCCTCTTCGACCACAGTGTTTACTCGGTCTATTAGTAGTTCACATATTTTATGCAAGTCATGCTTTCTCGATCTGGTGGTAATGCTACTATTATTCCCCTCTTCGACGGCATTGTTTACTCGGTCTATTAGTAGTTCACATATTTCTGCAACTCATCCTTACTCATTCCATTGGTAAAGCTTCTAGTATTTCCCTCTTCGACAGCATTGTTTATTCGGTCTATTATTAGTTCACACATTTCTGCAACTCATTCTTACTCAATCTATTGGTAAAGCTACTAGTATTTCCCTCTTCGACGGCATTGTTTACTCGGTCTATTAGTAGTTCACATATTTCTGCAACTCATCCTTACTCAATCCATTGGTAAAGCTACTAGTATTTCCCTCTTCGACAGCATTGTTTATTCGGTCTATTATTAGTTCACATATTTCTGGAACTCATTCTTACTCAATCCATTGGTAAAGCTACTAGTATTTCCCTCTTCGACGGCATTGTTTACTCGGTCTATTAGTAGTTCACATATTTCTGCAACTCATCCTTACTCAATCCATTGGTAAAGCTTCTAGTATTTCCCTCTTCGACAGCATTGTTTATTCGGTCTATTATTAGTTCACACATTTCTGCAACTCATCCTTACTCAATCAATTGGTAAAGCTACTAGTATTTCCCTTTTCGACCACAGTGTTTACTCGGTCTATTAGTAGTTCACATATTTCTGCAACTCATCCTTACTCAATCCATTGGTAAAGCTACTATTATTTCCCTCTTCGACCACAGTGTTTACTCGGTCTATTAGTAGTTCACATATTTTATGCAAGTCCTGCTTTCTTGATCTGGTGGTAATGCTACTATTATTCCCCTCTTCGACAGCATTGTTTACTCGGTCTATTATTAGTTCACATATTTCTGCAACTCATCCTTATTCAATCCATTGGTAAAGCTACTAGTATTTCTCTCTTCGACCACAGTGTTTACTCGGTCTATTATTAGTTTACATATTTCTGCAACTCATCCTTACTCAATCCATTGGTAAAGCTACTAGTATTTCCCTCTTCGACGGCATTGTTTACTCGGTCTATTATTAGTTCACATATTTCTGCAACTCATCCTTACTCAATTCATTGGTAAAGCTACTAGTATTTCCCTCTTTGACCACAGTGTTTACTCGGTCTATTATTAGTTTACATATTTCTGCAACTCATCCTTACTCAACCATTGGTAAAGCTACAAGTGTTTCCCTCTTCGACCACAGTGTTTACTCGGTCTATTAGTAGTTCACATATTTTATGCAAGTCATGCTTTCTCGATCTGGTGGTAATGCTACTATTATTCCCTTCTTCGACGGCATTGTTTACTCGGTCTATTAGTAGTTCACATATTTCTGCAACTCATCCTTACTCAATTCATTGGTAAAGCTTCTAGTATTTCCCTCTTCGACAGCATTGTTTATTCGGTCTATTATTAGTTCACAAATTTCTGCAACTCATTCTTACTCAATCTATTGGTAAAGCTACTAGTATTTCCCTCTTCGACGGCATTGTTTACTCGGTCTATTAGTAGTTCACATATTTCAGCAACTCATCCTTACTCAATCCATTGGTAAAGCTACTAGTATTTCCCTCTTCGACAGTATTGTTTATTCGGTCTATTATTAGTTCACATATTTCTGCAACTCATTCTTACTCAATCCATTGGTAAAGCTACTAGTATTTCCCTCTTCGACGGCATTGTGTACTCGGTCTATTATTAGTTCACGTATTTCTGCAACTCATCCTTACTCAATCTATTGGTAAAGCTACTAGTATTTCCCTTTTCGACCACAGTGTTTACTCGGTCTATTAGTAGTTCACATATTTTATGCAAGTCATGCTTTCTCGATCTGGTGGTAATGCTACTATTATTCCCCTCTTCGACGGCATTGTTTACTCGGTCTATTATTAGTTCACATATTTCTGCAACTCATCCTTAGTCAATCCATTGGTAAAGCTACTAGTATTTCCCTTTTCGACCACAGTGTTTACTCGGTCTATTAGTAGTTCACATATTTTATGCAAGTCATGCTTTCTCGATCTGGTGGTAATGCTACTATTATTCCCCTCTTCGACGGCATTGTTTACTCGGTCTATTATTAGTTCACATATTTCTGCAACTCATCCTTAGTCAATCCATTGGTAAAGCTACTAGTATTTCTCTCTTCGACCACAGTGTTTACTCGGTCTATTATTAGTTTACATATTTCTTCAACTCATCCTTACTCAATCAATTGGTAAAGCTACAAGTGTTTCCCTCTTCGACCACAGTGTTTACTCGGTCTATTAGTAGTTCACATATTTTATGCATGTCATGCTTTCTCGATCTGGTGGTAATGCTACTATTATTCCCCTCTTCGACGGCATTGTTTACTCGGTCTATTAGTAGTTCACATATTTCTGCAACTCATCCTTACTCAACCCATTGGTAAAGCTTCTAGTATTTCCCTCTTCGACAGCATTGTTTATTCGGTCTATTATTAGTTCACTCATTTCTGCAACTCATTCTTACTCAATCCATTGGTAAAGCTACTAGTATTTCCCCCTTCGACGGCATTGTTTACTCGGTCTATTAGTAGTTCACATATTTTATGCAAGTCATGCTTTCATGATCTGGTGGTAAAGCTACTATTATTCCCCTCTTCGACGGCATTGATTACTCAGTCTATTATTAGTTTACATATTTCTGCAACTCATCCTTACTCAATCTATTGGTAAAGCTACTAGTATTTCCCTTTTCGACCACAGTGTTTACTCGGTCTATTAGTAGTTCACATATTTCTGCAACTCATCCTTACTCAATCCATTGGTAAAGCTACTATTATTTCCCTCTTCGACCACAGTGTTTATTCGGTCTATTAGTAGTTCACATATTTTATGCAAGTCATGCTTTCTCGATCTGGTGGTAATGCTACTATTATTTCCCTCTTCGACAGCATTGTTTATTCGGTCTATTATTAGTTCACACATTTCTGCAACTCATTCTTACTCAATCCATTGGTAAAGCTACTAGTATTTCCCCCTTCGACGGCATTGTTTACTCGGTCTATTAGTAGTTCACATATTTCTGCAACTCATCCTTACTCAATCCATTGGTAAAGCTACTAGTATTTCCCTCTTCGACCACAGTGTTTACTCGGTCTATTATTAGTTTACATATTTCTGCAACTCATCCTTACTCAATCCATTGGTAAAGCTACAAGTGTTTCCCTCTTCGACCACAGTGTTTACTCGGTCTATTAGTAGTTCACATATTTTATGCATGTCATGCTTTCTCGATCTGGTGGTAATGCTACTATTATTCCCCTCTTCGACGGCATTGTTTACTTGGTCTATTAGTAGTTCACATATTTCTGCAACTCATCCTTACTCAACCCATTGGTAAAGCTTCTAGTATTTCCCTCTTCGACAGCATTGTTTATTCGGTCTATTATTAGTTCACCCATTTCTGCAACTCATTCTTACTCAATCCATTGGTAAAGCTACTAGTATTTTCCCCTTCGACGGCATTGTTTACTCGGTCTATTAGTAGTTCACATATTTCTGCAACTCATCCTTACTCAATCCATTGGTAAAGCTACTAGTATTTCCCTCTTCGATGGCATTGTTTCCACTCGGTCTATTAGTAGTTACATATTTTATGCAAGTCATGCTTTCATGATCTGGTGGTAAAGCTACTATTATTCCCCTCTTCGACGGCATTGATTACTGAGTCTATTATTAGTTTACATATTTCTGCAACTCATCCTTACTCAATCTATTGGTAAAGCTACTATTATTTCCCTCTTCGACCACAGTGTTTACTCGGTCTATTAGTAGTTCACATATTTTATGCAAGTCCTGCTTTCTTGATCTGGTGGTAATGCTACTATTATTCCCCTCTTCGACAGCATTGTTTACTCGGTCTATTATTAGTTCACATATTTCTGCAACTCATCCTTACTCAATCCATTGGTAAAGCTACTAGTATTTCTCTCTTCGACCACAGTGTTTACTCGGTCTATTATTAGTTTACATATTTCTGCAACTCATCCTTACTCAATCCATTGGTAAAGCTACTAGTATTTCCCTCTTCGACGGCATAGTTTACTCGGTCTATTATTAGTTCACATATTTCTGCAACTCATCCTTACTCAATTCATTGGTAAAGCTACTAGTATTTCCCTCTTTGACCACAGTGTTTACTCGGTCTATTATTAGTTTACATATTTCTGCAACTCATCCTTACTCAACCATTGGTAAAGCTACAAGTGTTTCCCTCTTCGACCACAGTGTTTACTCGGTCTATTAGTAGTTCACATATTTTATGCAAGTCATGCTTTCTCGATCTGGTGGTAATGCTACTATTATTCCCCTCTTCGACGGCATTGTTTACTCGGTCTATTAGTAGTTCACATATTTCTGCAACTCATCCTTACTCAATTCATTGGTAAAGCTTCTAGTATTTCCCTCTTCGACAGCATTGTTTATTCGGTCTATTATTAGTTCACAAATTTCTGCAACTCATTCTTACTCAATCTATTGGTAAAGCTACTAGTATTTCCCTCTTCGACGGCATTGTTTACTCGGTCTATTAGTAGTTCACATATTTCTGCAACTCATCCTTACTCAATCCATTGGTAAAGCTACTAGTATTTCCCTCTTCGACAGTATTGTTTATTCGGTCTATTATTAGTTCACATATTTCTGCAACTCATTCTTACTCAATCCATTGGTAAAGCTACTAGTATTTCCCTCTTCGACGGCATTGTTTACTCGGTCTATTATTAGTTCACGTATTTCTGCAACTCATCCTTACTCAATCTATTGGTAAAGCTACTAGTATTTCCCTTTTCGACCACAGTGTTTACTCGGTCTATTAGTAGTTCACATATTTTATGCAAGTCATGCTTTCTCGATCTGGTGGTAATGCTACTATTATTCCCCTCTTCGACGGCATTGTTTACTCGGTCTATTATTAGTTCACATATTTCTACAACTCATCCTTAGTCAATCCATTGGTAAAGCTACTAGTATTTCCCTTTTCGACCACAGTGTTTACTCGGTCTATTAGTAGTTCACATATTTTATGCAAGTCATGCTTTCTCGATCTGGTGGTAATGCTACTATTATTCCCCTCTTCGACGGCATTGTTTACTCGGTCTATTAGTAGTTCACATATTTCTGCAACTCATCCTTACTCAACCCATTGGTAAAGCTTCTAGTATTTCCCTCTTCGACAGCATTGTTTATTCGATCTATTATTAGTTCACACATTTCTGCAACTCATTCTTACTCAATCCATTGGTAAAGCTACTAGTATTTTCCCCTTCGACGGCATTGTTTACTCGGTCTATTAGTAGTTCACATATTTTATGCAAGTCCTGCTTTCTTGATCTGGTGGTAATGCTACTATTATTCCCCTCTTCGACAGCATTGTTTACTCGGTCTATTATTAGTTCACATATTTCTGCAACTCATCCTTACTCAATCCATTGGTAAAGCTACTAGTATTTCTCTCTTCGACCACAGTGTTTACTCGGTCTATTATTAGTTTACATATTTCTGCAACTCATCCTTACTCAATCCATTGGTAAAGCTACAAGTGTTTCCCTCTTCGACCACAGTGTTTACTCGGTCTATTAGTAGTTCACATATTTTATGCATGTCATGCTTTCTCGATCTGGTGGTAATGCTACTATTATTCCCCTCTTCGACGGCATTGTTTACTCGGCCTATTAGTAGTTCACATATTTCTGCAACTCATCCTTACTCAACCCATTGGTAAAGCTTCTAGTATTTCCCTCTTCGACAGCATTGTTTATTCGGTCTATTATTAGGTCACACATTTCTGCAACTCATTCTTACTCAATCCATTGGTAAAGCTACTAGTATTTCCCCCTTCGACGGCATTGTTTACTCGGTCTATTAGTAGTTCACATATTTCTGCAACTCATCCTTACTCAATCCATTGGTAAAGCTACTAGTATTTCCCTCTTCGATGGCATTGTTTCTACTCGGTCTATTAGTAGTTACATATTTTATGCAAGTCATGCTTTCATGATCTGGTGGTAAAGCTACTATTATTCCCCTCTTCGACGGCATTGATTACTCAGTCTATTATTAGTTCACATATTTCTGCAACTCATCCTTACTCAATCTATTGGTAACGCTACTAGTATTTCCCTCTTCAACCACAGTGTTTACTCGGTCTATTAGTAGTTCACATATTTTATGCAAGTCATGCTTTCTCGATCTGGTGGTAATGCTAATATTATTCCCCTCTTCGACGGCATTGTTTACTCGGTCTATTATTAGTTCACATATTTCTGCAACTCATCCTTACTCAATCCATTGGTAACGCTACTAGTATTTCCCTCTTCAACCACAGTGTTTACTCGGTCTATTATTAGTTTACATATTTCTGCAACTCATCCTTACTCAATCCATTGGTAAAGCTACTAGTGTTTCCCTCTTCGACCACAGTGTTTACTCAGTCTATTAGTAGTTCACATATTTTATGCAAGTCATGCTTTCTCCATCTGGTGGTAATGCTACTATTTATCCCCTCTTCGACGGCATTGTTTACTCGGTCTATTAGTAGTTCACATATTTCTGCAACTCATCCTTACTCAATCCATTGGTAAAGCTTCTAGTATTTCCCTCTTCGATGGCATTGTTTATTCGGTCTATTATTAGTTCACACATTTCTGCAACTCATTCTTACTCAATCCATTGGTAAAGCTACTAGTATTTCCCTCTTCGACGGCATTGTTTACTCGGTCTATTATTAGTTCACATATTTCTGCAACTCATCCTTACTCAATTCATTGGTAAAGCTACTAGTATTTCCCTCTTCGACCACAGTGTTTACTCAGTCTATTATTAGTTTACATATTTCTGCAACTCATCCTTACACAATCCATTGGTAAAGCTACAAGTGTTTCCCTCTTCGACCACAGTGTTTACTCGGTCTATTAGTAGTTCACATATTTTATGCAAGTCATGCTTTCTCGATCTGGTGGTAATGCTACTATTATTCCCCTCTTCGACGGCATTGTTTACTCGGTCTATTAGTAGTTCACATATTTCTGCAACTCATTCTTACTCAATCCATTGGTAAAGCTACTAGTATTTCCCTCTTCGACAGCATTGTTTATTCGGTCTATTATTAGTTCACATATTTCTGCAACTCATTCTTACTCAATCCATTGGTAAAGCTACTAGTATTTCCCTCTTCGACGGCATTGTTTACTCGGTCTATTAGTAATTCACATATTTCTGCAACTCATCCTTACTCAATCCATTGGTAAAGCTACTAGTATTTCCCTCTTCGATGGCATTGTTTCTACTCGGTCTATTAGTAGTTACATATTTTATGCAAGTAATGCTTTCTTGATCTGGTGGTAAAGCTACTCTTATTCCCCTCTTCGACGGCATTGATTACTCAGTCTATTATTAGTTCACGTATTTCTGCAACTCATCCTTACTCAATCCATTGGTAAAGCTACTAGTATTTCCCTCTTCGACCACAGTGTTTACTCGGTCTATTATTAGTTTACATATTTCTGCAACTCATCCTTACTCAATCCATTGGTAAAGCTACAAGTGTTTCCCTCTTCGACCACAGTGTTTACTCGGTCTATTAGTAGTTCACATATTTTATGCAAGTCATGCTTTCTCGATCTGGTGGTAATGCTACTATTATTCCCCTCTTCGACGGCATTGTTTACTCGGTCTATTAGTAGTTCACATATTTCTGCAACTCATCCTTACTCAATCCATTGGTAAAGCTTCTAGTATTTCCCTCTTCGACAGCATTGTTTATTCGGTCTATTATTAGTTCACACATTTCTGCAACTCATTCTTACTCAATCCATTGGTAAAGCTACAAGTGTTTCCCTCTTCTACCATAGTGTTTACTCGGTCTATTAGTAGTTCACATATTTTATGCAAGTCATGCTTTCTCGATCTGGTGGTAATGCTACTATTATTCCCCTCTTCAACGGCATTGTTTACTCGGTCTATTATTAGTTCACATATTTCTGCAACTCATCCTTACTCAATTCATTGGTAAAGCTACTAGTATTTCCCTCCTCGACCACACTGTTTACTCGGTCTATTAGTAGGTCACATATTTTATACAAGTCATGCTTTCTCGATCTGGTGGTAATGCTACTATTATTTCCCTCTTCGACCACATTGTTTATTCTGTCTGTTAGTAGTTCACACATTTGCTGCAAGTCATGCGCACTCAATCTGGTGGTAATGCTACTAGTATTTCCCTCTTCGAACACAGTACTTACTAAGTATTTAGTACTTCACATATTTCTGCAAGTCATGCATACTCAATTGAGGTAATGCCACTCTTATTCTTCTTTTCATAGTGTTTACTCTGTCTATTAATAGTTCACATATTTTCTGCATGTCATGTTTACTCAATCTGGTGCTAATGCTATTAATATTCCCCTCTTTGACCACAGTGTTTATTTGGTCTATTAGTAGTTCACATATTTTCTGCAACTCATGCTTACTTAATCTGGTAGTAATGCTACTAGTATTCCCCTCTTTGACCACAGTGTTTACTCGGTCGATTAGTAGATCACATATTTTCTTTGAATGATGTTTACTCAGTCTAGTAGTAGTTATCCTAATTATGGCTTGGTGGAAGGATTTCATCATGACTTCTGATGCTTTCATCCTTTTTACTTTAATACTTGAAACTTCATAACACTAATATTTTATACAGTTCACTGCATTATAAAAATGACTCGTTCTTAAGCATTACCTTTCCTCAAATGTGAAAGTGTTTGCATTTTTGTGAATTTTTTTAATGGAACAAAATGCTGTTTATTTATGTAAATTTTAAATTGTTTTTTCTCTGAACATGAGTCACAGTTAGACATTTATATTACCAATAATAAAACATTTATAAATCTTATTCTTTAAATGCTCGTTATTTCAAAGAAAAAAGCAGATAATTGTTTTTTAAATATTAGTATCTAAATAATATTATAAATTTAAATATTAATTTTTTAAATACAGTTTTAAATACTCAAACAAATAAAATGCTAAGTGTTAAGTACAGGATTGCTAACCTCACTTTCCATAAACCACGCTTGTTGACATTTGTCATTATTTTTGTATAACCTAGAAATCAGCTGGTGTTTTACCACAGTTCAATTTCCACCGCCTACTAGACTTCGTTGCCGGCTAGAATCTAGGCTTCTTTTACTGCAAAGAAGTAGTTTTACGATCCAGTTACCAGACGCATTGAGACTATTCATCTATGTTTTTAGACTAGGTCCACGTACTTTCTGATCTAGTTACTTTTGCTAGCATTTCCGTCTTTTCTCTGTTACACACTCTCTTGCAACATGGCTTTTTACTAGTGCGGCTCTCCTGTTTTCTATTCAAGTGCTTTAGCCGATTACATCGGGTTTAAACCACGTTATAATATTACACTGCTTACTGATTATGTTCAGTTAATGTCTTAGATGCGTTCTAACTATAAATTACCGCCGTCAAACTTTAATAAGTCATTTTAACCGCATTCTAAGTTTGATTGCCATTGTGTTAGGTTAACCGCGTAGTATTTCATTGCACCGATGACAATTAACTCTTTAACCTCGTGTGTGAACTATCAAGTGTGGATTAAAGATTTTCTATTGCGACAATTTGAAGTGCTTTTAACTTTCAATTAATTTTAAATGAGTTCTAGTTTTATGCCCTTCTTTGCAAGCTACGGTTCATCACTTTAGGACCTAACCCAGGCCTGGGACAACCGCCGCATCAACTCTTCAACTACCCTGTATAGCTTGGAATGGTAAGTGGCGTAGACTTAACTTCACTCATAAAATCGAACTATTTCTTCTAATTAACGTTTAGTGTTTCATTTAAATTCAGTGCCGTTTTTATCATTAAAGCAGCCCTTGCACTGCTTCAACAAAGCAAGGTGGTCTTCCGGACTTTTTAGTGCAACCTCGTATGATTTGAACTACCCTATTGATTTCTAATATTTCACATAATTTTCTTTCTTTAGTTTTGCTACCAAAACTATACACTAAGGTTCAAATTAAATAATAATTAAAATCTAATTTTTCATTTAATTTTGAAAAAAATATTTACTGTAAACATTTTGCAAAGTAATATAATAACCATAATGTGTCACAATTTAGTAGTTTATTACTAACCATTAGCTTCAAAGTTGCCATTGTTTAAAATTCAGAAGAAGGTAAGACCTAATGTTGCAATAAAGATGAAAGGATATGATAAAGATACCATGTAAGTAGTAGAACCCTCTCTTTTTCTTCAAAAGAGAACACCTCTACTTCAGACAAACAACATTGATATCCATTGCTCCCCCTATTACTATCATGTGCCTTCTATAATCCTATCTATATTTGAGCCATCCTTTATTATCACTCTATCTATTCAGATGTATAGGGAGTAGGCTCTGATGAATATTAAGGCCTACAACCTATCTCAGAGCAAGTGAGTTTTACGTCCTTGTCTCTATGAAGCCTCCCTATACCTGCAGAGGTAATAAGTAGTCTTATTGTGTCTTGTGCTTCAATTAAAAAAAAAACTAGTCAATGCAATGGATAATTCATATACATATCTTCATTTTCGTTAGAAATATTTGTTTATATTCAAGTACATTTTTCTGCCTTTCGTAACATTACAATATTTTTCAATGTTGAGGCTTTTTGAAATTTCGAAGAGCATATAAGGTCATTTAAACAAGAGAAAAATGATTCGAATTATGCTCCACATTTGTTTTAAGAGGGCCATAAACCGCAAGAAATGAAAATACTATCAAGATTTTACATTATGTTAGTAAACAAAGACCTTTAAATATTTTTAAAAATTTAGAAATATATAAAGTTAAGAAAGGAAGATGTAATGAATGAACAAATAACTAAACAGTCGGACATTATTAAAAGTTTGAAATTATTAACTAGTTAGACACAAGGAGTCAAGACTAGGTGTGTACCAATAGAAAACAAGGTATGCAAGTGGTGGAGACTTGGCTAACACTATACAAAGACAACTCAAAGTTTGGGCAAAGAGTACGATTTAAGTTTTGAAAATGAAAACATTCCGAAACATGTAACAGATGACAATATTGTAATGTTAGGAAAAGTTTAAATATGTACTCAGCATAAACAGTGAATGATTTTGGATATTTTTTACCTTATCATTTATATAATAACGCTAATTGATTTAAAAGCTTGTTGACTTTTGTAATTATTATAATTTTTTAGTCTCATTTGTGTATTTTTAACACAAAATATCAAGAGCACAGTGGTACAATATATTACAATGAAAATATTGGAAAGAACCCCAATACCACAAAAATAATCAATAATAACAAATAAAACAAGTTACTTAAGAAATAACCCTTATGTACATTTTGATTATGTACATCATCATCAGAGGGTCTTATTACAAAATTACAATCTAGCAAACAAGATGTTACAAACTAGAGTGATACCAATCGTTCTCTACGGTCGCTATATATAGGTGTGGTGTAAGCTCAGACCCTTCTCCGCCCTCTACCAACAAATAACGATCGGCCATCTTGAACCAAATAGATTATGTCAGAAAGTACATTATAATAATACATATGTAATAAATTACAGCTTATAACGATAGATAAAATAAAACTAATTAAATTATTGTGTCGTATTTGAAGAAGGCTACTTAAGTAAATTATATAAAGGTGAGTTAGGGATAGGCCCTTTATCTGCATTCATTAATTTACAATTTGATTTGACTATAAAAATACCTACTTTCATAACTATTAAGTAACTTTTTTGAGTTGATACATTTGGCTAAAATAACATTTTAATCTAAATCATGCTGATTACTAAGGACATTTTCTGCTACACTTGATTTTCAGGTCTTATTACATATGTATTATTATAATTTACTTTCTGACATAATCTATTTGGTTCAAGATGGCCGATCGTTATTTGTTGGTAGAGGGCGGAGAAGGGGCTGAGCTTACCTTACGCCTATATATAGCGACCGTAGAGAACGATTGGTATCACTCTAGTTTGTAACATCTTGTTTGCTAGATTGTAATTTTGTAATAAGACCCTCTGATGATGATGACATGGTCATCGAAATGTACATAAGGGTTTAATCTTAAGTAACTTGCTTTATTTGTTATTTTTGATTATTTTTGTGGTATTGGGGTTCTTTCCAATATTTTCATTGTAATATTTTTAACACAGTACACTTGAAAACATATTTCTGAGTCTTAAAGGACACTCTATGTTTAAAAGTATTTATTAATGATGGCTCATATTTTTACATTATTTTTGTAAAAAAATTACGATTATTTATGTATTAAAAAAATATATCCTCAAAGAGTTGAAAATTCAAAAATTACGGTAAATAATTAAAGTGTTCATTTTGTTGTTTATGAAGTTTGGTTAATCTTGCAAAATGGTAACTATCTATTTACATTTCGCATGAACTAAAATTTTAAACAAATATTAAAAAAGTGACTGAGTGAGAATGCTTTTGACTATACTTGCCGGGCATCATCAGTGTTTAGAAAGGCTGCTAGGATGCACAGAAAAACTGAGTTACAGGTTATATAATAAAAACATACTTTTAATTAAAAAATACTGATACTTGCCTTTTTGTAGACAACAGAATCATATTACAGTTATGAAAATGTCAACTACAACCTAGAAATACTGTAATTCAATTTACAAAAAAAAACCTTATTCAAGACACAGGAGCAATATAAAATAATCAGTTGGTTAGTACACAAAATAAAAATGTAGTACACACAGTGTTACACAGTATAAATAGTTTAAATACATAGATTGACCACATTATTGACAGATTCTCTTTAAAACTGGGGGAGCAAGTAGTGTTGAAATTATTCTGACCCAGTGAGTGAATTTGCTTAAAGTTTAAGGTTTCCCACGTAGTGAATACAAAGCATTTTTATAAAGCTAAATATCTTTTGTAATAAATGCAATAGATTCATAGTAATTGGTGCAAATGCAATAGACACATGAAAATGAATTGTGCAGAAGATGTATCAAACGTAAAAGGTAAAAGAGACAAATTTAATTTTAAAATATATGTCTTAGATCCCATTTGTAAGAGCATATTACTTCATATAGCTTCCAGTTTACTGAGAATTTTAAAACAGTCCCTTAAATACTTTTTGAAATGCTATCAGATTTATCAAGCAATGCTAAAAATATATGAAATATAAATACATTTTGTATGTTTTGATCTTTAACTTGTAAACTAGTTTATTTTTTTACACTTTAACACACTGATATATAAAAACCTGCCTGTAGTAGCATACTTTTGGTTGTGATTAAATCAGCATGGTTGTTTTAAGAGCCCATCAACTTAAACAGATACTCACAAATATGGTGTGAGTTCATGATGATATATACCTTTAGAAATGGCCATCTTACTTTAGACCAAAAATGATAGTATAGGCAAGAATTTACAAATTAATATATGTTGTTAGAAGTGTGTAAGAAAAAAATTTGTTATTACTTAATTACTACTTTTGGTATCACTTAGCAAAAAAACCAATACTTACTGATATTTTTCAGCAGATGCGTTTCACACTAGCTCAGTGCATTGTTCAATGCTGTCAGTCTCAGGCAAGACTGTTGCTTAGTTGTGTTGTACTGGTGTGAGTCTGTGGTGTATTGTGTATGGCGAAGTTAGATTTGGGTTGCATGTTTTTTGTCTTTTATGTGTTCGTTGTATTGTGTCTTAAAGTTTCTCCCTGTTTGACCTATGTAAAAGCTGGGGCAGTTGTTGCATGTGATCTCGTATACTCCTACCCTGTTGTGTTTGTACTGGTGTGTTTTTGTACTGATGTGTTTGTACTGGTTTGTTTGTACTGGTGTGTTTGTACTGGTGTGTTTGTATTGTTGTGTTTGTACTGGTGTGTTTTTGCACTGTGTAGGTGTTTTTAATTGTATTGGATGTTTTAAATTCTACTTTGTATTTAAGTTTGCTGAATGAGGAAGCTATTTTTTGTAATGTATTGTGTTATGTTAATGTTATGTATTTTGTGTTTGTGTGTGATTGTTGTTTTGTTATGTGTGTATTGTTTTTGCATTATGTTGTCTATCAGGGTGCGTTTCTATCCGTTTCTATTGGCAATGTATTTTATTATGTTGAGTTTGTTTATTTTGTGTTCATTGTTCATGTTGTTTATTAGTCTGTGTATCATAGAGTGGAAGAAAGCATGTTTGTGTTATATAAGGTGATTGGAAGTTTTGTGTATAACTCTACCATTGGGGGTGTTAGTTTTGTTATGGTTCAGATATTTTCTGTATTCTTATCCCCTTAATATTTCTGTGGTCATAAATGACACTAATTTTTTACATAAATTGAGGAAGAGTAAGGCAAAAAAAAAACAAAATCAAATTTACAAAATCAAAATAGATTCTTTATACATAAAGTGATTGCTATTTACAGAGTCCCCATTACTATACAATTACACATGAATATTTACTAATTAGGTACAGTATACAAAAAATTTGGATTAAGTCGTCATAGGCTGTGTGCTCTATTAGACCTTCACCTTACAAATTAGAAAAAAATTATAAAATTTACCCTAAATGTTTACCATAACTAATTTTATAATGAATGAATAAATATCAGTAATAAGTGACAAACAAGTGAAGTTAATGATAAAGCTGTCTACCTATGGCTTTAAGATGTATGTTAGAATGATATAATCAATTACAAACTAGAAATCTACAGAAATAAACATTTTTTTTTGTTTTCATTTTATTGAGTTTTGTAATCTAAGTCTGTAAAATTCGTAGAGGGATTTAGGATAAAATAGAAATGTTATTTTGTTAAAGTATATATTGTACATCTATGTACATTGAATTTCTTTACGAGAGAAGTAGAAAAAATGAATTATTTTCTAATGATTTCTAATATTTTCTATGATATCATTTTAAGCTCATAATTGGCTAAGGAAAAATATCCAACTAAGAATATAAATAACTTATGATCTATTTACAAACTGAATCTGTTGAAAGTAAAAAAAAAATACTTTAAAATATATTTTGTTATTGTTTTTATGGCATACAAATCAAATAATAGTAAGAAAAATGATTTTGTTTTATAATTATTAATGATATGGTCTTTATCATTATCAGACATCAAATAAAATAATGGGTTACAATGAATAATGATGTTTACTTCATGATCAGCAGCTCAATTGTTCTGATTTTCTCTCGCACGTAGGTCTATTCTAGTTTTTCAAATTATAATTTACAAACCTTGAGGTTTGTATCAAAAAAGCTATGGGGTAACTTGTTACATGAATTCGAACAAATGTCTGTATAATATATATTGTAAGGAAAATCTTGAGGGCAGTATTAAATTAAAATATCCTATGAATTATAATTTAGAAAAAATGCTAGTTCATAAAGAAACTATTATGTTGCATAGATTATTTTGTTCCTAAGGTTTTTTGGTGTGATTAAATATAGGAAACAGATGTCTTTTGATCATATTGGAAGTCTAGCAGGCATATTTGAGTCAATGGGAACCTCAAAGTTGTAATAGGAAGAGTATCAGAAACACAAACCACAAAATGGTGGCATTAAAGTAGAATGAATATTGCAGAAGTAGGATTTAAAAATTTAAACTCAGTTCAGGTGATAAAGGAAAGGCATAAATTGAATCTCTGAAATTATTAATGCACTTATTTTCCTTTCTGTTAGGAATATTTCTACATATTTGAGTACAGTGTTCTACCCTTCATAACTTTACAATATTCTCCTCTGTCAAGAGTACTATTTAAGTTTTGAAAATGAAATTATTCCGAAACATGTCAACAGATGAGGATATTGGTAACAGAGGAAAAGCAGAAAACTATACTCAAATATATAAAGATTGAGTCATAATACCCCATGAAAGAGCAATAAATTAACATAAGATAATGTGCATGTGTTGTAAAGTAAAACTTTTTTGGTCACATAGTATTCACGAGTAAAAAAAAAATCTAAAATAAGTTCATTTGCAAAATGAGTTTGATAATTTGCTACTCATAGGTAGGCTTCATAAAAAGGAAATGACAGTTTTAAAACGTGATAGTTTTCACTTATTTTTTGTAAAACAATTTCTTATTAATTAAAACCTGTTATTGTGTAGTTCCCCTTCAGGTTTTTATGTCATAGTATTTGTAATTGAATAAAAGTTAACAAAACCACTATTAAATGATTATCATTAGTAGATAAAATCGGCACATTATAATTATAATTATTTAATTAATGCCACATTTAACAATGTAAAACATGTCAGCTAAGTATATAAGCTATAAGTGGTTTTGTTAAGTTTTTAAAGAGTGTTATTTATAAGATAATGATCAAGTGTACAAAAAATGAAGTTTAATTGTACAGAATAACATTGCAAATTTATTATTCTTGAATAAAACAAAATAATAATATTGCTTTGTTATTATTTGCTTAACATGCCTAACCACTTTTCCAGATACAAATTTATAACAATACTTAACTTAATATTAAAATACTTGGAAATAACAAAATTGTAATTTGAATGAATTTGTTCAAAGAATTGATAAATAAGTTATTAATACAATTAATCTTATTTTATAAATCAAGTAAGAAAGTAATAATAAAAGAGTTTAATTATTTATAGAATAATGAAGTTTTGCAAAAGATTATTTAATTCTAAATTCTCCATGCTTGTAAAATGTAAAATCCTTGTTGTATGATTACAAAAAGAAAACAGAAAAACTTGGAGTTTTGTTGGGAAAACAAATTATATTTTTTTATTAGTTGAATTTTTAAAATGTTTTTGCTAATTAACACTTGAAACTTTGACGTACCCTTTACACAAAATATAAAATTATTACATTTATTTTATGCTACCGCTGATCAGAAAAAATCTAAAGTAGAAATTACTGGTGAAAATGACTTTTTCCTTTTATTATAAAAAATGAATAATGTAAAAATATATTTTTTTGTTGTTTATAAACTCTTATTATGTACAAATTTAAACAAATTGAGTAAAATGTATATAAAACCAGTAACAATATAGGAATGTTGTTAAATAATTAAAACAACCGTAACTACAGTGCAAAAAGTTTATGATGAAAAATGAATAACAGAAATATTTTCATATTTAAAAAACTGTATCATAAATAATTTGATGTCAATAAATAAGTTTATAACTGCAGTAAAATTATTACCTATTATACCAGTGAAATTGCAAGAAAATTAAACCTATTATATACAAAGTAAACACATCCTGAATTAATAATCTTTAAACAAGGGTTATGCTTTATGATAATATGAGTAGTTTTATGTATAACGATATTCATTGAATGATATATTTAAAATGGAAGTATTTAAATATCAACAATTGAGAATAGAGTAAGCGATCTATTCACAAACAGTTGTAAAATTGGGCATTTAAATATTCTTGTATATAAAATGTAGTACTGCAATAATTCAGTAAGATTTAGATTATTTAAAATCTTTAAACATTGTCAAACAATGTATTCAGTACTAGTATCAGCAGACATATAAATTGTTTAGACTGTCTTTGTATGGGAAATAGTAATAGAAATATTAGTGGTAGCTGTAGTTTTCTTTTAATTTTCTAGAAAAAAATCCTTCTGTTTAACGATGCTTACGTACAGCAAGCATGATTAATGAAGGTAACATGATAGTTTATGTGGTCTTCCTAGAGAAATGTGTGTTTCTACTACTGAACTCTTTCATCAAGTTGAACTGTTATCGAATGTCTAAAAAGTCATTGAAAATTATAAAATTAGGGTTTTCTCAAGGCTTCTATTTTCCACAGTGATTAGTAAAACTTTTACATTTGAATTAACAACTTGGAAAATTTAAGAAAATTGATGAATAAGTTACAGACAAAATGTTTCCAACCATACTAAGGGATTGGCGAAAATTACTTAGTGTGATCAAAAATATTTTGTCTAAGTAAGTTTTCCATAATTTTACTTAAACTATAAAAGTTGCTTGATGTAATCATCTTGAATTCACTGATTAAACTATAATTAAAAAATACTTAACCAACTGAATACATAAGGCTTACTTGCTGAAGCTTTTCGATACAATCGTTCCTTTTATGAAACAAAGCCTCTCACCAAAGTGACTTAGTTAAGTATTTTTTAGTTATAGTTTAAACTATAAGTTCAGCAAGTGGTTTATTTGTTTAGTTCAAATATTAAAAAAATTAATTTTCAGATATTTTGAATTAATAGGTACAAAACCTGAATATAGTTTTCTTAGTTTTAATTAAAAGTCAAGAAAAATAATATACTTGTAAAAAATAAACTAAGGCAGTTTAATACTTTTCTAAAACATGTGAATATGTATATGTATATAAATGTGTGTGTTTGTGTAGATATATATTTATCAAATTATTAAATTTAAACTAGCGAATTCTTAGTATGTATTAGTACTATAAAGATTCCAATCAATAGTATTATTAGGTTTTTTAGTAAGCGTTATTGAAATGATAATATGTACCTTTTGCAAAATTAATTAGTTGTCAGACAATAACTGGCAATGCAAAATAGTTAATGAATTCACAACATTAATATTTGGTCAATGTAGGTTTTCTTTTGTGATATTTTCTCCCAAAACATTTTTAAACATGAGTTTCTCTCATAATATTACTTCAAAAATAAAAGTTGTAAAACATTTTTTTTTCACTTTAATAGTTTTTATTGGACAAGTGTTTTTTAATACATGGGCTACAATAATATTTATTAATATTGTGCCTGCACGATATATTCAAGAAGATCAAAAGAGGTATAACAGTGATTCATTGTGTATAATTCAAACCTGTACATTGTATACAGTACTGTACAGTCTATTATACTCGGGGAAAGAACAGTATCCTACCTATCATCGACCAAAATTATCCAGATAATTACAAATTCTACATAACTTTTGTTTGGCATTCAGAGAAATTTGTAAACTTTAAATGCCATAATAGCACAAGATAGATTAAGGGAAATTTTAATAACAATATCATGTTATCAATTATCTTAATAATGCATCTTAATTATATTATAATTTTGTCCTGTATAGTCCTGACCTTTTAGTAGCATTCAGTAAAGTGTTAAAAAAGTTGGTTAACTTTAAAATAATATTATTTTCTACAATCTATAGCAGCGGTTCCCAACCTGTAGTACGCGTACCCCCAGGGATACGTAGAAGCCTGTGGGGTGGTATGCAAAAATAATACCAGTAGTGGCGGACATCAATATTTCACACTTTAAATTTAAAACAAATACGAGGTTATACTAGTAGTTGACAAGATAGTTGATGTGTTGTTGATCGGAAATTGCGTGGAGCTTGTATGTTTGGGTGCGACTTGAAGGACAGAATGGAATAGCAATGGGAAACATCTAATCAAGATTTAGGCGAACAATATGAAAATGCAGGAATGGGTCTACGATTTAGTGATTGGAAACTTTCAGCGAACCGGCTGTCGTGTTGGCTACACAAAAATATCGTTTACACAGCCAGTTGCCCCCGCTACACCCATTATTTAGAAGGCAGTCAAGCAACCACTCTTTGTTTTAACCACGCCGAGGAATATGGGATACTTTTCTTTGAACAAACTGTTTTAGGAGTACATGAAATAAAAAGGTTGGGATCCACTTATCTATGGCATTAAACAATTTTTTAAAGCCGTAGAATGTTTATCTGTATGGAGACACAGTCTTACATTATTCTTTAGACAATAATGCTTAAGGTAACACACTTTGGGTATTTTAAAATTATTTTAGTTTTTTTATTTAGTTTAACAGTAGAATTCTTGTTTATAAATTCTTTATTCTGACATTAAAACAAATCTTTACCCCTAACCTAAATTACATAAAAAGTACAATTTTATAAAATTTATTTAATTATCAAACTAAATTGGGTGTAAATACATTTGTATGTATTAATTTTGAAAATATAAGTAAGTGTATAGTAAGTTCCTATGCTACTTTCTAATCAATAATTGGTCAAAGTGTTTAATAATAGTAGACATTGTAACAGGTTTTTTATTAAGCTTATTTTTTTTCTATCTTGGCTTTGAGCTCTAAATTTTACACTTAAATAAATTTAAAACTAACTTTCCTAATAGTAAAGAAGTGATCAAATATTAATATAATTTTGCCAGTCGACTATCTATATAGTGTATGTATTTGATTCCAATTTGAACTTATTTTTTACAATTTACTAAATTTATGATTTTGTAATGATGTGAATTATAAATTTCGTTAATGAAAACTTTAATTCAAATATTTTTCTAATGAATGCTGTACTTTAAATATTTTCCAGTAAATACTAAATTTAATTGATAAAAAACTATGTATCATTATTTATTAATTTGGATGTATTCTAAATATAACCTAACATTTGTGTTTTTTTGTAACATGAATATTATAAAATTTAATATATTTAATTTTAAATACTGACCTTATATAGAACTTTCATTCATCATTAAATATAACAAATAACATAAATAATCAAGTAACCAACAAAAATTATTGTTTTCAACAATTTTTGATTGTTCATAGTTGATATTTCTATCACTATTATAACAGTTTTTATATTCCTTAGTTTATTGTCATAGTAGAGTAAACATGTACCACATAATTGTATATATATATATATATATATATATATATATATATATATATATATATATATATTTTATATTACAAACGATAATATAAATTCAAGATTTTAATAATTTAAAATAAATTTTGAATTAAGAACATACAAATTATATAAATATTACTTTTCGCAAAATACATTAAAAAAAATCAATTGCAAAGAATGGAGCTAAATACAATTTTCATGATGACATTGCTCTAGACTTAACAATAAGATTATTAGTAGATATTTGGTGAGTATTTCTTGAAAGATGCCTTCTTATTAGACTACGTTGGATTTACAGAACCTTTTGGCTTAATCATCATCATGGCTTTCTTGAGGGTATAATCCCAACCTCTCCAACGGAACCAAACTATTCCTGAAATATTATTCCAAAATTTAAAACCTTCTGCCAGCCTAATACTTGAACATATAATAGGTTAAAAAATGGCATAATAAATCTCTATGTCTAGAAAATAAATGTAAAAAAAAACTTGAATTTAACCTCTTTTTTTATACAATTTAGAGTTAATCTCATAGATTTTCTTGCCCATGATGATTTACAAAACTTTGACAATCTAACTTAATAACTTAAACATATTTATGAACTGCAGAGACTTTGATATGTACCAGAAAATATTTTATAAATTTACCTTAATTATAAGTTTAGCCAGACATTAATTCATTAAAATCAAAATTGTAAGTTAATTATTATTATTTGTTCCCATTCTTAACCTGAGCTGCTAGTTTCTTTTCATTATTAACCTCACAGTGTATTATTCTTTATTTTGTGTTAATATTATAAGTAACCTGTTTATTCCTAGATGTTACTTCCGTCAAAACCTTTTTAAATTTCTTCCTAAGATTGTTCTCTTCATTTCACTACTATTTCTGCTAAACTGCAAGGGCAGTAAATTAAAGCAATTTCCAATAATGTCTACTTTTTTGGATACCAAACAGAATATATTTTTAAGTAACTATTTCATTAATTTTGGTAATAAACGTCAATATCTACATGGTAGCACATAATAAGTTACCCAATTGATTTTTATTTCTACAAGTACACTATTGTGGCAATAGCTTCCAAATTGTGGATGCAACATTGTGCTGCTCATGGAAATTACTCCAGATCTCATCATGAGTTATGATTCTAATATTTCAGTTTGTTGTGATTGCAAATAGAGGATGGTTGAGTGCTGCACAAAAGACAGATTATGTTACTGTTTGTGGAAACAAACAATGTTACAGTGACACAGAGAAAATATCATGCTTATTTTGTTACTTTCCCATCCTTTTATTTTGGCTCCCTGCCCGAAGGAAATATCCAGATTACATCACAAATTTAAAGTTAGTGACTATTTTTGAGTGTAAGGAGTGACATTCACGTATTGTATGTTCGGCTCAAAACATGTATGTTGAAGGAATACAAATGGGTTTCACTTATATGGGTTCAAGGAAATTAACAAGAAAACCCAGTACCGAGTTGGAAATTTCTGTACAAACATTTTTTCATTTTAATGTTCACTTTTTTGTGTAAAGATGACTGCGATGCATATATCTATACTACTAAAGATAATGAATGGAGACTTCAGTTTAAAAGTTGGGAGATCGAATAAGATTGTTGTTGCAGTGGTACACAACACCTGTTATCCTGACAAAGTTTACATGAACCTTGTGAATAAATAGAACATTCAATTCTGGGCAGGTGAAAATCATGAATAATGTAGAAGAAAGACACATATGGTGGAAAAGTTTGTATGCGTATTGCAATGTCAAGCCATGGAATTATTGTCCCTATCTTCTTCAGTGTTACTGTAATCAGTCAATGCTTTATAGACATGCTGACAAACATGTTTTTCTCCAATTGTCTTACAATTTCTAGAAGTTGTGATTGAGTATTTGTGATGACTTTCTGACAGAAATCTTCCAAAAACAACGAGGCATAATTCCATAGTGGTAACCCTGAGTTGGACTGAATTTTCAGGTTGTCTGTAGTACAACTTTATGGAACTCTTTTATGGTACATACAGGCTGTGGGTTAACCACATTCCTTCACCTTCATAATCTTCTGAAAATGTGTTTGACAATACATTAAGGCTAAGATTTTGAGTAGAAAATAAAGAACATTGTTGCCAGTAGGCCTATGAGGATTTGTACTATCCTGCATGGACCACACTGTCTGCAATGGAAGACTTGTTGGCATGAGTCAGAAAATATAATTTCATATGCTTGAGCTCCATGTTAGCCTAAACAAACTTACGAGATCGCTCCTAGAAGTATTTTATAATAAAAGTGCAATTACAAATATTTAAGCTACTAAAGGTTTGTTAAAAATACATCTGAAACAGTTAGCAAAATTTAACTACAAAGGAATTTTAATTCAATTTATCTGTGTTGTAGAACACATCAGAGAGCGATTTTTTTAGCTGTAAAAGAGTTGTTTGCATGATAATGTACAAAACTTAAAATAAATTTAATATATTTTGTTAGAAAACAATTTAGTAGTACTTGATAATGTCACAATTAAACAAAAGTTAAAATACAATAGAGAAATATAAGTTGATATTTTTTTAGTGTAAACTAACCTTGTCTGGCTGTAATGTCTTGTGGGTCATTAAGGTAAAGTCCATTCAGTCCCCTTCCACATGACTTCCACCACCAACCTCCCTTCAGCATAGAAGCACAGTTAAGGCTTGACCTGTCATTATCCCTGGAACATTTTATTTGGAGTAATTAGTTGAAGATTCACAAACATCTTAAAGCACAACATAAAAGCAAATTAGACAAAGCCCTCTTTACAAGTATGTAAGAGACTGTGCTTTAATAACCGTATAACTTATCTCCCATCTGCTGTTATGTGTGTTGAGATTTTTTGGATGATTTATTTGTCAAATGCAGGAAGTTTTAATCTGATTTAATCAATTTAATCTGATTTAGGTTATACAATTTTATTTTCCTTCTTAAATATGTTTAAATTTGTTTTTGAGAGTATTTTTGTGTTTACAATATTGCTTTGTTGCTACTTATGGTTGTTGCTCTGTTTATTTTTCTGTAAGCGATTGTCTGATTTACTCAAACATTATATTACAATTTTTATTCAACACTCAGTGGTATACCAGTTACCATTTATTTTTCAAGTAATAGGACAGGGTTAACCCTCAGTCAAGGGTTTAGATCTTATTTTCAAGTTATGTTGGCCAAAACCTGTATCTTTCATGTAATTTCTAGCTTCTCTTTCATTGTAGATAACAATAACTTTTAAATTTTTTGAACTAAATTTCTCTGTTTTAAACATATTTATTTATTTAATGATTACTTCACATTCATAGCACATTCTGAGACTGTAACAATGGGACACATCTCCCAAAACAGCCGTCCTCAACAAATATAAGTAAGTGCTATTATAGGCAAGTTTTTTACAAGTGTTTTAGCTAAAATTTGATATTAATCAATATAGAATTTAAATGTCTTTATTGAAGGTTTAAAGATAATCATTTAACAAGACTATTAACCCATAAAAGAGATATGACAAGGATGGAATAACAGATAAGGTTATGGTAGACATGCAGGGTAATGTATGGAAGACTTATCATGGCTCAGTGCAAGATTATAGGTCTATTTTCCGTTGTAGTTTTAGGAAGGGGTTACTCTTTTAGCCTTGTATAGGAAGAAGGACGAGGGAGGGGAAATGGGAATAGGGAGTATTGTGGTAACATCTAAGCAGGGTTTTTCCTGATGCAGCTCTGCTATTCACTAGGGCCATAAAAAGTCATCTACTTATTATAAGGCAGAGAGTTTATTACAGCAGTATTTGCTTCAAACATATCTACCATAGAGTGGGACTGAATTATAGGGAAAGAATATAGATTGTAAAAGTATGATTGAAACTTTAGTTTTGTTTTTCAAAATATATCAGACAATAATGGCTTATGATAAGAGAGAGAAGAAATTTTTTTATTCCTTGTGAATCCCTCTGCAAATGTTTTGAAATGAAAACTAATAAAGTACAAGTTTTACCGATATAATAATCTTAAAATTTATCTAAAAAAAAGTATTAAAACCTCTTAGTTTTTACAGCTTTCTTACATTGGTTCAAACTTTAATAAACTCCCATATCTGCTTTTGGTTTTGACTCAGTACTTGATTTCTTAATGTCATTGACACTATTCTGATATTTTCTTTTGTCTTGTTAATTCTTTCTTTCTCAATTTTTTCAGAAATAGTTTCTTCTTTAGCAATACCTTTATAAATTCTCTTCTCTTTGAAAATCTTTAAATTTCTTTCTGATGTATTTTTAATTTCTTGTTTTGCATGTTTTAGTAATCACCAAAACTCTATTTTATTCATTTCATTAATTGACCAGGTTTTAGTATCATACATTATTTTAGTCTGTAGTTTTTTCTACAATGTTTATAGGAGTATTAATTACTTGTTGGCAATCGTGGTCAAAGACTGTGTCAATCTCGAATTTTTTTTAGATGTAAACACCATCGTTATCACTATTATCATTATGGTTTTGTGCTCTCCACATAAATACTAGTTGCATCCCCTACAGAATTAGTTTTTTTTCTATTCTCTGATAAATCATAAAAATTACACTTGTCTTTTATGTGTCTGGTTGTCTTTGGTTGTTTTATTAGAAATTTATAATGCATTTCAACACCTCTTTTGACAAATGCAGTTCTATCGAATACTGTATATCCAACTCATTTGCTCCATTAGTGGTTTGATCAACCTAAACGCCAAGTAAGAGTAGTGGAAATATATATATGAAAGAGTCCTTTTTGACTTAAATCCTTGGATATATATCAATATGTGACTCTCACCTATTTGGTTTAATGAGGACAGCCATTTTGGTAGATCTATTCCTTTGGCAACTCAGACTATAAGGATAATTGAGCAACATCTCCCAAAATGATCATCCCCATTAAACCAAAAAAATAAGTTTGGTTATAGAGAAGTGCCACATTTTAAATGATGTCCAAGTGTTTAAAAATAAGTAAGCTAAGAGAAGATGGAATAAAATTAGTGGAAAACTGTTTTTAGTTGCAAAATCAAGTATACTGTAGAAATATCTCATTGCCATCTTCTACTTTTCCTGTTTATTGTTTTATCATGACACAATTTATCCACGTTGTAGAGGTCCTTTATTCCATGATTTTTCTCCTCAGGTAGTGCCTTGTCATGGACATAGAAGATACTGGTAGAACCTTCCTGTTTCTCTTTGGAATAAAAGAAACTAGTTTTCTTGAATCATGAACTTTAAATACAACTATTGTTTGAGCTTGTGAGGTAAAGTAAATAGAAATAAAAGACATACATAAAACTAAAAAATTAATCATTTATTAACACAAACGAGTTTCAATGACAAAGTCATAATCACTGAGTGTTCCTACTAATTGTAAGTTAGAGTTTGTAGTAGCAACACTCACTGCTGATGATGACTTTGCCATTGAAATACGTCTGAGTTAATAACTCATTAATTTGTGAGTTTATGTATGTTTTTTATTTGTTAAACTTTAAAGATGATGGAATCTGGCATTTATTTTTAGTTGTGTCTGAACCTACATACTATTTCTTTTCAACACAGTAAAATATGATAGTGTGCTCTTAAATATAAAGGAGGATGTATTTATTACTAATGGCGATTAAAGCTACCTGATGGAATTCTCAACAAATATGTGCTTTTTTACTTTTCTTTAATTTTTAACAGTCCAAACTGATTACATAGGTTTCACTACTATGTAAAGTCAAAGAGTTAGAGGCTCAAAATTTTGACGTCAAAATCATTAAATAATTTCATCATTTTTCAAAGCCATGAAATTTTATCGGTCATAATGTTTGTGGAAGCTAAAACTACAGAGGGATTTAATTACTTAAGATGTAATGTTATATTAAAATTGGTAATATTAATTTTGTACATGAATGTAAGGAGGTGAAATATTGTTTACTTACCTGTTGTATGTAGAGAATGGGCTGTTGTTGCTACCATACCATGCGTCGTTGAGGGAATCTCCTGCATTGCCTTCGTACCCACCGATCTCAAGTTTGTAGTACTCTGCTTCTGAGTATATCTTGAAATGTGTGTACTGTGCATACCTATAACAAGTTATATAATAATTAGATGATTGCAGTTTATAAATAAAATATTCAAGTCTTTTATTTACATTGTAAAACAACTTTGCATTGTAAAACAATTTTACATTGTAATCCCCAATTTAAATTTTGTGGTGTAATTAAAAACAAGTAATATAAGTTTTTTAAGTCAATTCCTACTTGAATTAACAAAAAAAAAATTATTTTATTTTTTTTATCCTATAATTACAAGTAATATAAATATGTATATAGATATAACAGAATAATAGTATTAAATGGCAAAATAGAAAGCAAATTTCCATGAATTTTTTCATTTTCCTTCCTATGTATGGTGCTGTACTATTATTTTAGTTTGTTAAAAATTTTATACTTTCTTCTTTTTCATCACTTGAATTGTGTTGTAGCTTCTTTTCGCTTTCCTTTCACACTGTCTGTTTGTGAAGCAATGTTCGATACCGTTAATCCAGTTTATTTTATTACTTTTATTCATTTTTAATCCTAGAGCATTATTTATGACATTATGTGGTAACCATGGCAACAATTTAATTTTGTGCAATGGAGGTTTCGACAACAACCAGATGGCGGTAAAATAAAATTTCATGTACATCTTTGAGAAGTAAATTTCTTGCTATGAAGATACTTAGTTCAAATTCGACCTAGAGCCCACAAATTTTTAAAATTTAATTATTGAATAAATATTTGAAAATACTGTATAAACATTCATTGTCATCCACTACAGGTAAAATGAAATGTATTTGAATTTGATTGAATGAATAAAAACGTATTTTATAAAGGATTGAATTTTTTGTACAAGATATATATTAGGAGAGTGTGTGCTAATAAAATTAATTTTTTTCTTGTAGTTTTAATGGGGTTAGCCACAATGACTTATTGCTTAAAGATTGGAAGGGATTGTGAATATAAGTAGAGGTATAAAACCCCTAATTATGGATATAAAGTAGATATGATGGCATCACATACTGGAAGTAAATATACTTTCTACTTGAACCATAAATAGGTGTCTACCTGATAGACCCTACAGCCTTTTAATAATAACAACATAAATGTGTCATTATGATATCTCTTTACCTATAATGAAAGTGAAGCTCCACATATATATAACAGAGTTCATTTATATAATAAAGTTCATTAGTAAAATAAATATCTAAATCAATGAATCTCACTATTTAATATGTCATGATGTTTTTGTTTATTATTTTATTTTTAAAAATCATCGAATATAAAATTTAAGGATTTATATTTTGTTTTAACATAACTTCACAAGCTAAGCTCAGAGAATAGTTGTATGTCACCTAGTAAATTTATAACTTCGAAATTTGTAATCTTAACTCCCTTTTGGCTTCCCTTTTGTCGTTTAGAATGTGTTGGGCCACAACTACTATTAAAAGTAGTAGTATTATAATTCATCTGTTTTTCAAAACCCTCTCTCTGATACAGTGGAAACAAATAGGTAAGATGTAAAGATATGCTCCATTCTATTACTAGGTGATGTAAGGTGACTAGGCGATTCCTCTGGGGATACACTTACACTAATAACTCAGTAACATAGGCGAACCATGAATCTTCTTTTCTCTTAGCAACTCGGGAGATCCATTTCTTATTTTATTCATACATTTATCTTATCTCCTCCACATTACTTCCAGTGTTTGGAGAAAGAGCAGAGAGAGAGAGAGAACGACACACACACACACACACACACACACACACACACACACACACACACACACACACACACACACACACACACACACACACATACACACACACACACACACACACACACACACACACACACACACACACACACACACACACACACACACACACACACACACACACACACACACACAACACACACACACACACACACACACACATAAACACACGTAGGACTAAATGACGGACATAATGATCCCCAGGTACTGTGTAATGGGGTTCCCATAAAGGAAAATAGTTTCACCTTGAGGACGGTTTACCTTCCCTGATGTAGACCTGTTCCCAACCGGCGTGAAGAGAGATCTACCTTCTTTTCGTAGAGAAAGATAAAGATAGGGAGAGAGAGGTATAAAGAGAGGAAGAGAGAGAAAGAGAAGCAAATATTTCACGCTGAACATTTGAAGTTTTTAAGATTGCAGAGTTTTTTTCGATACTACTCAAAGTTAAGAGATCTTGAAATAACAATATAAATGATAAAACCCCATATTTTTAGTTAGAAAGCGGGAGATGGATCGATGTTGGAAATAACATCTCGTGATTATCGCAATATTCTCCTATCCAGCACAACCATTACCGTTCCTTCGCGTGAGAATAGGCTGTTTGAGTGGCATGCTAATGTTAACATTATAAACTCAATTTTAGCGTCAAGTAACTGTATACTTGATGGATAGAAGCGACTGTACAGTGCAGTCAAGGTGAACTGGCGCATCTTCACTTTCGCCGGACGCGGAGTACAAACGTTCCACTAACTGTGCCGTTAGCACTAAAACTCTCATATTCTGGTTAGAAGTGAGAGAGGTCCGGATAGCAGACATAATAATCGTTAGGGTACAGTAAAACGAGTGACAAAATACTAGTTGGTCGTTTAATTAACTCTTTCTATAATTAATTCGTTTAAAAGTTCCACGTGACGTTTTTTTTGTTAGTGGAATTTACGAAGAATGTTTCTAGAAGTGACACTTTCACTAGACGCGTTTGACATTTTTTCAGGTAGATACAAATGTAACCCTAAAAATAATCATTGTACTGAAACAATATTGATATAGCTCTTTAAAAAAAAGAAATTGTATCTAATTTCAAAAATATAAACTGGTTTGGAAGTGAAACGTCTTTAAGGGCATTTTAGTATTTTTGGGAGGAGATATAAACGTTCAGTTCGCGTCATTGCTCTGTTAGATTCACGAAGGTCCGACGGATCTTCCCGAAGATTTACGAAAGCAAACACGGCGCTTATAATGAAGTAGGCCAACACTAACAGCAGTTTATGTCTTCACTTTGAGGCATAAATTTGTTTTTATTCCAATTTTTCAAATGAAATTCGCTTTTCAGGTATGGATAATACTTTTTAAGATTTAAGTTCCATTGAAGTAATTAAATATTAAAAAAAAAACTTCTATATCTACTTATTAACTATATTTTTCATTTAAGTATTCACTTCTGTCAGATAAATGGTTTTTTCTTTGAACATAAGTAGACTATTACAATATAAATAAGAAAACCCCTCAGTGAAATGAATTTGACGTTAAGCTTTAACTAACTACGATTATAGGGCTAATATTGTGTTTACACTGTATTAGCGACTTGTGAATTAAGGTTTCGAAAGAAACTGAATTTTATTGCAGCTAAGAAGTTCTTATTTAAATTGAAGCAGGTATTAAAATCAAAACAAACTTTAATTACAATTTCAGTACAATATTTATTTCATTTTATACCGCCGTTTAACCGTTTTTCCGGTACTACAGACTTCACTCTGTATTAATGATACAGTAATAAAGAACAACTAGGAATGTATAGGTAAAATTTTATAAGCTGGCACTTGGGGGAGGGTGGAGATCTCCCAGGTCATTTTCAAAAACATCGACCTTTGGACTTTCCCTAACTCATAGGGTTGACTCATTATTTTGTTACTTATTAATACGATTTAATGTATAGTATAAATAACAACAAATGGAAATAGGTCGAGATTTATGGCCCCGATGAGGGATGACGACAGAGCCTGATGTTTTATAGACGACGAATAGACAATTTCTGCCTAAGAGCCAAGTGCCAGCTTATACAATTTGACCTATAGCTTCAAACTTATGATGTAGTTTATGAGGACGCTTAAATTATCACTAAAAATCTTTATTTTTCCATTTTCGTTAAAAGGGTAGTATTTTTTAAAAAATTTTATAAATGCTTCCAGGAATAGGCTCATTAAACCCGTTCAGCTTTCGTGATGGGTAGCTTTTCATGCGAACATGCACAAGCGCATGCGCAGTACAGTTTCGGAACCAGGAGACTACGGTGGAACATATTTAACGTCGGTTTTTGCTAAGTATTGTGTCCTAGTCGCTGAATCTACTGCTGTATCAGCCTATGTACTATCCGTGACAGACATAAAAACATTGTCTTTCTTACTACAAGTAGCACCTCTGAATACTAATTAAACAGGGAAATATTTGTAAAATGGCTAGTAGAGTGGATGGAAATAGAGGAAGAGAATGTAGAAGCCTCTCTAGGAATCCTTCCTTGTTACGTAACTGGTATAAGGACTGTTTAGTTGGTATTCGGAAGACAGTGACATGAAAGAAAACGGCAGGGATTGTGCGAAGTGCGAGATGAAAAATAAATATGCAGGATAAATTCTGCGATAGATTAGGTAGAAACTCAGAAGGATGGGGTAACATTATGTTAGGCGCGAGGATAAATACATGTTGTAAATCATTATTGAGGATATGGTGAAGTGTTTCATATCCACAACCTTGTTATATATTTACTCACTTTGTTTGTTTAGTTTTGTAAAACCTTCACGACAAACGTTTTCATATCTGTACTCCTGTTATAGTTTATAAGTAGTGGCAGGCAACCGAAAAAGGTTTCATACATTACACTTTATATTTTGTAATAAAGTAATGGTTCAGAAAGTTGGTGTTCGATAAACTTTGGCATAATTCGTTAGTCTTAATTTTCTTCTCTTACATTCCAGGATATCGAAAACCTTTCCTTTACTTATGCCATAAAATTTAGTTATAAATTATATTTTGTAAATTAATAATTTTACAAACTCACTCAGATATTTTTTACTCACTTTTATGTTTCACTCTCTCTGTTAATGTATGAGTTTCGTTACAAAGTTTGTATTCGTTTTAATAATAAAATAATTCCCCCATCATTATTTTAAAATTATTAATTGGGCAATGGGTAGGGCACTAAAAGAAAAACGTACACATATTTCATTTTTAAAAACAGTTTGCAATGATGTGAAAAACTAAATATATTTAAAACGAGCGTTGAATTTGTTGGGTCTGTAACTCGTCTCATAGAAGAGCCTTAGAGCGTCGTGATTAGAGAAGTTGTGCGCGCTAGAAGCTTTCTGTTGGCTTACCGACTGCAGGCACTTCTGTCAACATTAGTTCTAATTATGTGATTGAAGGTCTGTTAAAGTGAAATGTAATGTGGAAAGAGAGCAAGAGATGAGCTAATAGCCCCCTTTCTGTTTGCTCAGCGTCGGCGCTGCTAATGGGGGGTATTTACTCTCGCCGCACACCATTAGTTAGCAAAGACCACAGACGCCATATTAGGCTCAGTGATTTTGCTACCAAATATGTATAGGTTGGAAATGTAGTTGTGCTTTAATGGAGATGGTAAATAGTGCCATTAAAGTAGCACTATTTCTAACAGTGTTTTAAATTTCCAAATTACTTTCCCCAGCCTGAAAAGGATATTTTGTTTTCATCGGTTGGCAACACTTGCAATTTAAAAATCAGCTAATTTTTTTTGCGAGCATAAAGCGAAACTATTGCTCTGTTATTTAATTTTGTGAACTGTATCAATTATGCACAATGATTTATCCTGGTTGAGAGGCACCAAATTAAGTACGTGATACAATACAAATATTTTAGATTGTTTTGAAATTTTAAGAGTTTTTTGACGGAATAAATTTAGAGTGGCAATATTGAAGCACTTACCTTTTGTTGCCTTCGAAGTCTTCCAGCTCTACTCTTAGCACGTACTCTTCGTTATTCGTCAGCATGTAGATGTTTTCGTTGCCCATCCAGAACTCCTTGGCCGGATCTCCAAATCCGTTCTTGTAGTCTGACCAGTCCCTGTTGAAGTTCTCCCTCGGCTCGCCGAAGTCGTCCCGCCTTTGTATCACCTTTAAAACAAAACATCTGCTACAACGAATGTTCCACGTTAAATATTAAACAACACTGTCGTTCTTAAGACGTTATTTAAATGCAAGACGAAGAGAAGCGAATAGAGGAAAGTTGAAACTTCATAGTAATTGAAATTTTTAAAAAAAATGTTCACATCTTTAACTTGAGCTGAGCGTATTATACACGTACACAGATTAACATATCTAGCAATATGTCAAACCTTGCGTATAGTAGCAATTAGTTTGGTTTCAAATAAGGGAGGTCTTTTTTGTTTGACGTAACTAATCCTTTTGTCATGTCAAACCAAAACTCAAAGTGAGACTTTTTCTTATTATTGTTTCAACTCGGGCCTGGGCCCCCAAAACCCGCCCGCTGTTTGTAACAGCCGTCTTCTAGCAAACTGCCTTCGTCTAACATCCAGATGCTCTTCCGTATCATCACTAGTGTACCATTCCATGGAAATCGAGAGCTACCTTAAGCATTAGGAAGACTTAGGAGAGGTTAGAGTTGCTTACTTGAATCATACGGAATTCAAGAAGGTTTTGCCCCTAAGACGCGTACCGAGAGTTACCGAGGTCCTAGGTCCGAGGCGGGGCGTCTATCAAGTGCTTTTCCCATTACCGAACAGTAATGGAGCTACTTCATTCAACATAAGAATTTAAGTAAAAATAGTGTGAATTAACGATCATCTGTTTATTTTTGCATAAATAAAATCTTCATCCGATACCACTCATGCTATGGCAAGTTTTGGTATTAAAGTGTTGTGACGAGGGAAATTTTGTATTTAAATTCATCCTTCAAAGTATTAAAAGTATGAAAATATTTTTGTTTAAATAACTAAAAGACATTTTACTAATAATTTCAAAACTGCGAAATATTTTTATGTGTTTAATGTAATAATTATTAAATTTTGCGAAGTGACGTTTAACAGATGAAAATACGAGGGTGATTGGAAATATTTATTTATAAAACTGGCGACGAATATAGTAATTGTACGACTATCACTTTCGCCGAACTAATAGTTTACCTTAATTCAAATATTTACTGTACACAAATTTTTGAACTTTGAATGAATGAGCTCTGTTAGGGAATAGAGACGTTTTAAATTTAAAAAAAAGCAAGAACAGATCTAAGAACCTGGGTCTTTTCTCAAGTCCTGGTCATTTCAAACTTATTCTCATCGGCCAGTAGTCGTAAAACTCGAAAGTAATTTTGGCTCGAGTTTTTTTTTCAAATGGGCAAGTTATTAATTGAATGAGGTGTACAGCAGTTGACAACTTACAAAAGATTGACACTACTTGCACCGTCTACTTACGCTACTTCGTTATAGATATTAGCCTGTAGACGCTTCTCATCATTCCGATGGAGAGCTTGTCTTCTTCAGGTATGCGGCCCAGTTCTCGCGTTGCCGTATTTCCTGGGGGGTCATTATCTTAGCTTTATATAATTCCACTTCTTATTCTTCTTACAAAGGACTTGTGTAACTAGTAGACACCTCTTTTCGACCCCGCTACACGTGATCCTCCCTTACTCGACCATGGGGTAGGTTCCTACCTTAATCCTATGTATTCTTATAATACTATCCTTAGCAGGCGGTAATAGCCACACTGGTTACCTAAAAGTAGGAAAAAACATTGTTTATAACAATCATTCCATGTCCTTTCTTCTCCTATGTAATTTGACATCTCCTTATTTGTCTTGTTACAAAAGTTTTTTGTAACTAGTAGACACGTCTTTTTGTCCCCGATGGAGAATAGGTCTTCAGATACACGTCCTTCCAGAAGAGATGTCCTTACCTCCCCTAATCCTCTACCAGTGGTTTTTATGTCCTTGCCCTAATCCTACTCCCCATCCTTCGCAGGAGATAAGGCATTGTTTGTATAGGTAGAAGAGCACACATGTGTACGAATAGTCCTTATTAATATTTCTGCCACCTATACTTGCAGCCATAAATCAGACTGGCTTGAAATACCTGTGAAACCGCTAGGCTGGGCGCGGTGCAACTGCCTGAACACCTCGCAGACCGTAATTTTAGACGGCAGATGAATGTTTGTTAGCCAGTTTTAATAAGGAATTGCGAAACATCACGAAAACACTCAACTTAATGACTGCCGTCGCTTCCTGGGAACAACAGGTTTACATTTAGACAAATTGATGTCATATCCGAATGAAAGTTATAGAAATGAATGCTAAAAAGTTATTTTTTCTTAATAAACGCGTTTGGATTTTATCTCGCCAGTGAGAAATGTTTCGTTGCAAAATCTACAACACGGTTGTTTCGAAAATAAGCACTGCGTGGTTACATTTGGCTATCGGAATATATTATTTTTTAATTTTGCATTTACATATTAATAAATATGAAGCTAGCTGTTCGTTTTTAATTTTTCTAACCTACATTTATTTTTCTCTGTGTATATGTGAGTACCTGTATATGTGCTCCCATAATATAATCAGTATAAAGCAATTGATTATACTATAATATAGCTTTAACTATATTATATTTGTTTGAAGTGTTTCACGTTTGATGTATACAATTTGTTCATGGGTAGAAACTGTGTATTCATACCTGAGATTCACTGTCAGATTTTCCAATCAGCTGATTTTCATTGTTCAATTATAATATGACTAACATATGATTTCATTCAACAGCTGTTCCCCTCTTTATTTACAGGTCATGTTTGCAAAACACCAGTGGTGCACCTTGACGTATCTCATGTCGATGTCCATGTAAACAATAGAAGCGCTTTTCTCATCAGTGCAGAATAATGCAATAAGACGGACTATCAATAATGTAATGTCCTTTCTAAAAACTACAACAATCAGTACACTTTAAACATCTAAAAATAGACATTATATGAAAAGGTACACTCACTGGGCGAAGATAGTGGCTAACATGAAATATACGTTTGCAATAAGTTACAGTAAAGCGGATGCAGTCTGAGTTGTGAGCTTAGGAAGCACAGCGATCCTAAATACACTTGTTATTTTGAGTACTGTTATGAGGAGTTTAATCGGCATAATACAAGCAAGCATTCAACACAAGATTCTTCCCATTGTTTGTGCCACTGTCTCTTCCTCTATAGACGTTGGTCAGAGCTCAGGCCAGATCTGTTAGATTTTACTTTCTAGAAAAGAACACATTCCACTTGAAAGAACCCACTAATGAGATATTTAATTTGTCTTGATTTGATTAATAATAGTTTCGCATCCTTGTGACTAGGGTACGTGATAACAGCAGCCATCTTAGAATGTTTGTGCAACCTGGTTTGATATATTAGGGTTTTTGTAATGATTAATTTACTTCAAATTATTTATAGTTTTAAAAATTTAATTTGTGTTTGTTTCCAACACTAAAATCTCTGTTTAGTACTGAGAGAATGTTCTCATTATACTACTATACATTTCCTTATCACTTACCCTTTAATCTACTTAGACAAGAATCTAGATAGATTTGCTAGTCGACTTTAGTGAGCGTTCCCGAATATATAAAGGAACGTAAGATTCTTGTGTAAGTGGTAAGTGGATACAAGAAAGCAGTAAAAATATACTATAGCTTTGTATTGTAGGGATATTTACCGTTGTTATTCTCTCACGTCACTAGACAGTTTTCTCCGTTTAACCCCATCTTGTCAGTCTGACATATCCTCCATAGTGTTCCGACCGTTTCGTCAATCCACGATCTAGGCGTTTCATTTTAACTTTGCATATCAACCCGTATTCCTTGATTTCAGAAAACCTCCTGCTAGAGTAAGTGACTCGTTTTTTACATATCAAACAGATCTCTTCTACACACGAACTGGTATTAAAAGTTTACACGTCAATAAACTTCCATACTCGGTGTAAATCTACCATCGATTAAATCGTACTCATGGTATATTTACCATCGAATTACAGGCACTAAACGCCTCATTGAATCTTATTTTTTCCCACTTTGCACGAAAGTAGGCCGATAGAATTTATGTTCGCCATTAAGGGTATAAAAGGATCTGTTTAGTGAACTGATGCAACTGTTTGTTTTGGAATCGGACCATAATAGGATGGAAAGAGCTTTTGTCGTGATTTAGTGACGCAATGTCCTTAGACCACGACACGTTTGTAGGGGCACATAACATTAACAAAATACTTGAATGAAATACATTAAAGACCGATGGAAAATTATCGCATTTCCAGAACGACTCGCGTATTGTTGACATTTAAATAACGTGTTATAAATAACACGTTACAAACCTCAGATAACATCGCCTTGAGTAATAATTACTTTTAAATTTGAATAGGCCTACCTTCACTTGTATAAGCGAACTTCAGATTGCTGTAATGAAATATCATTCATATGTACTTATTGTTTGGCCGGTGGACAATTCAAAGCGGCCGTTTTCGAAAGAACAATCGGCCTATCATTATTAATTTCATACTCTACCTTGTGTCTTTTGTTGGGTTTTGTAAAGCCATTGGAAGCGCCGATTGTTGAAGCAAGATTCCGAAATGCCTTTAATAAAGCCTTGGGGCCGGGTTTTGTTATTATATGAAGTGTATACGTTATAGGACTCACGTCGGTATAATGTATGCTGTAGTTTTGAATATTTTCCCTGCTAGTGGGCAACATGACGGTTTTATTTTGGAATTTGGGAAATATTTGAAACTTTTCCGGTATAGTGGCACAGTACAATTTTTAAGCGTTACGGGATCAGACTCAGATGAAGGAATTGATGATTTTCGAAAACGAAATCTTGCAAACGTTAAACGCCATGACCTCCGTCCTCACTTAGAGGTTATTTGGAGGTTGTGGTTTAATAATTTTCAAATTAAACGTCATGCATGTTCGTAAATATCACTTATATATTAAATTATGTGAGATTTTATAAAAAATATTTCTATTATTCGTAGGCTATGTTAATTTCTGTGTTGTGCATTAGCTGTAAGTTAAAATATATGTTATCTATCAATGTATAAATTTGTTTGCTACATAAAATTGTTTTTGCTAGTAAAAAACTAGTAATTTTTAAATTTGATAAAAGTAGAGTTGAAATTAGTGTTTAGAAAATATGATAAATTGTATAATTGAAACATACCAATTTTAATAATAAATATGACTATTATTTTAACATTTAAATAACTAATTTTAAACGTTGGTTTAAATATAGAATATATATGTTCTGCTAACCATTAAATTTTGAACCTGATTAAGACCCTTTTAAATTTAATTCAGAGTTATATTATTTTTTTTGTACAAAAATTCAAACTTCTTTCTTGTGATCTTGCTAAAAAGACGCAGGCCATACGAAGATAATGAAAATAGGCCGCTAACTTTGTGTGGGTTTTAGACTATTATTAAATAAATAAAAATATTTGGCTTCCCTTAGAAACCAACCTTTGCACACTTCTAAAGCAAACGGTAACCGTTAAACAAACCCAACAAGACAGAACAACTGAATATTTATACCAATAAAATTCTACCCTTTTTGTTTAACGTAAATTTATTTTACCTTACTTGTATACGTACGTTAAATAACGTAAATTGAGTATAATAACGTAATTTCCGCTGAGGTCCAATAAAAATTTGTGAGTGCAGTAGAGCGCCGAAAATCCGAACTAATTGGGACGGGGAGGGGGGGGGGGTCGGACGTAGAAATCCTGGTTATACTAATAATGTTAAGATAAGTAAAAATAAACACTTCATGTAATTACATATGTACATAACTATTGATACTTTACTTGTATCTTTAAATCCGGAAGAATTGACATAATTTACAAAAACAATTCACTACATATTTACTAATGTATTTATCTATACACACAAAAATAAACACTTCATGTACTTACATATGTACATAACTATTGATACTTTACTTGTATCTTTAAATCCGGAAGAATTGACATATTTTACAAAAACAATTCACTACATATTTACTAATGTATTTATCTATAAACACAAAAATAAACACTTTATGTACTTACATATGTACATAACTATTGATACTTTACTTGTACCTTTAAATCCGGAAGAATTGACATATTTTACAAAAACAATTCACTACATATTTACTAATGTATTTATCTATAAACACAAAAATAAACACTTTATGTACTTACATATGTACATAACTATTGATACTTTACTTGTACCTTTAAATCCGGAAGAATTGACAGATTTTACAAAAACAATTCACTACATACTTATGTATGTTTCTATATACACAAAAATAAACACAACTGTACGAAATCACTGAAATATTTTATATTAAAAACTTTCCAACTTAAGGTTGTATGAGTTTCGAGACACCCGGTCAAAACCTTCATTCGCCGGTTTTGTATTTAATTACTGATAAGATAAAAAATATTGAATAGTAACATTTTAACTTAATAATGTACAATAAATAGAGTAACATAACTTTCGTATGAAAAGAGCTGCTTTACAACATTATCTGTAACAGACGTGTGTAAAATAATTAGTTAGAAAAAGTGTTTATTAATGCATAGGGTAAACTGTTGAAAAGGTTAAAGTGTAACACGGTCTCCTCTGTTTCGTGCTCAAATGAGACATTTCCCTTGTTAATAAATATTCTTAGATTGTTTTTATAACGGGATCCCGCATATATTACAATGCAGTAAACCGTTGGACACAATTTTATAGGAGACGTAAGGTTAAAAAGTTATGTGTTGTTGTGAAATTACACTATTTTTTATAAATCTTACATATTTGAGGCGTCAGCGCCAAGTGTTATTAGTACTTCCGTGTTGCTGAAGACTTCCCATATCACTATAATAGTATAATTAGGTTTGGAAATATCGATTATGTGTAGAAAGTCGATAAAAACCAAATAGTTCATAATTTGTTCACAAACAAAGATATATCATCACATACTGATGGAAAGAACTCGGTAGATTTGGCAGTACGTGAAGGTTTTAGTGCTATCCAAAGGAAGGTATGAATGGCGTGAAAGCCAGCACGCATGACCGTACTACCGGTCATTGGACGCTCTGCACCGCCTGACCTTCGTAGCGCAATGCCATTGTAATTTATCGGGCACACTTGGCAACACGACTGCGCCCATCATTCAGGAACTATGCACTTTCACAGGACTCTGGGCGACGCGGTTTCGGTCGCGGTCGCGATCGTTGGACGCTCAGCACCGCCTGACCATCGTAGCGCAATGCGCTGTAATTTATCGTGCACACGTGGCGACCCGACTGCGCCCATCATTCAGGAACCATGCACTTTCAGAGGACTATGAGCGACGCTGTTTCGTTTGCGGTAGTTTACGCTCTGCACCGCCTGGCCGTCGTAGCGCTCTGGCGGAGTAATTTATCGGCGACACTTGGCAACACGAATGCGCCCATCATTCAGGAACCATGCACTTTCAGAGGACCCTGAGCGATGCTGTTTCGTTCGCGGTCGTTTACGCTCTGCACCGCCTGGCCGTCGTAGCGCTCTGCTGCTGTAATTTATCGGGCACACTTGGCGACCCGACTGCGCCCATCATTCAGGAACCATGCACTTTCAGAGGACTATGAGTGACGCTGTTTCGTTCGCGGTCGTTGGACGTTTTGCACCGCCTGACCTTCGTAGCGCTCTGGCGCTGTAATTTATCGGCGAGTCTTGGCAACACAACTGCTCCCATCATTCACAAACTATGCACTTTCACAGGACTCTGGGCGACGCGGTTTCGGTCGCGGTAGCGATCGTTGGAAACTCTGCCCCGCCTGGACATTCTAGCACTCTGGCACTGTAATTATTCGGCGACACTTGGCAACACTACTGCTCCTATCATTTAGGAACCATGCACTTTCAGACGACTGAGCGAAGCTGTTTCGGTCACGATTGTTGGACGCTCTGCACCGCCTGACTTTCGTAGCACTCTGGCCCTGTAATTTATCGGCTACACTTGGCAACATTACTGCGCCCATCATTCAGGAACCATGCACTTTCAGAGGACTATGAGTGACGCTGTTTCGTTCGCGGTCGTTGGACGTTTTGCACCGCCTGACCTTCGTAGCGCTCTGGCGCTGTAATTTATCGGCGAGTCTTGGCAACACAACTGCTCCCATCATTCACAAACTATGCACTTTCACAGGACTCTGGGCGACGCGGTTTCGGTCGCGGTAGCGATCGTTGGAAACTCTGCCCCGCCTGGACATTCTAGCACTCTGGCACTGTAATTATTCGGCGACACTTGGCAACACTACTGCTCCTATCATTTGGGAACCATGCACTTTCAGAGGACTGAACGAAGCAGTTTCGGTCACGATTGTTGGACGCTCTGCACCGCCTGACTTTCGTAGCACTCTGGCCCTGTAATTTATCGGCTACACTTGGCAACATTACTGCGCCCATCATTCAGGAACCATGCACTTTCAGAGGACTCTGAGCGACGAGGTTTCGGTCGCGGCGTTGGACGTTCTGCACCGCCTGTCCGTCGTAGCGCTCTCGCGCTGTAATTTATTGGCGACACTTGGCAACACGACTGCTCCCATCATTCATCAACTTTGAACTTTCACAGGAAACGGGCGACGAGGTTTCGGTCGCGGTCGTTCTACGCTCTGCACCGCCTGGCCGTAGTAGCGCTCTGGCGATGTAATTTATCGGCGACACTTGGCAACACGACTGTGCCCATCATTCAGGAACCATGCACTTTCACAGGACTCTGGGCGACGCGGTTTCGGTCGCGGTCGCGATCGTCGTACGCCCTGCACCGCCAGGCCATCGTAGCGCAATGCCGCTGTAATTTATCGGGCACACTTGGCGACCCGACTGCCCCATCATTCAGGAACCATGCACTTTCACAGGACTCTGGGCGACGCGGTTTATTTCGAGTTTCTTGCATCTCTGACTTGCTGAAGATATTTATGTTGGAAAGTCGACTGGCGGCAAAACGTTAGATGTTGTCGATGCTGGGGATACAGCGCTTTACGTTGCTTGTTTTTGATAAAGTTTTATCAGCTATTGAGGAGAAATCTGATTCGGTCACGAGCGTCCGGCACAAGATAAAATATGTAAATTATTCTGTTCTACTTAAACGTTAATCAATGAATGTTTGGGATTAATTAAAGGAATTAATTCGTGAATTGGAGATAATCAAATGTGAATTTTCTCGTTGTACTATTATATTGTTTACAGATTTAACAATGGCGTTTGTCAACATAGTGTTGCATTTCTAGTGGTCACCGTTACTGCAAGAGGGATAATCACAAAGCCTTGGTTTGAAATCTTAAAATAGTTATGAAATCTTTACGTACATTTCAGTAACGCAGTTAGCATCAACAGAACCTTCAGAAGGTTTTCACAAACCATGGAGCAGTTGTAAGATGATGCTAAGCTTGTTAGCAGCAATGTAAACAAAATTTTCTTAATTGTTTATACTTTTTAAGCTAAACGTTTTCTTATTATTAATACGCTAACATCTAGAATTCCTTTTGCATGAAAAAGATAAATATGTAGCTTATAAGTTTTAAATTAATATTCAAAGAGAACACGCGCCCGAGTGAGTGCGAGCTTGGTGTGTTAGCCACAAATATCAGACACTACAAACGTTATCGATGATAATGAAAAAATTCTTTATGTACGTGATCCAAATATTACAAGTTAGTAGTAAGTTTGTAGAGATGTTTAAGCACGGATACCTTACTTCGAACCCACAGACTTAGAATAGATATTAATAATACATCTATAGGGACAAGTTTGGAGAGAAAGGTTGGTGAAACAAGAATGGGAGATAGATCACTCGAAGGTAGAACTGTGTGGAATTTTAACATTTAGCGTAAAACACTGCCCTCGACGAGTGCAGCCTCAAACTAATGATAAATGGCATGATTAGCGTCGTGCTGCGACCAGTGCAAGTAACATCCTAAAAGGCTTACGGAAAGGCTCCGACTGGACATCGCCCCTAGGTCGAGACAGATGCTCCGAACACAGCCTCATGTTTCAACCGTTTTCCCAGAATATCTCGGGACGAGTAGAACTTCCCGAACCGTTCAGTTTGCCCTGCCTCTAAATAACCCTTCTGATAGTCCTGTTTTTAGCCTCGGTTGGCTTTAGCTAAGGGTCAGTTCATTAGACAGCAGTTCTGCCCATCCACTGAGTATTACTTGGGATTGGAAAGTTACGAATGATATGGTTTTCCCTGCCTCTACATAAACCTTCTGATAGTTCTGTCGAGGTAGTGTAAACGAACAACAATCCAGCCTCGGTTGGCTTTAGCTAAGGAACAGGTCTTTAGACAGCAGCTCCACCCATCCACTGAGTAATACTTAGGAAGAGAGAGTTATGAATGATATGGTTTTCCCTGCCTCTAAATAACCCTTCTGACAGTCCTGTCGAGGTAGTGTAAACGAACAACTATCCAGCCTCTGTTGGCTTTAGCTAAGGACCAGGTCCTTAGACAGCAGCTCCACCCATCCACTGAGTAATACTTAGGAAGAGAATGTTACAAATGATATGGTTTTCCCTGCCTCTAAATAACCCTTCTGATAGTTCTGTCGAGGTAGTGTAAACGAACAACTATCCAGCCTCGGTTGGCTTTAGCTAAGGACCAGGTCCTTAGACAGCAGCTCCACCCATCCACTGAGTAATACTTAGGAAGAGAGAGTTACGAATGATATGCTTTTCCCTGCCTCTAAATAACCCTTCTGATAGTTCTGTCGAGGTAGTGTAAACGAACAACTATCCAGCCTCGGTTGACTTCAGCTAAGGGTCAGATCCTTAGACAGCAGCTCCACCCATCCACTGAGTAATACTTAGGAAGAGAGAGTTACGAATGATATGGTTTTCTCTACATCTAAATAACCCTTCTGATAGTCCTGTCGAGGTAGTGTAAACGAACAACTAGCCAGCCTCGGTTGGCTTCAGCTAAGGGTCAGATCCTTAGACAGCAGCACCACCCATCCACTGAGTAATACTTAGGAAGAGAGAGTTACGAATGATATGGTTTTTCCTGCCTCTAAATAACCCTTCTGATAGTCCTGTCGAGGTAGTGTAAACGAACAATCATCCAGCCTCTGTTGGCTTTAGCTAAGGACCAGGTCCTTAGACAGCAGCTCCACCCATCCACTGAGTAATACTTAGGAAGAGAGAGTTACGAATGATATGCTTTTCCCTACATCTAAATAACCCTTCTGATAGTCCTGTCGAGGTAGTGTAAACGAACAATCATCTAGCCTCTGTTGGCTTTAGCTAAGGACCAGGTCCTTAGACAGCAGCTCCACCCATCCACTGAGTAATACTTAGGAAGAGAGAGTTACGAATGATATGGTTTTCCCTACATCTAAATAACCCTTCTGATAGTTCTGTCGAGGTAGTGTAAACGAACAATCATCCAGCCTCGGTTGGCTTCAGCTAAGGGTCAGATCCTTAGACAGCAGCTCCACTCATCCACTGAGTAATACTTAGGAAGAGAGAATTACGAATGATATGGTTTTCCCTACATCTAAATAACCCTTCTGATAGTTCTCTCGAGGTAGAGTAAACGAACAACTATCCAGCCTCGGTTGGCTTCAGCTAAGGACCAGGTCCTTAGACAGCAGCTCCACCCATCCACTGAGTACTACTTAGGAAGAGAGAGTTACGAATGATATGCTTTTCCCTACATCTAATTAACCCTTCTGATAGTCCTGTCGAGGTAGTATAAACGAACAATCATCCAGCCTCTGTTGGCTTTAGCTAAGGACCAGGTCCTTAGACAGCAGCTCCACCCATCCACTGAGTAATACTTAGGAAGAGAGAGTTACGAATGATATGCTTTTCCCTACATCTAAATAACCCTTCTGATAGTCCTGTCGAGGTAGTGTAAACGAACAATCATCCAGCCTCTGTTGGCTTTAGCTAACGACCAGGTTCTTAGACAGCAGCTCCACCCATCCACTGAGTAATACTTAGGAAGAGAGAGTTACGAATGATATGCTTTTCCCTACATCTAAATAACCCTTCTGATAGTCCTGTCGAGGTAGTGTAAACGAACAATCATCCAGCCTCTGTTGGCTTTAGCTAAGGACCAGGTACTTAGACAGCAGCTCCACCCATCCACTGAGTAATACTTAGGAAGAGAGAGTTACGAATGATATGCTTTTCCCTGCCTCTAAATAACCCTTCTGATAGTTCTGTCGAGGTAGTGTAAACGAACAACTATCCAGCCTCTGTTGGCTTTAGCTAAGGACCAGGTCCTTAGACAGCAGCTCCACCCATCCACTGAGTAATACTTAGGAAGAGAGAGTTACGAATGATATGCTTTTCCCTACATCTAAATAACCCTTCTGATAGTCCTGTCGAGGTAGTGTAAACGAACAATCATCTAGCCTCTGTTGGCTTTAGCTAAGGACCAGGTCCTTAGACAGCAGCTCCACCCATCCACTGAGTAATACTTAGGAAGAGAGAGTTACGAATGATATGGTTTTCCCTACATCTAAATAACCCTTCTGATAGTTCTGTCGAGGTAGTGTAAACGAACAATCATCCAGCCTCGGTTGGCTTCAGCTAAGGGTCAGATCCTTAGACAGCAGCTCCACTCATCCACTGAGTAATACTTAGGAAGAGAGAATTACGAATGATATGGTTTTCCCTACATCTAAATAACCCTTCTGATAGTTCTCTCGAGGTAGAGTAAACGAACAACTATCCAGCCTCGGTTGGCTTCAGCTAAGGACCAGGTCCTTAGACAGCAGCTCCACCCATCCACTGAGTACTACTTAGGAAGAGAGAGTTACGAATGATATGCTTTTCCCTACATCTAATTAACCCTTCTGATAGTCCTGTCGAGGTAGTATAAACGAACAATCATCCAGCCTCTGTTGGCTTTAGCTAAGGACCAGGTCCTTAGACAGCAGCTCCATCCATCCACTGAGTAATACTTAGGAAGAGAGAGTTACGAATGATATGCTTTTCCCTACATCTAAATAACCCTTCTGATAGTCCTGTCGAGGTAGTGTAAACGAACAATCATCCAGCCTCTGTTGGCTTTAGCTAACGACCAGGTTCTTAGACAGCAGCTCCACCCATCCACTGAGTAATACTTAGGAAGAGAGAGTTACGAATGATATGCTTTTCCCTACATCTAAATAACCCTTCTGATAGTCCTGTCGAGGTAGTGTAAACGAACAATCATCCAGCCTCTGTTGGCTTTAGCTAAGGACCAGGTACTTAGACAGCAGCTCCACCCATCCACTGAGTAATACTTAGGAAGAGAGAGTTACGAATGATATGCTTTTCCCTACATCTAAATAACCCTTCTGATAGTCCTGTCGAGGTAGTGTAAACGAACAATAATCCAGCCTCTGTTGGCTTTAGCTAAGGACCAGGTCCTTAGACAGCAGCTCCACCCATCCACTGAGTAATACTTAGGAAGAGAGAGTTACGAATGATATGCTTTTCCCTACATCTATATAACCCTTCTGATAGTTCTCTCGAGGTAGAGTAAACGAACAACTATCCAGCCTCGGTTGGCTTCAGCTAAGGACCAGGTCCTTAGACAGCAGCTCCACCCATCCACTGAGTACTACTTAGGAAGAGAGAGTTACGAATGATATGCTTTTCCCTACATCTAAATAACCCTTCTGATAGCCCTGTCGAGGTAGTGTAAACGAACAATCATCCAGCCTCTGTTGGCTTTAACTAAGGACCAGGTCCTTAGACAGCAGCTCCACCCATCCACTGAGTAATACTTAGGAAGAGAGAGTTACGAATGATATGCTTTTCCCTGCCTCTAAATAACCCTTCTGATAGTTCTGTCGAGGTAGTGTAAACGAACAACTATCCAGCCTCGGTTGACTTCAGCTAAGGGTCAGATCCTTATACAGCAGCTCCACTCATCCACTGAGTAATACTTAGGAAGAGAGAGTTACGAATGATATGGTTTTCCCTACATCTAAATAACCCTTCTGATAGTTCTGTCGAGGTAGTGTAAACGAACAATAATCCAGCCTCTGTTGGCTTTAGCTAACGACCAGGTCCTTAGACAGCAGCTCCACCCATCCACTGAGTAATACTTAGGAAGAGAGAGTTACGAATGATATGCTTTTCCCTACATCTAAATAACCCTTCTGATAGTCCTGTCGAGGTAGTGTAAACGAACAATCATCCAGCCTCTGTTGGCTTTAGCTAACGACCAGGTTCTTAGACAGCAGCTCCACCCATCCACTGAGTAATACTTAGGAAGAGAGAGTTACGAATGATATGCTTTTCCCTACATCTATATAACCCTTCTGATAGTCCTGTCGAGGTAGTGTAAACGAACAATCATCCAGCCTCTGTTGGCTTTAGCTAAGGACCAGGTCCTTAGACAGCAGCTCCACCCATCCACTGATTAATACTTAGGAAGAGAGAGTTACGAATGATATGCTTTTCCCTACATCTAAATAACCCTTCTGATAGTCCTGTCGAGGTAGTGTAAACGAACAATCATCCAGCCTCTGTTGGCTTTAGCTAAGGACCAGGTCCTTAGACAGCAGCTCCACCCATCCACTGAGTAATACTTAGGAAGAGAGAGTTACGAATGATATGCTTTTCCCTACATCTAAATAACCCTTCTGATAGTCCTGTCGAGGTAGTGTAAACGAACAATCATCCAGCCTCTGTTGGCTTTAGCTAAGGACCAGGTCCTTAGACAGCAGCTCCACCCATCCACTGATTAATACTTAGGAAGAGAGAGTTACGAATGATATGCTTTTCCCTACATCTAAATAACCCTTCTGATAGTCCTGTCGAGGTAGTGTAAACGAACAATCATCCAGCCTCTGTTGGCTTTAGCTAAGGACCAGGTCCTTAGACAGCAGCTCCACCCATCCACTGAGTAATACTTAGGAAGAGAGAGTTACGAATGATATGCTTTTCCCTACATCTAAATAACCCTTCTGATAGCCCTGTCGAGGTAGTGTAAACGAACAATCATCCAGCCTCTGTTGGCTTTAACTAAGGACCAGGTCCTTAGACAGCAGCTCCACCTATCCACTGAGTAATACTTAGGAAGAGAGAGTTACGAATGATATGCTTTTCCCTGCCTCTAAATAACCCTTCTGATAGTTCTGTCGAGGTAGTGTAAACGAACAATCATCCAGCCTCTGTTGGCTTTAGCTAAGGACCAGGTCCTTAGACAGCAGCTCCACCCATCCACTGAGTAATACTTAGGAAGAGAGAGTTACGAATGATATGCTTTTCCCTACATCTAAATAACCCTTCTGATAGTCCTGTCGAGGTAGTGTAAACGAACAATCATCCAGCCTCTGTTGGCTTTAACTAAGGACCAGGTCCTTAGACAGCAGCTCCACCCATCCACTGAGTAATACTTAGGAAGAGAGAGTTACGAATGATATGGTTTTCCCTACATCTAAATAACCCTTCTGATAGTCCTGTCGAGGTAGTGTAAACGAACAACTAGCCAGCCTCTGTTGGCTTCAGCTAAGGGTCAGATCCTTAGACAGCAGCACCACCCATCCACTGAGTAATACTTAGGAAGAGAGAGTTACGAATGATATGGTTTTCCCTGCCTCTAAATAACCCTTCTGATAGTCCTGTCGAGGTAGTGTAAACGAACAATCATCCAGCCTCTGTTGGCTTTAGCTAAGGACCAGGTCCTTAGACAGCAGCTCCACCCATCCACTGAGTAATACTTAGGAAGAGAGAGTTACGAATGATATGGTTTTCCCTACATCTAAATAACCCTTCTGATAGTTCTGTCGAGGTAGTGTAAACGAACAACTATCCAGCCTCGGTTGACTTCAGCTAAGGGTCAGATCCTTAGACAGCAGTTCCACTCATCCACTGAGTAATACTTAAGAAGAGAGAGTTACGAATGATATGGTTTTCCCTACATCTAAATAACCCTTCTGATAGTCCTGTCGAGGTAGTGTAAACGAACAACTAGCCAGCCTCTGTTGGCTTCAGCTAAGGGTCAGATCCTTAGACAGCAGCACCACCCATCCACTGAGTAATACTTAGGAAGAGAGAGTTACGAATGATATGGTTTTCCCTGCCTCTAAATAACCCTTCTGATAGTCCTGTCGAGGTAGTGTAAACGAACAATCATCCAGCCTCTGTTGGCTTTAGCTAAGGACCAGGTCCTTAGACAGCAGCTCCACCCATCCACTGAGAATTACTTAGGAAGGGAAAGTTACTAATGATATGGAGGAGTACACGCATAAGGCAGTAGAGATCACCTACTCTTACTGCTGCTAAACAGAAATACACTATAACTAGGATGCCATGGGCAAATAGATGTACAACTTACTTTTTCATCATTCAAATGTTTTTATCAACAATATGTTACGAATAGTAAACAGTTATAAATTCTTGCTACGGTTATTTACACATTTACTTACATTTCGCTACCACAGTTAGGCATGATCAGAAGGTGACGTGATGATATTTCTATGATATACATATACATACATACACATATATATAATAAATTAAAAATATTTCAAAAAACAAGAATACTTTTAATGAATATATTTATTCAAAGCTTTCGCCGATAAATTAGTACCAGCATCTTCAGGAAAATAATTATCTAATAAAATATTTTTACAAAATTAAATCATAGGTGCTACAAACCACCATGTGTTTATAAGTATTGAACTTTATGTAATTTTTTCTATAACATCAATGACCTTATAAATAGTTTGGTGCCTTGATATATATATATATATATATATATATATATATATATATATATGCATTTATATATATATATATATATATATATATATATATATATATATGCATTTATATATATATATATATATATTTATGCGTATATTTGTAACCTTCTGATGATGCTAACTGCGTTATTAAAATGTACCTACATGTGTAAATAACTGTAGATTGGGTTTATAATTGTATTTCATCTTTACAAGTGTAAGTTAATATTACCATGTTATCCATACATATATACACACATACATACATACATATATACACACATACACACATTCATACATACATAATAAAATAATTATCTAATAAAATATTTTTACAAAATTAAATCATAGGTGCTACAAACCACCATGTGTTTATAAGTATTGAACTTTATGTAATTTTTTCTATAACATCAATGACCTTATAAATAGTTTGGTGCCTTGATATCACTTGAATTTTTTCATCAATTAATTTGTCTTTAACTTTATGCTTATAAATTTCCAATGTTTCAAATATATTCATATTTAATCCTTTATTTAATTCTTTTATTAATTTCATATTTTCTATTTCCGGAAACTCGTGTCCATTATTAATACAATGCGTAGCTAAATTTGATTTTTATATGTTTGGTTTGATATAAGCTTTTAAATGTTCTTTGTATCTTTCTTTTAATTTCTTTTTTGTTTGTCCTACATATAATTTATTACAAGTTTGACATTTTATATTATATACACCATTTTTTCGTGCATATTATTTTGACTTTTGTTATTGTTTATTAAAATTTTTAATTTTTTTTTTATTATCAGTTTTATATGTAATTTGTAAATTTGTTTCTTTAAATAATCTTGTAATTTTATTTATTTCGTTACCAGTGAATGTAAAAGTTTTCCAAATATTTTCTCTCTTATTAGGTACAAAGTTATTTTCGAGTTTCTGTTTTCTTATTATGTTATTATTTAATTTATCTATAGTTTTTCTTTTATATCCATTTTCTAAACCAATTTGATATATTATATTTTTCTCTTTTATTTGATCATTTAAGTTTATTGGTATTTTGTGCATTCTATGTAGTAAACTATAAAGCGCTGCCATTTTTTGGTTGTATGGATGATTTGAGTAATTAGGTATTATTTGATTTGTCTGCGTTGGTTTTCTATATATATTATATTCAAATGATTCATTATTTCTAGTAATTGTAATATCTAAATAATTTAGTTTATTTTTTGATTCAAATTCATGAGTAAATTTTATATTTTCGTGTATATTATTTATACATTTTAATATTTTGTCAATATTTAAACCATTATTATTAGATATGTATAATCCATCATCTACATATCTAAACCAGTGTCCATATGTTTTAATAATATTATCTATTTCAATGTCTATATTTTGTAAAAATATTTCCGATAATATGCTGGACATTGGAGAGCCCATTGTTAATCCATCCTTTTGTTTATAAACTTCATTATTATATAAAAAATAATTTTGATTTAATATGATTTTTAATGTATTTATTATTTCTTGTGTTAATGTGTTATCTTTTTCAAATGTATCTATATTATTTTTTATTATTTCAAGTGTTTTCATTATAGGTATGTTATTATACATGTTAGTAACATCAAATGATATTCATTTTGTATTATTATCAATTTTAATATCTTTTAATTTTTCTATAAGCTCAATCAAGTTTTTTATATTATGAGTATTATTTAATTTTACGTTATCTTTAAGTAATAAAGCCAAATATTTTGAAATTTTATAAGAAGGAGCAGTTGTAAAATTAACTAATGGCCTAATTGGTTTATTTTCTTTGTGCAATTTAATTAGTCCATTTAATCTTGGAATTTTAGGATTCTCATTTATGTAATTATTAGTATGTTTTTGATTAAATAATTTAAATGATGTTTTTATTATATTTTTCATTTCATTTTGATATTTGTCTGTGGGATCTTTATTTATTTGTGTATATTGGTTTTTAGATATATAATTTTCAGTTTTATTTATATGTTCTTGTTTATCAATAATAACTACAGCATTACCTTTATCAGCCTTTGTCATAATAAGATCATTAGTTTGTAATTTTTGTTTGATTTGCTGAATTTGCGAGTATTGTTTTATGTGTGTATGATTAGTTTTGTTATTTTTAATTAACTTTATTATTTCATGTGATGTTTTTATTCGCATATTTTCTTGTTCTTCTACTTTTAATTTATTGATCGCCAATTCAGTATCTATTATTATTGTATCAATATTTCTTTTCATATCTTTTTTAAGTTTGATTTTATTATTATTTTCTAAACTTTTTATTTCATTTTGACTGAATTTTGTATTTGTTAAATTAACAAAATTGGGGTGAAACGTATG
>JBAIZL010000005.1:112600739-112628239 GCA_036971475.1 Prosapia bicincta
TCACATATATTTATATAAATGTCAGATTACTGGATTATAAAACGAACGCCTTTGAAACTACCGCAAGCAGAAGATTGTATGTCCGACTTGTGTTGTTGATCCTACACATAATAAACAATTTTAATCCTTAGCTACACAATCTAGGTAAGCCGACATTTTACCAACACAGTTAGCATCATCAGAAGGTTACAATTTTTGTTGTAATTTCCTTATGATGATAATGTCTTAGCGAAATTTATATAAAGGTATGTAAATATTTGTAGCAAGTGTTTATAATTGTTCTTTAATTATACTTCCAATTCCTCCTATTAGTTCACATTCCCTCTCTCTCTCTCTCTCTCTCTCTCTCTTTATATATATATATATATATATATATATAAATTAATAAATATTCTTGTATTTGAATAACTTATGTTGTTTTAAATTATTAAACAAGAAAACATGTATATCTTGTTAAACATATATCATGTAAAACATATATATATCTTGTTCAAATTTTCAACCGTTAATAAAATACATTTTATTCATCCAATCAAGTTTAAATACATTTTTTTTAAACATGTAGTGGATGACACTTGATGCCAATACAGTTAAAAAAGTATTAATCTAATTAAATTAATGAATTTTAGTTTTCTATGGAAGAAACACATTTTACAAAAGGGGCAAGGTATGCAATATATTTACTCCATTTCAATTGGCTTAAAACAAGTGATAACATGATTTCATAAAACAGCTGATTTTATGTTTTAGGTTACGTGGTAAACAGCTGTTTTAACGCACAGATTATGTTACTTTATTTATATAGTTGTAATTATTTAATAAAAAATTTTTCATTGTTGGCTCAAGTAGGAATTGACATTAAAAAAATGTTATTTCTTAATCTTTCGCCTTAAATATTTTACACGCATTCACTGCAATTGTTAATATTTTTGATACATCGACCTATAATTCTAATGAACATATACTGGCTTTTAAAATGAAAACTTCACGACTATTCCATGTATTTTGTTTAATCCGTGCAATTTGTCCAGGAAAATTTCTTTCAAAGATTTTAAATAGCTGGTATAATTATTTACACAAGTATAAACAGTTGTTTCTCGTAAAGTTATTTTATATTTACTGGGGAATAAATGAGAAATGAATGGAGTAAGGTTTAGTGCTTCACCGAGTAAAGGAGAGTAGAAGATATATTAAGTTAGGGAAAGTTGAAGACAAATGTCCTTAACTGAAGCGGTGGGGAGCAATGAATGTACGACGAGTGTCGCGTGCCCACACTTAATTCTAAATGAAATTGTTTCGATGCGAAACTTACGGTCCATCCGCCTTCAGCCACTTCTTGTTCGCAGAACACTTTCAAGAACCAGTACGTCGTTCCTCTGATCTGCAGGTAGTAGACCCCAGAGTGCCTCATGCCTGCATTCAGTAGGTCCAAGCAAGAATAACCCTGAAATTAAAGGTAACATATTGTAATATGAAATTTCAAATAAGGAAAAATATTTCTTCAGTGCCTAAATATATAATAAAAATCAATATGATATATTTATTGAGATTTTATTATATATACATTTACAATGTATTTTCCTGTGTTATATCTCGAACATTTTTTTATCTGTAATTATAATTAACAATATTCTGTCATTCCTTGATGGAGGTATACAAACTATTATAAATAAGTTGTACGTTATCATTGCAACCCACTTTTATTGACTAAATTATTTTAATAATTATAATTAAAACGCAATCTTGTGTCTTTTTCTGCAAAAAACCTGCTGTTTTACCTATTGAACGTTTCGCGACATATCCATCGTCACATCTTCAGACTTCTTGCTGATTCACCTTGCTAGGCATTATTAATATTTTTATCCATTACAGCCATCTGATAGTGTGGTGATAGTACTTGTCAGAACCCCGGCAATATATACATAGGCTAAAGAAAGGCAAGGCAAGAAATACACGAGCGACCGAGCGGCTTTAAAAACACGCAGAACGAAGAAGAAAGTAAACGTAAAGAAAATAGCTAAGCAATCTGCCAAAGGCCGCCTATTGGAGAGTTGGCAATCGGAATGGGACATCTCCAAGACTTTCAGATGGACATACTGCTTAGTTCAGTGTTTAAAAGCATGGATAGAAAGAGGGTATAGACAAGTAAAATGCTATCTTACACAAACGCGCTCACTGGACATGAATCCTTTCATAGATTTATTGTGAGTTCTGCAAAAGCTTAAACGATGGAACGGAAAGCGACAACAAATAAATGCCTGCCTGGACATTTCCATTAATGAAGAAAACAACATATCAACAATGCTAGAAAGTGAAAATAGGTGGATTTAGATAGCAACATTCTTAGTGATAGTTATGTTTAAAAAAATTGAAAGAATAAGAAGTCAGTAATCACGTAAAGTGTTGATAAGGCTGAAACAGCATTTGTTGTTGACCATGTTGCCCCCTGAAGTAATGCCTAACTGTGATCCCAGGGGACGACAAAGAGTGGTTGAAAGAAGTTCGAGTTGGAGGTTTTTGAGTTTTACTACAGTTAGAGTCTGTAGTCAAGAAGTAATGCTGAACAGCTAAAATCCCGTGCTGGGTCATGAGTGTTTTTTTACTCTAACGCATTGTTTATAAAATTAAAGGTCAAATCCCCGTTTTTTGCTCTAATTTAATAAAAACACACACTTGCACGCGCTCGCATGCACTCATTTACCTCATTATACTTATTATAACAGTAATTTGTTCATTGTAAATGAAAAAGCATATCTCTTTATTTTTGTAAATTAAATTATTATGTCGTCATATCAGGGAGTGTAGTCTAGCCTAGGCCACTATACGCTAACAGAAGCTTACGTCAGTTACTATGAGTCTTGTTCCAAAGTGGATCTACAACTTGTGATACCGAATGAATGACCGGTGTAAAAGAATGGCAGCTGGTGAATGCGCCGTGTCAAAGTAAACCTGTTTTTATTTATCACTTTTTTTAAAGATAGGAACTCTTACGTAGAACTAACTGTTTGAACATAAATTGTCCATTTGAAGTCGTTCTACGTCGGAAGATGTACACGTAGAGAAATTACAGACTTTCCACCTTAACTTTGTGGCAAAAGCAAAAACTATAGAAACTCCTGGCGCCGCCAAGCGATAATGTTGTAATCAAACAATAATGTCATAAGTTTCTTATCTGAAGGCTTGATAGACGTACATATTTCCCGCATGAACATGTTTGTAAATAAAATTATAGAAACAGCTTACTTCTTAACCGCTTTAAAAGTTTATTGTTACATATACGAGTATATTACAGTACAGAGATCTTGCCAAACATTATGCCTTATAATGACGCAATATTAGTTAGTTGATTATAATTATACTGCAATTGGCTAAGTAATCTTTGAAAACTTCAATGGCCTAACATTTCACATGCCATGTTTTATTTAATTTAAGAAAGATTCTGGTTATAAAACCACGTTGTCTGTAAACGGTCCCTTTGGAACTCCAACTTCCCTCCCTTAAAGGGAAACGTCGCTTGGTCAGCGTGTTTTCAGTGTTGCATATATTTTTACATCGAAGACAATTTATCAAACAGGTTATTCTGGGATGAAAACGCTATTCATTTTTAAAAATAAATTATTTCCTTTCCTTCTTCTAAGGGATGATTGTTTTATTAGTTCTTCATTTAACAATTTTACCCTTGGCTGTATGTTCTTTTTAGATTAGCTGATAATAAAAACGCATGGCACAAGTAAAAAGCGAGAGTGAGAAAGAGTTTTATTCGACTTCCTGTAATTTGACGGGATGGTTCCTGGTAGTTTTAATGATTGTTTAACTTTCTAAAAAAAAATTATGCCTAAGAAAATATTTAAAAACCGACATTTTCTCATAGAATACTTTTACTAACTGCCAATGTTGGAGGGAAGTAAAAGTTGTTTATTTTTAATAACTGTCCAAGTTTTATTGCCAATAGTAGTAGGTAAGTCTTACCTTGCGACGGCTGGCATTTGCGGTAAAATATATTTTTTGTCAGACGTAGAGGAAACATTCTAAGATTCTCTGGAAATGTTTTACGAGTGATCAGCTTTAATGCGAGAACAACTGGTTTTTTTTTTGTTTGGGTTACGTCTTTTGGCGTCTTCTCTTTGTATTTGTTGGCCTCTAATGAAATAATTAGCAATCTCCCTCATCTTAGCATTAGGAAGATGGCAGGAGAAATATGTTTGGGTTGAAGATATGTAGGGTTCCTGGATTGTTGGTGATGTGGCCGTAGAAATACGCTAAACAATTCTTGTAAAATTACGGAAGGGGTATAATTTTCTCTGGTAGAGGATATATGGATTATAAAGTATGATAAAATCACTTGTGAGGGATCGCGTACTAAAGTAGCCCTACGTAATATCTCATAAAGAGATGTCTCCCCGTCCACCTTCTTCTATGAAGGATCGATGAAACTAGGTATCCTCCAAGAAAATGGTGAAATGATTGCCTTCTAGTGGGGAGAATTATGGCATCTTGTGAGCAGGGGATTTTACCAAAGTTGGAAACAAGTTGATGCAATTGTCTTCGTGTAGGTCAACGTTTCAGGGAGGAATAAACTTAGCGGTCAAAAAGTAAACACCACTGGATAAGTTTAGGAAAGACGGTTACGTTAGTAGAAAGGTAACCAATTTGGTGTGAAGAATTGGGGAAATGCTTACGGTTTTATCAAGCACATTAAAGGGATCGTAAATTAAATTTACTTGAAACGGAAAGATAGCAGACCGGAGGACATTTGAGCTGGGAATATATTTCAGACTCCAAGGGAGACCAGGAGGAGTCTTCAGGTCTCGTAAATTTGTTTGATAAAATAGAAGAAGGACGGAGTCCAGCAGTGCTATTAGTACGTTCAACACTTTGAGAGCCGTTTGGCGGAGAATATGTGTGAAGGATAACTTAGGAGGCGAGGACTCGCTTCAGCACGTAGGGAAGCAGATCTGCATTCTGTTACTAAGGTTTTTATTTGGAAAGAAGGAGTCCAGCAGTGCTAATAGTACGTTCAATACTTTGGGAGCCGCTTGGCTGAACATATGTGTGAAGGATAACTTAGAAGGCGAGGACTCGCTTCAGCACGTAGGGAAGCAGATCTATATTCTGTTACTAAGGTTTTAATTTAGAAGGAATGAGAAGGAGTCCAGCAGTGCTAATAGTACGTTTAACACCTTGGGAGCCGTTTAGCGGAGAATATGTGTGAAGGATATCTTAGGAGGCGACGACTCGCTTCAGCACGTAGGGAAGCAGATCTGCATTCTGTTACTAAGGATTTTATTTGGAAGGAAGGAGTCCAGCAGTGCTAATAGTACGTTCAATACTTTGGGAGCCGCTTGGCTGAACATATGTGTGAAGGATAACTTAGAAGGCGAGGACTCGCTTCAGCACGTAGGGAAGCAGATCTGCATTCTGTTACTAAGGTTTTTATTTGGAAGGACGGAGGAAGGAGTCCAGCAGTGCTATTAATACGTTCAAAACTTTGGGAGCAGCTTGGCTGAGAATATATGTGGAAGATATCTTAGGAGGCGAATGACTCGCTTATTCGCAAATATTTTCTGAATTTGTGACCGTTTCAGAAGATTATCTTTAGTGGCAAGAATTTGTTTCAGATTATAGAAGGAGGTTAAGAGGAGATCTGCGCTTACAAAGGGGAAAATTTATTTTCTATTTACACTTTTGTGCTATTTTTCTCGGGACAGTTTTCCACTAGTTACTCGGATCGGACGTGGTAACGTCTGCGTATTGGAAAACGAAACGTATGTGGAATGAATGTAAAAAATACATATCTTTCTAATGGCAGCATGTATTAAATTATTAATCATATAAAGCTTTGGAAAAATAGGTCATGTTAGGCTTTTTAAGGCAATTCATCTCTTGGGAAACTTAGAAATAGTTACACTACGTGTTTTATCTTCAACTTGAGCTACCACTGTACACATATACACATTAACATATAGCTATATGTAAACTATACAAATATTTGTATTAACATAACCTCACAATCTAAGCTCAAAGAGTAGTCGATATAAGTTATGTAAACGGTTGTTTTATTGTACTACTTAATGTTAGTATAATAAATTAGAAGAGCCATGTATCCCTCTGTCATGGCGGACCGTAATTCCATATTTATTATTTTCCAATTACAATCATTTTTAATGTGTGATATTAAATTTGTAGGCCTAAATACTGAAACAAGGCTCTTAAGGCCAAGCTAATCTGAGTCGGAAATTACGTGGAATCTACAATGCGCGGCAACTTTGTGTTGAATGGTTCACGAATGCGCGCGCCTCAAAATTCATGTGTAGATTGCAACGACATGTTTTGAATATTAATTAGAAATAGTGTGGGCAGTATCTTAATTGACGACTTTTATTGCCCTCATCCAACCAGGTAATTAAATTCGGCTGATTGTTCACAGATAAATTAGCAAAACACACGTAAATTAGTAAGACCTGTACGGTTGGAAAACAAATTGCTTGGGTCTTCTGATAAAATCCTTGCTAAACGATTTCAGCATATACTTCTTCGCTTATGTTTAGAGCATATTCCAGCTGCACGACCCATCTCATCCGACCAGTGATGGATCCAGAAAAAATTTTAGGGAGAGCTGGTGGTAGGGGGGGGGGAGAAGGGGCTCATTAGCGCCAGACAAATATTTTGGAAGTAATGTAAACTCTAAGGGTCTTCTATCTGAGGGAAATAGTTATAGACCTACTCTGTGACATTACACAGTCATTAAGTAGCCTCATGCACCCCATATGTACAATACAAAACACCTATTATTACATTGTAGGTCGGCGTATTTATTAATGACTGTAGTACGGTATTATAGCGATTATTATGGTTTGGTAACGTGTTCTACTAATTAATACGTAGATTTAAATCAGGGACGAACGGGCGAATTCAAACATCGGAAAGATTTTATTTTACATTTATAGTGTTATTTTATAGTTTAAAAATATTTACTTTTCCATATTTTGGTGGGAGGGGGCTGGAGCCCCATAACCCTCCCCTCTTAAATTCGTCCCTGCATCTGACTATGAAGGAAAGCTTCACAAGATGTGGTAAAGACGTGCAGGCCTAATATAGAGACACGAGATAGGGTAGTTAACTTTTAACCGATCCCAGCAAGATAAAAAAATATAATGAAAACTAATAAATGTTTGTTTAAAAGAGAATGTTTTAGGTTTATAAAGAAAAAAAGCTAAATATATAATTTAACTGTACTACATTGCCCGAAACGTGAATCACAAGCAACAAACACAGTTGTAAAAAATAAAAATAATAATATAACAAACAAAGTACTGAAAATATAATTGAAAGAATAAATCAATTTGTAAAAAAAGTCCCTAAAACTTAGTAAAATTTAAATTAGAATACAAAATTGGAGCAAATGTGGTGTAATTTTTAACTATAAATAAATAAAACCTCTTAAACCACAAAAACGTTTAATTTATGTCCTGATGTACATTTCGATTGCGAAGCAAGTGTCTTCAGATGAAATTACTTCAAGACCAACTCTTGTCTCTAATCAGAGAGTTTGTCTTACTGTGATTTCCTCTGAAAATGATTTGTAATCGAAATGAAACAAAAATGTCGTACTCACGACTCAAAAAAACGTTTTTCTTGGTTTAAAAAGTTTTATTTATTTATAATTATAAAATAGAAGTTTATAAAGTAGAATTCTCAGATTTGAATAAGCTATACATTTGCGAAACAAAAAATAATTTAAAATAACGAAATAAAGAACACGTAAACATATATTAAACAAAACATTTAACGCAAACCTAGTTACATATTTCATTTAGAAAAATCTTTTATTGCGTTCAGTACAACATATAAATAACTAAAAAGAATTAGAAAAGAGGCCCGCTAATTCCTTGGGGTAGGAAGGTTAGTTGGGTGGGTAGTGTTTATAAGTGTAAGTGATCGGTTCTCTAGCCGTCTAATACTCAGTTGTCTAATGTTACCAAGAGAGGTGTTAGGCTCGCTACTGAAAAAACCAAGATTCCGATTGAACACATAAAAAGTTATTTGTGATATAGAGGTTTTATTGGTTTAAATTAAACATTACGTCACAGTTGATTTATACAGTTATGAGCACAAAAAGTTAAATTTTTTGAAAAAAAAATTGTTTATTTCAGATTTTATTTTTTAATAAATGATGACATATGTTTGACGTTGTTTTATGTGTATGACGCAAGCACTGGTAGAATGAAGATTCACTTGTGTACACATCATTATTCTGCCACGGCTTCCGTAATATTAAGCAGGTATTTTAAATAATTTTATTGCCACCTAAATAGACATGTACTCGCTTTCAGAGAATTCTTTTTATGGTATCGTGAAATCGAATTTCTACACGGGGGCGACTTGTTTTCTCGGGGTCAATGAAGACTGCAAATTTGACTATAGAATATTTGTTTTTTTAACAACAGAGCAAAGTGTCATAAAACTTTCCAAATATTTCACATTCCCGTGTAATAGAATTTTTCCTTTTCTTTATTTAAAGCAATGATCCGAACAAAATACTGTTTTGTAGTAACAGCTGGCGAACTGTTATCCAGTTGTGTAACACAGTATTTTAATTATCCTACAATAATTGAAAAAGGTATCCTACAGTTCTCATAACTGCGAAACCTAAAAGAAACTGTTTTTTAGTAACAGCTGGTGAACTGTTATCCAGTTGTGTAACACAGTATTTTAATTATCCTACAGTAATTGGAAAAGTATCCTACAGTTCTCATAACTGCGAAACGTTAAAGAAACTGCCCTATGAATTTAGAGGAAAAGTTATTCTTGGAATTTTTTTATATTTGAAAGGAAATTTGTGGCCTAGAACTTCTGTCAGATAATGCCAGGGCGAAAGGATGACATTTGTGATGTTAGTTTCAGAGTTTATGAGGAAGACAGAAGGAAGTCTGTCGAGAATATGTTTTATTTGAGCAGGAGGATATCTTTGGGGCTAAGAATTTCTTTCAGAATAAAAGTCAAAAACTGAAGGAGATCTGTGAGGAAAAAAGCTCTGATGTTCCGGACTTTGTGATCAGCACAATATATCTTAGTATTGGGACATGGGATGAAATCTGTGGCGCAAATATTTATAAGGGAAGGTCGGAAGATCTACGGTAAGGAGAACTGGTTTTATATTACGCGATAGTTACGAAATGAAATCTTATCTGCCAAGAAAGGAGGAAGGAGATCGTCTGAGCTAAAAATGGGCTTCAGACATTGTGTGGACAGAGAAGAACAGTTGTACTGAGAATATGCACCAGATGTTGTGAGTATTGCAGGATCAAGCAGTGGCTGCTGAGAATAAGTTTCAGATGTCGTGGATTGTGCAGGAGCATTTAGCGAGTGCTGGAAATATGTTTAGATTTGGTTAAATCAGCATACAGAGGGTGCTGAGAAAATGATGCAAATGTGGTTAGTGCAGTAGGATATAATGGGTGCTGAGAATATGTTTCAGATGTTGTGGGTAGTGCAGGAGGATATAATGAGCACTGAGAATATGTTTCAGATGTTGAGATTATTGCATGAGCATATAGTGGGCGCTGAGAATATGTTTCGGATGTTGTGGGTAGTGCAGGAGCATATAGTGGGCGCTGAGAATGTTTCAGATGTTGTGGTTAGTGCAGGAGCATATAGTGGGTACGGAGAATATGTTTCAGATGTTGAGGTTAGTGCATGAGCATATATTGGGCGCTGAAAATATGTTTCAGATGTTGTGGTTAGTGCAGGAGCATATAGTGGGCGCTGAGAATATGTTTCTGATGTTACAAGAACATTTTCTTCACATAGATCTTTGAATGACTAATTATTCGGGACAAACATGTTATGAGTATGAAGTCGTTATAGTGTAGCTTTAATCAAATATAAGCGTCAGTAAGAACTCTCTAGATTACATCTGTGCACCTGCTTCACCTTGCCACTTGTCACGGACCCTGACCCACATGTTATCAATTCAGATTTGCTGCTATTGTTATGTGTGCCAAGGCTGACTTGCAATTAATAAAAAATGGGTACTTTCTCACTACTTTAGGTTTAGTGAGTTCATGTGTAAACAACAATGCTTTGTAATTTCCATATGTGGATCTTTAAGCTATAGCCGCTTTGTGGCGGAGGAATTTCCTAGCATAGTTTACATGGCTTCCATCTTTAACTTGAGCTATTAGTTTACACTTGTCAAGTTAGGCCATAACTCATTGTTACGGTTTGACGTAACAATGGAACACATCTCTCGAACGCCCGCCCTCAGTTAGACAAAACCTAAGTGCTATTATATGCAACTGTTTACTTTGTGGTGTATATTACAGAGTGTAGGTATTTTTCAACTTTGAATTACACTTATAGCATGCGTATGCCGTTTTCCTTGTAATAAATTTTGTTTCGTTAATTACAAAACAATCAAATTATCGCAGGCGTCAAATTATGTTTTCTGACTTGAAGTTTGAGCAAAGTCTAACGTTTAGGTGCAGCTTTTCATTGCTCTCTCTCTCTCTCTGTTTGTGTGTGAGGTACATGACAAACAATTTGCGGACTAAAACTCTCTAAGGACTAATATATTGAGATGCGTCGAGCGAAAGAAAGTTTTAGCTAGAAGATATCAGGTGGTAGATGGCATTAAGATAAATGTACCTTATGTGGACTGTACAAAGCGGAAACCAGAGAAGAGAGAAGTTTGGAGAAAGCTGGATTTGCAGTGAAGGACATGCCCTGGGGCTGAAAACTATATATTCTGTTTCATATTTTTGCTGATGTATCTTGACAGTTGTATTTGGTAAGAAAAGAAGCAATATCAAGCCCTATACTACTACACCCTAGTGTTACATAAGTCTACAAATATCACGTTATTTAAATTTATTTACAGATTTTGTAATTAAGTTTCTACTTTACTTTGTAATGGCTTTCTCTTTGCATGCAGAACAAATAGTTAGCTCTGATTAGTGTAATTTGTAGAGAAACCAAAGTTAGAACTACTTAAGGAAAGATTTGAGAGAATATCGAGGGAAACCAAACTGATTATATCCTCTCAGTCCTACGTTTCTATATATAAGGGCTCATCCGCCTAATAAGCACAGAAGCATGGTACTGTGTGATATAATAATGATGTCAGTTATAATAATACGAACCACAACTACAATAATAACAATAAACGAAATGTTAATGGTATCAGTTCGATAATTTTTCCCATATGAATTACACTTATTTAAATTTCTGTTCGCAAAGGCGGGGTCCTAAAATTGTATCTAGGACTCATGGCCTGAAGTGGACAATCCTAGTCTAAGCTCTATGGTAAATATATCGTATAACCTAACCTAATATTACCTAACCTATTCCAGCCCAACCTAACCTAACCTAGCCTGAAAATATATCTAGGGCCTATGGCCTGAAGTGGACAATCCTAGTCTAAGCTCTATGGTAAACATATGGTATAACCCAACCTAATATTACCTAACCTATTCCAACCCAACCTAACCTAACCTAGCCTGAAAATATATCTAGGACCTATGGCCTGAAGTGGACAATCCTAGTCTAAGCTCTATGGTAAACATATGGTATAACCTAACCTAATATTACCTAACCTATCCCAACCCAACCTAACAACCTAACCTAAAAATGTACTTAGGGCCCATGGCCTGAAGTAGACAATCCTAGTCTAAGCTCTATGGTAAACATATGGTGTAACTTCCCCTAACCTAACCTAAAATAAACTAATATTACTCAACCTAACCCAACCGAACTTATCCTAAGCTAACCTAAAAATATATCTAGGGCCCATGGCCTGAAGTGGACAATCCTAGTCTAAACTCTATGGTAAACATATGGTATAACCTAACCTAATATTACCTAACCTATCCCAACCCAACCTAACCTAACCTAGCCTGAAAATATATCTAGGGCATATGGCCTGAAGTGGACAATCCTAGTCTAAGCTCAATGGTAAACATATGGTATAACTTCCCCTAACCTAACCTAAAATAAACTAATATTACTCAACCTAACCCAACCTAACCTAACCTAAAAATATATCTAGGGCCCATGGCCTGAAGTAGAAAATCCTGGTCTAAGCTCTATGGTAAAAATATGGTACAACCCAGTCTAACCTAACCTAACCTAACCTAAAAATGTATCTAGGGCTCATGGCCTGAAGTAAAAAATCCTGGTCTAATCACTATGGTAAACATATGGTATAACCTAACCTAATATTACCTAACCTATCCCAACCCAACCTAACCTAACCTAGCCTGAAAATATATCTAGGGTATATGGCCTGAAGTGGACAATCCTAGTCCAAGTTCAATGGTAAACATATGGTGTAACTTCCCCTGACCTAACCTAAAATAAACTAATATTACTCAATCTAACCCAACCTAACCTAATCTAAGCTAACCTAAAAATATATCTAAGGCCCATGGCCTGAAGTAGAAAATCCTGGTCTAAGCTCTATGGTAAAAATATGGTACAACCTAGTCTAACCTAACCTAAAACTATATCTAGGGCCCATGGCCTGAAGTAGAAAATTCTGGTCTAAGCACTATGGTAAATATATGGTACAACCTAGTCTAACCTAACCTAAAAATATATCTAGGGCCCATGGCCTGAAGTAAAAAATCCTTGTCTAATCACTATGGTATAACCTAACCTAATATTACCTAACCTGTCCCAACCCAACCTAACCTAACCTAGCCTGAAAATATATCTAGGGCATATGGCCTGAAGTGGACAATCCTAGTCTAAGTTCAATGGTAAACATATGGTGTAAATTCCCCTAACCTAACCTAAAATAAACTAGTATTACTCAACCTAACCCAACCTAACCTAATCTAAGCTAACCTAAAAATATATCTAGGGCCCATGGCCTGAAGTAGAAAATCCTGGTCTAAGCTCTATGGTAAAAATATGGTACAACCTAGTCTAACCTAACCTAACCTAAAAATATATCTAGGGCCCATGGCCTGAAGTAGAAAATCCTGGTCTATGCTCTATGGTAAAAATATGGTACAACCTAGTCTAACCTAACCTAACCTAACCTAAAAATGTATCTATGGCTCATGGCCTGAAGTAAAAAATCCTGGTCTAACCACTATGGTAAACATATGGTATAACCTAACCTAATATTACCTAACCTAACCCAACCAACTTAATCTCATCTTTTGTAATCTAACCTAACCTTAACTAATCTTATATAACCTAACCTAACAAAATCTCAACTTTTATAACCTAATTTAACCTTCCCTAATCGCTAGAATAAAGGCAATGATATTATCTTCCATTCTCTGCTTATTACCGTTATCACGTTACAGGGTAACCGGGTGAGCGGGTGTCCTATTCCCAGTATCACTATGCCTTGCACAGCGTAATACAATAATCACCCTTTTTAATTCCCATGTTCTCACCCTAATCCTAGCTATATTCACAATCCTTTCCCGTTCTTCGTAGGCCATAATGACGGCTTTGACTGATGTCCTTAAAACTGCATACAACCATCTTATCTTTTTTACATCCTCTGTTAATTTATGATTGAACCATGGTGGATTGTATGGAGGGTTGATGATAACATCAAGTGTGGTGAGCATAAGGTTGTGACAGGTTCAGGTTGTGGTAGTACTAAGTCTTGATAATTTCAGGTTGTGATAGAATCAGGCTATGATAACATTAGGTTGGGATAGGATCAGGTTATGATAACATTAGGTTGTGTTAGGATCAGGTTATGATAACTTCTGGTTGTGATAGGATCAGGAAATGAGTACGTCTGGTTGTAATAGGATCAGGTTATGATACATTAAGTTGTGAGAGAGTCAAGTTGTGACAGTATCAGGATATGATAACTTAATGTTGTGAGACGATCAATTTATAATACCTTTACGTTATGATAGAATTAGGGTGTAGTAGCTTCAAGTTGTGATAGCATTAGGTTGTGATAAGATCAGGATATAACTTCTTGTTGTAATAGGATCAGCTTATGATAACATTAGGTTGTGATAGGATCAGGTTATGATAACATTAGTTGTGGTAGGATCAGGTTATGATAACATGAGGTTGTGATAGGATCATGTTATGATAACATTAGGTTGTGATAGGATCAGATTATGATAACATTAGGTTGTGAGATTCAAGTTGTGATAGGATCAGGATATGATAACTTAATGTTCTGAGACGATCAGTTTATAATACCATTACGTTATGATAACATTAGGTTGTGGTAGCTTCAAGTTGTGATAGCATTAGTTTGTAATAGGTTTAGGTTTTGATAACATCACTTTATGATAGTATAAGCTTTTGAGTTTGAGGTTGTGGTAACATCGAGCTGTGCTAACTTCAAATTATGATAGCACAGGTTGAGAAAAATAATTATTTTGAAGTATTTAATTTTTTCCATAATTTGTTATAGGCTCCATAAGTTTTTAGTGTGTATTCCCACTAAAAGAGAGCTTTTCGGAAAAAATTGCAAGAAATGATTATTGGACGTAAATAGGGATCTGCATTTATATAGAGTGCGGTTTATTGTTGTACAAAATGAAAACAATACCTCTGACTATAATAAACGAAGCCTCAGCATTCCCATGAAATTAAGATTAACCATTCAGAGATAGAATTAATTTAAAAGCACAGTCATGTTTAATTTTTTTTTTTCAAAGAACAACATGCGATAGCTCAATAGATTTATAAAGGCAGATATACCAGTTTTTAATTACAATTTAAAATTTTACAGAGGCTACTAAAAAAAACATTTCTTCCGCCATCATTTGTTTTTCTTTTGTATTTAGTAAATCGTTTAACAAATATATTTTTTATCAGAATTTCTGTATTTAGGTAATAGTGTTTTAAAATTATTGAAATCAAAACTAAATTCGTTATTTGTAACTGTTTTGGAATGGAGAAAGAAATCCATCTCGGGGGATGAGACCTAGGTTTCTGAAGGTGAAAGAATTAATTCGAAGCGTTTGAAAGCTTAACATAGAGTATCTTAACCTCAAAAGCTGCTCTCGTCGTAATTTAGAGGTTATTTGGAGGTTATGTTTAAAAGACATTCAAATATTCATATATATTTAAAGAAAGGTCGCTTATTTGAATAATTAAGTAATAATGTATAATTTCAAACGACCTCTTACTGGTGGGTTATGTTACATTCTGTATTGTACATTATTAGGTTAAAATGTTATTTAATATTTTTTACATTTAATGAAAATAGCATTTCAATAAATGGGATTTTATAAATTCAATTATAATAGTAATGAGTAAAGTTTTTTTATTTCAAAATTTGAACCAAAAACTTCTATTTCGCGTCTGGCATCCTGTGGGGCTTAAAATCAAGTTTGGTGGTATTCATTAAATTAATTTTTTTATGAGTTAGTTTTTGAACATGTATTATTAACTACATTTTCATTTGGGTTTTTATTTCCGTCGGTCACTCTTACTATAACCATCTTTTTTACTTTGTACCTCTAGATCAATTATTTTGATTTACTACTTTCGAAATTGTGTTTTAAATTCCTTCTATTAGCTCACACTCTCCTGATATATAACTTGTACAAATTTTCAATCGTTAATAAAATACGTTTTTTATTCATCCAATCACTTACAAAAAAATCATTTCTTTTTAACATATACTGGAGCCAATTGATGTGAATACAGTTTTTTTTTCAAATATTTATTCAATTATTAAATTATAAAAATTTGGAGTTAAGTTGGATTCGAACTGAGTATCTTCATGTTCGAAGTTTGAGGCTTTGGCACTAAACCAACTTTTTCATAGCTAGAAATGTACTTCTCAGAGATGTATATGATTTTTTCTTGCGACCCCACCTGGTTATCGTGGAATCCTCCATTGCACAACCTTAAATTGTTGCCATGGTTACCGCACAATATCATATATAATGCTCTAAGATTAAATATGACTGAAAAATGTAAAATAAACAAACATACTTGATTAATGGTATCAAACCTTTCTTCACAAACAGACAATGCGAAAGGAAAGAGAAATGAAACTACAACACAATGGAAGCGATGAAAATAAAGAAAGCGTATAAATAGTAACAAATAAAAATAATAGTCTAGCGCCATGCATAGAAAGGAAAATGGAAAATTGCAAGGAAATTCGCTTTCTGTTTTGCCATTTAATATTGTTATTCTGAAATATGTATATACATATTTATATCATTTGTAATTATAAGATAAAAATAAGATAAAATTTTCTTTGTTGTTTCGAGTAGGAATTGACTTGAATTTCTTTTTTGTAATACTAGTTTACTTTTAGTATTATATTTCATATGTTTGCTTTCTTCTCTTAGATAGTATAAATCCGCTAGACGGTCAGCGACTTTTCCATGGAAAGGCCGGCTTGTATAATTTGCGAAAGGAACTTCTATAAAGCGTTTAAATCAACCAGTGATATATATCGTTCATTACTCTCGATTAACAAAAGAGGCCAAGGGTACGTTAGGGCAGAAGTCTTTGAACCTTGAAGCCTACGGCGGTACCGCTTTGTGGGTTTATTAAAATTCAAATTTAAACGTTATGAGTGGCAATACGGCTGTGATTTTTTTAATAACTGTGCCATAGAGGTCACCATTTCACACGTTGCAAATTTATGTTTGTTTTTTATTTCGTAAATGCAAATATAATTGTAAAATTTACCGGAGGGTAATTGTATAGCTAATTAAATTGGTTTGTTTAAATAATATTTGGGCCGATTTTAACAAAGTTTTAAAAAAGTTTTACTTTCACGCCTATGGAAAAAATTGGTTTTAAGTTTTAACAAAAAAATACACAAATTAAAGAATTACAAATAGGCTAATCATTGAGGCTTTTTATTAAATTTTACAAACAAAATGAATTCAAAACTTTTTAAAAATAAAAACAATATCTGCAAAAATAAATGACCTTCATTAAAGAGGTGGGAGTGGTATAGTTATCATTTTAATAAAACTAAAATTAAAACAAAGGAAAATATGTTAAATAGATAGTTATACTTTAACATTTTAAGGATGAGTTTGTATTAATAATTGTACGTTTTAATATAGGCTTACTACAAAATAAATATTTGAAAAAAACTGTATTCACATCAATTGGAATCCACTATAGGTTATAAAAAATGTATTTGAACTTGTGTGGATGAATAAATACATACTATATATTTTTTCTTGTTGAATATGTATGGTGAAATAAAATAACTTTCATAAACAATAATATACGAGTATTACTTCATTTTATTTTTGATTGAAGCTTTTCGCTAATTTACATTATTAGCATTTTTCAAAATTTTTAAATCACTGTCCAGTTATGTGACTAGAGTAAGACTCCAGTCTTATATATATATATATATGTATATATATATATATATATATATATATATATATATATTATATATATATACTGTATATATATATATTGTATATATATATATATATATATATATATATATATATACTGTATATATATATATATATATATATATATATATATATATATATATATATCAGGAGAGTGTGAGCTAATAGAATGAATTTAAATAGGTCATCAATATATAAGATTTGTGAGTTAAAAATAATTATTTTAAAATAAAACTAACTTAAACATTTAATACATTATCATTTACATTAATTACCTTTCAACGACAAAATCATCACCATTGTCATAACAAGCATCATTGATTTGAACTAGATTTTACAAATAAAATATATGACAATTTGTTTGTAAAGTGTACTATAAATTAACAGGCGACAAAAAAAAAAAAAAAAAAAAAAAAAAAATTAGAGCAATCCCTATTTAGGTCAACAAAGAAAATATTTTAGTTACTTTATATTAAATAATTACCACTAAAAAATACTACTACTAGTGTATAATATATATTTTCATATAGCACTGTATATATTTTGTTTAAATTTTCAATCGTTAATAAAATACTTTTTATACATAAATTTAAAATAAATAAATTATTCTAAACTTATAGTGGATGACATTTGATGTTTTTTTTTCAAATATTAATTAATTATTTTCAATAAAGAGACAAAAGTTGAAGTCTCTATGTTTGATTCGAACTGTGTGTCTACATGTTTAAAATACAGCCGTCGAGTACTTATAATTAATAAACAATTATAAAGCCTTGCTGCAATTATTTATACATTAGCTTTTATGTATATTTTGCTAAGACAGCATCATCAGAAGGCTACAGATAAACTGAGAAGTATCTCGGTCATAAAGTAAACACCACTGGATAAGTTTAGGAAAGACGGTTACGTCAGTAGAAAGGTAACCAATTTGGTGTGAAGATTTGGGGAAATACTTACGGTTTTATCAAGTACATTTAAGGGATCGTAAATTAAATTTACTTGAAACGGAAAGATAGCAGACCGGAGGACATTTGAGCTGGGAATATATTTCAGACTCCAAGGGAGACCAGGAGGAGTCTTCAGGTCTCGTAAATTTGTTTGATAAAATAGAAGAAGGACGGAATCCAGCAGTGCTATTAGTACGTTCAACACTTTGGGAGCCGTTTGGCGGAGAATATGTGTGGAGAATATCATAGGAGGAGAGGACTCGCTTCAGCACTTAGGGAAGCAGACCTGCATTCTGTTACTAAGGTTTTTATTTGGAAGGAAGGAGTCCAGCAGTACTAATAGTACGTTCAATACTTTGGGAGCCGCTTGGCTGAACATATGTGTGAAGGATAACTTAGAAGGCGAGGACTCGCTTCAGCACGTAGGGAAGCACATCTATATTCTGTTACTAAGGTTTTAATTTAGAAGGAATGAGAAGGAGTCCTGCAGTGCTAATAGTGCGTTCAACACTTTGGGAGCCGCTTGGCTGAGAATATGTGTGGAGGATATCTTAGGAGGCAAGGACTCACTTCAGTACTTAGGGAAGCAGATCTGCATTTACTAAGGTTTTTATTTGGAAGGAGGGAGAAGGACTACAGCAGTGCTATTAGTACGTTCAACACTTTGGGAGCCGCTTGGCTGAGAATATGTGTGGATGATATCTTAGGAGGCAAGGACTCACTTCAGCACTTAGGGAAGCAGATCTGCATTTACTAAGGTTTTTATTTGGAAGGAGGGAGAAGGACTACAGCAGTGCTATTAGTACGTTCAACACTTTGGGAGCCGCTTGGCTGAGAATATGTGTGGATGATATCTTAGGAGGCAAGGACTCACTTCAGCACTTAGGGAAGCAGATCTGCATTTACTAAGGTTTTTATTTGGAAGGAGGGAGAAGGACTACAGCAGTGCTATTAGTAAGTTCAACAATTTGGGAGCCGCTTGGCTGAGAATATGTGGGGAGGATATCTTAGAAGCCGAGGACTCGCTTATACGCAAATATTTTCTGAATTTGTGACCGTTTCAGAAGATTATCTTTAGTGGCAAGAATTTGTTTCAGATTATAGAAGGAGGTTAAGAGGAGATCTGTGCTTACAAAGGGGAAAATTTATTTTCTATTTACACTTTAGTGCTATTTTTCTTGGGACAATTTCCCACTAGTTACTCGGATAACGTCTGCGTATTGGAAAACGAAACTTATGTGGAATGTATGTAAAAAATACATATATTACTATTTGCAGCAAGTATTAATTATTAATCAGTTTGTAAAGCTTTGGAAAATTAGGTCATGTTCGGCTTTTTAAGGTAATTCATGTTTTGGTAAACACTGTCTACATGTTTGAAATAGAGCTGTCGAGTACTTATAATTAATAAACAATTATAAAGCCTTGCTGCAATTACTTATACATTAGCTTTTATGTATATTTCGCTAAGACAGCATCATCAGAAGGCTACAGATAAACTGAGAAGTATATCCGAAGCTCGACCTACCCATTGCGAGTAGATACAATGTTTTACGATTTAGTAGCTCTGATGATGGTAATTGTGTTAGCGAATTGTACATCAACGTTGTATAAATAATTGTAGCAATGGTGTATAATTGTTTATTAATTATATTTAAATCACTAATGGTGGTTTGATTAAAATGTACGCATGTATTATGAACATAAGTTGTTTTTATTATGAAATAAGCATACAATATTTTTGAACGAACGTAGCAATACAAACAAAATCAGGGTAGTCTAAATGTAGGGAATGTATTTAAATTCAAAGAAATGAAAGCAAAATAACGTAAGAAAAGTGCTTTAGAAGAACCCTTGACGAGACAAGTTGACATCTTACAGAAGTATTTAAACAAATGTAAAGTCTGGGGAAATTTAAATTTTTAATGCGTGTACAAAACTGAAACGTAATAATTTCAATTGAAATAGTAGCGAAATATGCTAGCGAATGTAAGGTGGGTTTTCACAGCTTCTGTCTATCATGAGCTCTGAGATTCTTTGAAAGGAATTTAGAGAAAGGTTTTGGGGCGAATTTTAAGGTATGTTGATATAATGTCATTCTCGATGGCTGGGATATACGTTTTATACAGGCGAAGAAAAGAAAACGTTGGTATTGGTCACTTAGAAAGTAGCTGCAGAAAACCTCCATGAAAAGAAAATATTTTGAGGTAGTTAAATAGAGAACAGTATGGAGACAGATCAAGGATATGAGGACATCTAAGAAAGGAAAATATTTGAAGTTAGTAAAATGTAGGGGAATTTGGAGACAGATCAAGCGAGTGTAGTTAGAGTTAATGCCATTTGAAGGATGCAGGTGCAGCTGAAGTAGAGGTGGTTGAAAGCTGTTTGGAACGGGCCTAGGGATATGATGAGATCTACAGAAGTAGGCTTAAATATTAAGTGGAAGATATTGAAGGGAAAGCCTTTAATTTCAAGCCAGAGTGATTCATACGGATTGAGTAGAAGAACTTACACCGCAGAGAAAGTAATATTGTCAACTCATAAGCGAGTTCGAAATATAAGCCAAGTTAGAAGAGGCTCGCAGAAACAAGCGAAATATGAAAAATGTACGGCTGACGGAATAAACACGACACTGTAGAGAAAGTGATGTGGCCTCACCGTGTACGGGAAGTGCCGTATCGCTAACCCAACAAGTATAATCTGTTTATCGCATATTCAACTAGCCGAGCTTATCGTAAGTTTGTCGTTTTATGTCTGATAAATCGCGGGTAATTCGAAACCCGGCCCGTAGTACCACACGCTGGCTTTCAATTTATGCAGTGTATACTGCTTAGCACTTGTAATAGAATTAATACGTCGCAAATAGCAGGCACTTTACGGATTATTAAATGTGAAAAAATGTCTAAGACGAAAAGCATTACAGACATGACGCTAGTTAGTGAAAAGAGAAGTAGTAGAGAGAACAGCATAAGAAAAGAGGTTTAGATGATGATGCAGAAGGTGAGGAATAATGGCAAAAAGATTATAAGCATCTGCGTGTCGAAGCTTAGAAGTGGTAGAGAGAACAGCATAAGAAAAGAAGTGTAGATGATGATGCAGAAGATGATGAATGATGGCAAAGAGATTGTAAGCATCTGAGTGTTGAAGCTTAAAAGTAGTAAAGAGAACAACATAAGAAAAGAAGTTTAGATGATGATGCAGAAGATGATGAATGATGGCAAAGAGAGTGTAAGCATCTGAGTGTCGAAGCGTTGAAGTAGTAGAAAGAACAGCATAAGAAAAGAAGTTTAGATGATGATGCAGAAGATGATGAATGATCTTGAAGATGGATATTTGGAGTTCCTGACTTCCGCCAGAAACTCTACTTCCAGAGATCCTTGAACCGAGTCTACACCAGCGTATGAATCCACTACCCCATGAACCTTTCCTCAATCCATGTACCCGGAGGACTGAAGCTCCGTGGGCTGAGTACATGGCCGGTGGTACCATTTTTGGGAATTGAGCCCCGAGGCCCGGAATGGTCACTGGCCCGCAGTCCCTCCAAACGCAAGCGACCAACCTACTACTACAGCTTGCCACGTCTTCCAGCACCGGCAGTGTCGTAGGTCAAGAAAGATTTAGAAGAAGAAAAAGGGCAAATAAATTGAAGAAGTAATGTAATAAGTCACCAGGAGACTAAACTGTCTGATGGCTTAATGTGTAAATATAGAACATTTTTTGTTGTAAATGAAAAAAGCGTTTGATTAGCGAATCATGTATAGGGGTCTATATATTTTATCTCAAACGTTTCGGATATTGGTTTATTTCCATCATCAAACCGTGTTATGTTTACGTTGTAGAACCACATAAGTCTTCATATTATTGCAGAAACTGCGATCATATTCACTTTCCCAACCAATTTTCGAAACGTCGCCAATGAGATATATATACTTGTTTCTCTATCAACTGCTTTCCATTTACCTTATGTTGTTGCGAATGTAAACATGAATTATTTTTTGTTGTTACTTCCACAAGCCTTTATGACATTGCCTACCAAAAATAGGAAGGAATTATATTTGGAGAGAATTGTGAATCTTTGCAAGATTACGGTAGCAAACTCTCTACCTCTGGTAGAATATATTGGGGGCTAAAGGGTTGTCATGACATTCCATATACAGGGATGCTTATCTAAAGCCTTTCTATTGTTATCGTAAAGAGTTAGGATGTGTTACGGCCCCGGCGTTGGGAAACAAGTAGCATAAGCAGCCACTTGGGTGACACTGACTCTAAGAACAATGCAGAGGAGTACCCACTGAAGACAGCCCAATCTTACCTCCAGAATCACCAGTCCGTTTGCTTATACCACTTTGGTAATCTGTATTACTGTTTAAATTATAGTGAAAGCATGTTAATAATTAGTGTTGTAAATTCGTATGTATTCACTGTACTAGAAAGTCAGGTTTCATCTTCATATTGTTGCATATATTATTTTACCACAATTATACTAATATATACAAAGGTTACACGGCTGTTGACAAAGGTTGCGCTGCTATTTTACACCGTAATATTTCTAAATTCGTCAAAGGTAGATAATTTTACAAAATGAGGTTTCTTGAAGTGAGAAAAGATAAATGACTGAAATTGTTCCGCGCCGTCAACATTTATCTAGTTAATAACAAACCAGTTGCCGCTGTTAGAAGCTGTTTGGTTTAGTTTCGTAATCCATTCACAGATCTAACTGGTGCTTTATAAACCTGACCTAACTTGCCCGTGTGGGTCTTGAGTAATACGGACTGATCATTCGTACAGTACGTGTATGTCAGGAAACCGCCAAAAGTCAGTAGGGTAATTACTTACAGTGGTCTCTACGCGTAGGCCTTTCCCTTAGTGTTTTAAGTATTTAATCAAATAACAAGTAATATGAACAAAAAATCTTTTTGATGTAAATTGCTATTTAAGTCAATAAAGAAAAATTTTATTTTAGTTACTTTTTATCAAGTAATTACAATTACATAAATGTAACGTAACATATGCCTTGAAACAGCTGTTCTACCACATAACCTGTAACATAAAATCAGCTCTTATACGAAATCATATGTTATAACTTATTTTAAGCCAAATGGGGCGATATAACTCTACTGCATACCTTGCCCCTTTTGTGGAACGTTTTCTCTCATATAAAACTAAAATGAATTCAATTTAAATCTAACTAATGCATTAATATTTGAGAAAAACTGTATTAACATCAATCGTCATCCACTACAAGTGTAAAAAAATGTATTTGAACTTGAGTGAAAGAATAAAAAGCATTTTATTAACGATTGAAAATTAGATCAAGCTATGTATAAGGAGAATGTAAACATTCCTTTTTTTAGAAAGAATTGAAAAAAAGCGAAGGAAAATCGACGGAATCACGTTAAATTCAGATTACAGATTTCACAATTGCCCTGTAAAATTACTATATGTTTTTCAATGCTTAGATTCGTAATGTCTTTAAATTGAAATATTTCATGACAGCAACAGTTTCTTGGCAAATAAGACAAGCTGATTTATTTTGATGTTGAATTAAAAAACATAATTCCGTTCACTTATCTGGTAAACACCGTCCTTCATCTTCACTTTCAATGTTTTTTTGACACTGACATTTTAGAATCGCTTCATCACAGAGGATCAACCGTTACCGGCACAACTGATGGATTCGCACAATAAATACCGTATTACCACACATCTATATTGGTCTCGTATAGTAAACAACTGACTCAATTCAGTTTGTCATTAAGTATAAGAGTTTGCTGGGAAACACAGCAACTTTATCACGATTGCTTGGCGACAGGAAATGATTCATCGATATAATGGTGTAGCAGTCGAAGACTTTAAAAGTGAACGGATACGGGTCCATTTCCTGCCTTGCAAGCAAACAATGCCGAGTGGGGCATGTGTCAATGAATGTCTGTCAGAATGCTTTACTTACAATCTCGGCTAGTGATAATCTTCTCGGTTACTCATACACATAGAGTACATTAACATTAAGTATTTCCATAACCACGCCAGTATTGGTTGTACAATGTACATATGAACAGAATGTGCTCGCTTATGCCTTTTCCTATGGAATAGCATTACATTTCACTACATTCAGAAGCAACATTTTAAAGTGGCCCGCGGGCCGCAAAAACATGTCGCTGTTAAAAGGTTCAGTACAATTTGTGTATGTCCTAAACGCCTGAGGGATAGAGCTAGGGTAGATATAGTGTTTTATAGGCAGCAATACATCACGGTCTTGATAAGAGACAGGAGTCATGGCTCGCGTGGCCAGATATGCTTTCTTCAAGACGAGCAACTCTTGAAGGAGTTGGACTTCTTAATCTACGCTATTTGTGGAAAACATGTATAATTAGAAATTAACTAAAACATTTAGGCTATGTTAAAACATTAGTTTATAAATGACTCGTAATTAAAAAGAGCAATATGGATTACTGTTTAGATTATTGGTATATGTTTGAGTACATTCTTTTGCCTTTCCTAACATTGAAATATTAATTTTCGTTGACGCGTTTCAGAATAACTTTATTATCAATACTTTAAAGTGTACTCTTTCGTTATCATAACTTTAAACTGTATTCTAATTTTAAAGAACAGTTTAAAATTGTGATAATAAAGTCAATCCGAAACGCCTTAACGAAGAATAATGTTTTGATTACCGCCTTGGAAAGGCAGAAGAATGTACCAAACGTATATTCAAAAGTCTAGTTTATCGTTCAAATCAATCGTTTATACTTGTTTAACTAAGATTTTGTTACAATACGAATGTTAGAAAGAACCCCAATATCACAAACCTAATAAATAACAAGTAGCCAAATATAAAAAACTTTTTTTAATGTCAGTTCCTACTTAAATCAACAAAGACAATTTGTATTTTAGTTCCTTTTTCTATAATTACAACTAATATAAACATGTTTATATAATATATCAGAATAACAATATTAAGTGGGAAAATAGAATGCGAATTTCCTTGCAATTTTCCATTTTCCTTCCTATGTATGGTGCTAGACTGTTGTTTTTGTTTGTTACTATTTATACGTTTTATTTGGACGCTTGAATTTTGTTGTAGTTTCTTTTCGCTTTCCTTTCGCATTGGTAGTTTTTGAAGCAGGGTTTAATATAGTTAATCCAGTTTGTTTATCTTATTCTTTTCATACATTTTTAATCCAAGAGCATTGTTTACGATGTTGTGTAATAACAATGGGAACAATTTAAGGTTGTGCAATGAAAGTTTGTCATATAGATCTTTAAGTGAAAAAACTGTATTAACACAATTGTCATCCACTATTTGTTAAATAAAATGTATTTAAACTTGATTGGATGAATGAAAACCTATTATATTAGCGATTGAAAATTTGTACAAGATCAGGTGATAAAAGTTAAAAGAAATGTATTTTAACCTGATTAGATGAATAAAAACGTATTTTATTAGCGATTGCAAATTTGTACAGTATATATATATATATATATATATATATATATATATATATATATATATATATCAGAAGAGTTTGAGCTAATAGAAAATATTTAATATTACTTATTTATTTGAAAAATAGTCTTTTCTAGGTTAGGTTAATGAGAGAATTCTAAGTGAAAAGAAACAAGTAAAAAGATTCATTCCCTGTTTAATCACGTAAAAGTGTACTCGAAAATGCAATTTCCTAGTTACCTCACTAGTGCTCTATCATTTTAGTGAAAGGTTTTTATTGTAAAAATAACATGTTATAGATGATTTTATTTTTGTCCCAATATCCATTTACAATTTATTGACTAGAACATATTTGCATCTCGAATAAGTAACCGAGGGAAATATATTCCTTGTGGAAAATAAAATCATCCATAAAATATAAGTCTGTATTCAAATAAACAATGAATGCAATTATTTAGACAGTAAGAGCCTATCGAGGCTGATTACTCCATTAGCAGTGACAGCAAAGTTGTGCCGCCATCAACCAGTGAAATATAATTTGTCTTCCGCGAACAAGACAGGTTTCCAATAAGGCCATCCTTAGTTCTAGTTTTTCAACTAATATAAAGTGCAGTTTCCTTGGATTCCGATTCTGTAATAAGTCAATTCACGATAATGCAGGTTGGAAATTAAATGCAGTGAGCATTTCCTGTTTGGATCAATGAACTTGGAGCTCCGGCATGCTTCCTTTTCAGAGTAATCAATCACACACAAACTGTATCAAATTACAGGTGAGTGGATTTCTTACATCGGTGATAATAGAAACTACACGCGTTCTCTATAATTTTTTTCTTTGCGTTTTTAGGAAAGCTATGGACATTTAGCTTCATTAAGTTTTGGAAAATCTAAATAAGTTTAAGCAATTGTAATAGGCCTAATTCAGTTTTGTAAATGATGGATATTCAAGGTTACAAGCGAAACACTCGAGATCATCGGCATACCCTGTCTACACTCTACACCCCCTGTAAGGATACAAGTAAAAAAAGAAATAGATAAAGAATGTAGTATTTTAATGTGTACAAGATAGTGACAGTTAGTACTTAGCGTTTGTGGCGGCGTAGAACTTGTCTGAAGCATTATTATTACTATTATATAGTGAATTATTATTATTCACCTACAGACAGTTGAGGGAGAAGATCGAAGGAGAGCAAGTTCTTAAGGTTTAGCTTCTCTAAAGCACCTCTCTACCAAGGTTCTAGGGGAGAATACCCGCTTCTCCCCCTTATGTAGGGGAAGGAGAACGAACACGTAGCGAAGGAATTATTACGAAAGATACAGCGACAAACAGTAGAGTGAGAAGATCGAGGAGGAGGTAGCTCTTAAGGTTTATCTTCCTTCAAGCACCTCTCTACTATGGTTCTAGAGGAGAATACCCGCTACTCCGTTTTGTGTAGGGGAAGGAGAACGAATACGTAGCGGAGGAATAATTACGAAAAATACAGCGACAGACAGTAGAGTGAGAAGATTGAGGGGGGGGAGCTAGCTCTTAAGGTGTTTTGGAAGGAGAACGAACACTTAGCGGAGGACGTTACAGCGACAGACAGTAGAGTGAGAAAATCGTTGTGGACCTAGCTCTTAAGGTTTAGTTTCCCTGAAGCAGATCTCCTCCTCTCTGCGAAGGCTCTATAGAAAAATACCCGCTACTTCCCTTTGTGTAGGGGAAGGAGAACGAACACTTAGCGAAGGAAGTTACAGCGACAGACAGTAGAATGAGAAAAT